>OU015742.1:15002647-15039639 GCA_907169655.1 Acomys percivali | reverse complement strand
TCTCTCTCTCTCTCTCTCTCTCTCTCTCTCTCTCTCTCTCTCTCTCTTTGTTGTTGCTGCCTAAACTTTTAGTGTCATATAAAACATTTGCAGTATAAAGGTGGCATGAAGGGAGAAATGGGTGAAAATCAGAGGGGGCTTTAGCTAGGGAAGAAAGAAGGAAGTCAACACAGAATGGAATGGGTCAGCGAGTATAAAACAACATTTGAAAGATCCTTAGGGTAATCATATGATGTTATAGCTAGCTAAAACTGCATAACACGTATTTACCTAAAATGAAGATACACCACATAGGCTGACAATGTTCTCTATGGGAGTCATACACTGGAAAAATTTCCAACACCAGGATGAGGACTCTTCTCCTTTTGAGTTGTTGGTTAACTAAGTCCCAGAGACACCCAAAGAAGCAGAGAGTTTTGTTGTTGCCTTTGTTAGCTTTCCATAGATTGCAGGTTAAGTCCTTCTTGCTGGAGACATCACACACTTCAGACAGGATCCAGAAGGTTTGACCTGTATCTGACTTAAATTCCTCTTCCTGGGGTCTAGCTTCCATAGAATCAGAATATGGTATGCAAGCTGCCAAGGGACAGAGCAATCAATAGTCATGCCGAGCCTATGAGCCACAACAATGGCCCGCATGGCAAGATATACCTAAGGGTGCAGTGGTATCAACTATATTTTGCCCACAAGCAACATCTGGCTAATTGGAAGTAAGGCCTGCTTGACTGGAGGGAAGTCAGGCTTAATACCGTAAAGCTCTAACCATTGACCAGTGAAGCCATTATCTTAGAGGAGGGCCTACTATTGTCACTTTCTTAGACCAGCATAATCCCTAACTACCACCTAAAACTTACCCTTATACCCACAGATAAGTACCCCTCTCAGACCTCACCAAAGTTTCTTTTTGCAGTAGTAGGAGACCATTACACAAAATCTCAACTAATAAAAATGCAGAAGTTAAATGGTCATGAGGAGTCCAGACCAAATAGATATGTCTATAACACATCTCCTGTACCTATGGCCCAGAGACAAGAAAATAGTAAATGCTAGAGGACCCATAAGTCTGTTCTGAGGTTGTGTCTCTTGGAAATAACAGGGATGCTACACCTATGAAAGCTCAAGAATACAGATGTCTAAACAAGTTCTAAACAATGACAACAACAGTAGAGAACATGCAAAGGGGAAATATCACAGGTCTTGAAGCCTCAATAAAGAACCACAGGCTACTAATGATGCTGAATGAAGGAGAATCAGCTGTCTTTCCCAGGGATGAGGCCCTTGATTGGCGAGGACAACCCTGAAATCATATGCATTCAAGCAACACTAACTGACTTGGAAAGATGTATTTACATATTTATTCTATCTATTTATGTGTATATAATGATATATTGTATATGTAACAATAATAAAGAAAATGAGGCTATGAACTTGAGTGTGAGTGGATGGGAATATGCAGAATGGGTTGGAGAGAAAGGATGTGCAAGGGGTTGCCGAGAGGAAAGGGAAGGAGAAAATGATTAACTATATTTTAATTAAACTTTAAATGCTCAGATTAATAATGCTCATCCCAGAGCATTTCCCTTCTAGAGACTTTTTAAAAGTGGTTTAATAATTTTAGGACTTGGATTTAAGTTTATACAATTCCAAGTACATAAAAAAAACTACTTTCACTAATTTCAAAGAAATTCATATGGAAGACATAACACCACATTCCACTTAGAAATATAGTTATTCAATAAAATATGTCATATGCAGGTAAGGAACATAAATACATACAGCCATTATATGGGAAACAGGAAAACAGAAAGGTCTCTCACCCCCAGTATTAGAAACAAAAGAACCATAAGATGTAACAATTCTGCAAGTGAATATTTACCCTCCTAGCAAAGGGAAATTAGTCTGCTGTTGCATGCTCCTCCTGATTCCTGCATCAGTCATGGTGCTAGCCAAAATATTGAATCAGTCTCAGGGAACATCACTGGATTCGTGCACGAAAAGACATTATACTCACAACAGAATACTCTGAAATCATCCCAGCTTAGGAGATGTGGTGGATAGGCCCATTGCACTCATGTAGTTAAGGCTCATTGTACATGTAGGACAAATACTATGTGTCAGTTAGCAATAAAATGCATCTCCAAATATTTATTTCTTCATCCAATTCTCCTATCCAGAGAAGCCCTTCGGAAATTTATGTTTAGGATTATAATACTGATTGCTGAGCAACTACCATGGATACTAACAGATTTTCATGTGCCACTCAATTAAGAAAAAAGTTAATTTCATGCTACTGTAAGATATACTATATAGAGAGGCATTCCTTTGATAAGTAAGTAATTAAAATTTTTCCTCTACACACCAAAAATAATGCCTTTTAGCATTAAAAACCATAAAGAATTAGTTCTGTAATACTCTGCTGTCATTATTTTAAAATATCTGCTTCTTAGAAATTTTTGAAATTTTCAGTCTGTGCATCATGGCAAGCATAGTGACCGAGTGAGCGTTCTCGTCAATACAATAAACCAACACGTTTGCCTTGTGTCATTCTATAATTGAGCAGTTATCTGTCTGACATGACTAAAGAGTTAGGGTCAGAAATGGGGTGTGTGTATAAATATATATTCAAACCCTATTTGTAGTGGCAACTTCTACCCAACTCTCCCCAGCTATATTGCACTCTCTTGTTATTTCTGTTTGAACCACTGTGACATCAGTTATGCTTTGGATTAAGAGAGTGTCTTGATATGGAGGTTCACATTTATTTATCTTGCATTTTACTATGCTTTACTATGGCCTTGGTGTATTGTTGAATACACAAGAGATTTTAGTGGGCATAAATATGTTTGTTTTAACATTTTTACCATCTTATCATCCTCTGCTCCATGAGAAAAACACATGTTTCTCATCTTAATATGCAGCTCTACCCTTCATTCATACACTGGGTGGGTACATGATTTCCCCTGCAAAATGAGCTCTCTCTCAAGAGTCCTAAGATATGTAAACAAGTTTGACAATTCAGAACTAGTTGTCTGTAGTTCTAAGGAAATGTTTCATCCTTGGTGGGCAGGACAAGGAAGAAGAGACCTGCATTGAGTTTGATGTATTACATCTTTTTGCAGTGACATTTGTTTGTCTTCGTGAGTGTTATAGACGTATTACAGCATCAGCAGGCAGGACTGGCATCCAGTCCTTCTGTTACTTATGTTTTCATGCAAGAAACTCAGTTACTAAATGGTTGATTATCTTTGTTTACACAGTGTTTGCTTGGAAATCAGTCAGTGAAAATAGTAGTGATAACATCTAAGTCTAACTCATAACTGAAGACTAATGCATTATTATTAAAATAAAAGTATAATTATAGTGATAAATTGTTGTTATTCTAAATATAATCAAGCCTTTAAAATCCATCAGTTACAAGCTTATGAAAATAACTATAATTCCATCTTTAGCCAAATTAGCAAAAATGATCTGGGAACTATCACTAAATGAGACGAGAACACAAATGTTGAAAAATGTGTAGTAAACATTTTTAGTATCTATAAGGAAATGAGGTTTTTTTTTCTTGGAGAGAAGATTCTGTGATTTGTTTTACTACTTTGACATTTTTACCTTCTTTCTATTCCTAAAATTGTCCAAAGGCAGTGTGAGTTTTGTAAAAGGCCTAGTGCTCTCATTTGACTGCCAATGCCTAATTTCTAACTCAGTGTTCTAGGGAAACGTGTTAACCATACCAGGATGTCTCATTTTATGTTTAAGTGGTCACAGATTTAATAATGGACTATAAGAAAGGCTTGCATTTAACTACGCCCATAACTTTTCCAGCACTCATCCAAGCATGTACAAACACTAGGAAGTGCCAAATGCTTGAAATTCACAGCGTCATGGAAAAGGCCTACCCTGGGCTATGTACATATTAACAAGTGATGTCCCATTAGGTCAGTCCAGAAATTAATTGTGGGATTCTGCTCAAATCCATGCTGTTTCCTGGCCCTTTGTGGGCCATTCAATTAGACACCTCTCTGGGCTTTTGGGCTGAACTAAGCACAGTTAATTGTTCCATTTCTATGTGGAATGATTCATCCCCCAGATGTCACAAAGCTTTCTGCAGCTCTGCCCTACCAATATCTCGGCATATGAAAATAAAGGCATTTGGGCCTGGGCAGAGGGAAATGAGGGCCCTCAAACTACTTTGATATCAGCTTTGCTTTGGATCAAGAGAGTGTTTTGATACAGAGGGCATTCTTTAGCCCTGCCCTCTAGCATGCTTAACCTTTAGTGAGAAGGACTTCTGATTCATTCTCTGGACAGGACAGCTCCATCACTCTATCTGGCTCCCCATGAGGAATGATGGATGAATGCTTTCCTTTTTTCCCCTTCCTCCAGGTGCAGCCGTATTCACACTTGAGCCCGAGAACACATAATAGAACAGTTTCTACTTGCCCATTGCTTCAGCTCTGCATTTTCTTCTCTTCAATGTTATTCATTTGTTCAGATCCTAAAGATAGATCCAGCCAAACTGAAAGTGCATGAAACTCAATGACAGGTCATTTATTCTCCTGAAACACTGGAGTAAAGTGTGTGTGTGTGTCTGTGTGTGTGTGTGTGTGTGTGTGTGTGTTTGTGTTCTCACAGAAAATGTAGTTTGAGACTAATTCAATGGAGAAAGAGTATTTATAACTTAAACATGGTTTCAATTAATTTGAATATTTGACCTTGAATTTTGGCTTTGGTTTTGAATATTTTCTCTTTCCCCCACAGTAAGTTGTGTCATTCATCCATTCAAATGTTTGAATGGACGTAATTAATGTTTCAGAATATATCAGGGTGTCCAAAAAGGCTCTCTATGTGGTTTCAATTTCATTTAAAAGAACTAATAGTTTATCAAATTTGTTTTTAGAATTGAACACAGATGGGCAAACATCTTGTGACTAAGATGAGATCTTAGAGAGATTGCTCAGTGGTTAAGGACACTGGTTCTTCCTCCAATATCTAAATTTGGTTTCCAGCACGCACATAATGGCTCACAACTGTCTGTAACTCCAGTTTTTTGAGGTTCTAGTGCCCTATTCTGGCTTCTGAGGGCATCAGGAATGCAAGTTGTACATGTGCATACAGGCAAAACTATCATAAGACATAAACATAAAATAATGGTTAAAAGGATGAACGTATGTGGATTCACACCTCTAAGTAGCATGGTCTCTACTCTGCCCAAATAGATTAAGCTAAACATCTCTGTCCTTTGTGTGAGTCATCTAAATGAGATACTGAGACAGGAGCATGAGTGCCCATAGTTTATTTGGAGAGATCCTCAAGCAGAGGGCTGTACAAGATCAGGGGAAGGAAGAAATTCTACTTGCTGTGAAGCAAGTAACCACTGTGCGTACTTAAAGCTCATTTCCAATGCTGAATTCCAAAGGGCCCCAGCTAGCCCGAACATCAAAGGTCCCACTCTGAGGGGAAAGCACGCTCAAGTATTCATGCACTAATGTACACCAGCGAGTAGCTGAGAACTGAACCAAGGGATAATAAAAGCAGCTCACCGAGGTGGTGCCCGCCCAGGAACAGTCTCCATGCAAAGTGATTGAGATGCAGCTGTTGAGGGGTGAATATGAATATAGAAAGGCAAGGCACTGGTAGTGTCTGTCCAGTGCATTGTCCCAAACCCAGGGGATAAATTAAAACACATTTAAACAAATGGTTCTCTTTATACTGCTGAAAGACTTGAATATGAGAAAGAAAACTGGAGGGAAGAGAGGAAAGGAGATGAGTGGGGGGGGCAGAGGGAAGGGGGAGGTGAGGGTAATAACACACTATCTAGAAGTAGGAGCTTGTCAAAATATAAACTTAATTGAGGTTATTTTGAAAAGGAGGGTGGGGGTAATTGTCATCAGAATGAATTAAATACATGAATAAAATTGTCAAAGAATAAATGTAATAAAATAAATAATAATTAACAAACATTCTGAAACATTTGCAGAAGTGACCAAGGTATTCCAGTTTGTTATCAAAAGGGCACACACTGTTATAGCAGTTGTGAGAAAATCTGACTTTGAAGCATAGTCCTTCTTCACTCTTTATCTTCTTACATTAACATCTGGCTGCCTTCCATCCTTTCTACTGGGTAGGTGACTGACATAAACCAGCTTCCAGGGAAAACCATCTCTTTAAGTGCTTTTGTAATTTCAGTACTTGCATTTCCTGGAATCACTTGAGAGTAATACACTTGCCTAAGACTTCAACAATACTTTGAATATTTTAGTGTATTTTATGCAACTAAGACAGTCAGGTGATAGCATATACAACATTGCACTTGAGAAAATCAAGACATTAATTTTTAATTCACTTATCCTAATCTAATCTTGATATCCCACTCAAAAGTTGCTAATGGCTTTGATATCAAACTTTGTTGAAATTAATTCACTTAGAGTCATGTTACCTTGTAATTGTAACAAAGTTCAGTCTCACTTAAAACTGTACAATCTCCTTGATCATTTTTAAGTCTTTAAACCTTTACACTTTGCTGCTGGGCGCCCTTCAATTGGTGCTAAGTTTGTCTTGTTTATCTTCTTAATTAAATATAACCTTTGCATGCTTTGAGAGAACAAAACCCACACAGAAAGTGCTATGTTCTCCTTTTGTATGTTACTTATGACACGTGGTCTAAATTTGTCTCATTGATACTGATGTTAACTTTGATCAGAATATGGAGTCTGTCATCTTCTTCACTATAAAGTTACTATCTCACTGTCACACTTTCTATCACTAATCATAAGCATCAAGAGTTACCAGATATCTGTATGATATAACAAGCTCATTGTCGTATAGAGATATCTGGAAGAAAGACAGCTTTCCAGGTCCCAGGGTTATTTCTCCCTCTGCATGGAGTACCTGGAAGAGAAAGAGAGAATGTTTAACCCAGAGTCACCCTTGTGGCTGGTAACAGTGATCCAGAGTGAGTGTTTGAAAACACATTGCAACGCTCGCCTTGGGGAAAGGATAGCCATGGTAGATGCAAAAAGAAGAGCCTCTTGGCTGTAGATTCAACACTGACAGCATAGCTCATCAAGACTAGATTTTAGTTATGGGAAATTAGTTTTAGAGGTAAATCACAATGTAAAAATTTCCTGTAAGTGGTATATAATTGGACAAAAGGATTCTGTCAAATTATTTGAATTGCAAGTTATTATATATATATATTTTTTTCTATGATCACCATATACGTGGAGTTGGAAGTTGTTTCAGGTCATTACATCAAAACCAATTCTAATCAAGTGCGTAGGGTTATACATTCAGTTCCATTACAGGGTATACACACCCTCTGGTTCAGTTAGTCAACCTTAGTGCAGAGTAGAACTTAATAAAAGAAGGGAAATCCCACCAGGACCTTCTCTAAGGAATCTCAGGATTCTAAACCCATTGCTTGGCCTCTTTGTGCCTCCAACATCAACCATTGCTGCATTTCACACCAGTAACATCTTAGCTCTCAGGTGTGAAGTGATTCCTAGGTAGTAAAATTTACAAGTCCACCGGCTAAGTTTACGAACTGCGCAGGCGTCCTTTGGAAATGAAAAGTCGGTGCAGTAACAAAGGCTCTAGGGCCAGAAGGAAAGCAAAGACAGCTGAGGCTGACATCTTGTTCGCCTTATACGCTGCTTTTGCAATGAAATTACCCATGCTCTAAAGGAGCTAGAGCTGATTCAAAGCACCGGACTGACCGTGACCATGAGCTGGCAAAACTCATTGCCATTATGTTTGCTGTTTCTTGGATTGTTAAGTATGGGAAAACTGAGAGAGGCTGGTTGGAGTGAAAGGAAATCAAATTTGGCTGCAAAGTGTTTGGTTCCTGCTGTTAATTTTGACACTCCTCATAGCAGATTGATTTCTCCTGAGGTCAATAGAGGGATTTTCTCTAAGTTTGCTCAGTGCCTATATCGCAACTCTTTTTTACCAAGGGCCAGGACTCTTATGTCTATTGAGGGTTTGATCAAACTTCCTTTTCCTAGTCATGTATCTTACCTGTCATTGCACTTTCCTTTAAGCGTGGGTTAGGGCCTATTCTCTTTCTTGAGATAACAGTTGTTTTCCTGTACAGTGAGTCGTTGTCAAACACATGGCGTCAGCTAGCAATGTTTGATTTTCTGGATGGATTGAATGTGGAGTCAGAGAGTGTACAAATGCAATCTTAATTGACAATGTGATGATATTGACTTTGAGGTTTGGGAAAGGAGATACACAAAAATGAAAAGAAATTATATTTTCTTCCTGCTATTTAAGTATTCAAGTCTAGCTGAAATGCTGGGAGATAATGGTAGAGGGAATATAGTGTCATTATTGGACCATTTTGATAACTCCCTTCTGATTGTATCAAAGAAGGAGTTGTAGTCTTTTGCAATATAATTATTTGGGCTTAGTATTTCTCCCTCCATTATGTACAAGCTAATGCAGTGCAGTTATTTCCTGATACTGAGGTTCGCTTCTCTCCAACCAAAATAGAAAAGAAACGGAAAAAAAAATAGACAAACTACTCAGCAATGAGCTAAACCATTTGTATATAGGGTTTCCCTCTGTTTCCTTATTTCACATTCCCTGAAGAACACAGATGTGTGGTGACATGAGCACATTTTGTCACCTTCACTAGCATCATGCATTTACATGAGCCAAACTAACATTATTATAATTCTCACACTTTCCAACTGTGTGGCTTTGAGAAAGTATCACAGCAACTGATGACTCTGTTTCCTTATCAATAAGATGAAAATAACCAGTGTGTTTGCTTTAATGATGATACTTTGGATATTTTGTTGTTGAACATATATGTTGAATAGGGGACTCAGATATAGCTAAAGAAGCACAACTGCTATGTTCATATGTTCATAGCAGCTTTATTGATAATAGCCAGAAAGTGGAAACAACCCAGATGTCCCTCAACGGAAGAATGGATAAAAAATGCACATCTACACAATGGAATACTACTTAGCTATTAAACACAAGGAAATCATGAAATTTGCAAGCAAGTGGATGGAACTAGAAAATATCATCTTGAGTGAGGCAACCAAGACCAAGAAAGACACACATGGTATGTACTCACTTATAAGTGGATATTAGTCATATATTACAGAATAACCACAATACAATCTACAGACCCAACGAAGCTAAGTTACAAGGAGGGCCCAAGGAGAGATGCTTGAATCTCACTCAGAATGGGAAATAAAATAGACATTGGAAGTAGATAGAGAGAGAGAGAGAACTGGGTGGGAAAGGAGGTGGGAAGGGAAACGATCATGGGGATCAGGTGTGGGGAGAGAAGGGGTGGGAGGTGAGAGAGCCAGGAGAGAAAAAGGAAACTAATGGGCATGCATCTCTGGGACGAGCTGGAGACCTGAGCCAGGGTAGGCTCCAGCCAGAATGTGGGAGTGACTGTAGCTGAGATTCCTAGCAGTAGGGGATATGGAGACTAAAGTGGCCACCTCCTATAGCCAGGCTTCCAATGGAGGGAAAAGGACACCAACCCACCAACAAAACCTTCAACTCAAAACTGACCCTGCCTACCAGTGTGTAGGGATAAGAATGGAGTAGAGATTGAAGGAATGGCCAAGTAATGACTGGCCTAATTAGAGACCCACCACTTGGGAGACAGCCAACTTCTGACACTATTAATGATACTGTTATTCTTGTAGGCAGGAGCCTAGCATAACTGCCCTCTGAGACGCTCCACCCAACAGCAGATTAAAACAGATTCCGAGACACACAGCCAGACATTCTCCAGAGCTCTGGAAGTCTTGTGGAAGAGTTGGGGAAAACATAGAGGGACCCAGAGGGGACAAGAATTCCACAAGAAGACCAACAGAGTCAACTAACCTAGGCCCATGGGGACTCACAGGGACTGAAGAACCAACCAAAGAGCAAACATGGACTGCACCTAGGTCCCCTCAACACTAGTAGCTGATGGGCAGCTTGATCTTCATAAGGGTCCCCTAGCAATTGAAGAGGGGGCTGTCTCTGACATGGACTCTGTTGCTTGCTTTTGGATTTTTTACCCTAGCTGGGATGTCTTGGCTGGCCTGAGTGGAAGAGGGTTTGCTTAGTCCTGATGTGACTTTATGTACCAGGGTGCATTGTTGCCGTTGTTGTTATTGGGCTCCTCCTTTCTGAGGAGAAGGGAAAGGGAAAAGAAGAGGGTGGGAGGGCAGAACCAGGAGGAGAGGAGGGCGGGAGCTGCAGTTGCGATGTAAAGTGAATAAATAAAATAATTAATGAGAAAAAAAGAACAAACGCAATTTATGTATGTTCACTATCAACTCAGAATGAATTGATATTGATGTTTTCTTAATTCTAGGAACAAATTAAGTTGTATTCTCATCTTTTGCCTATTCTTAGTTAGCTATTGATAGTTTGGGGCATTATCTTCAAGATACAGCAACAATAAAATCTATCCTAATATCTCTGAGCCTGAACTTTGACCTTCAAGCATTGAACATATTTTTCTAGATCTTACAGTGGGATAGGAATAGCTTTTGATGACTCTTCACAGTTTGGAGGATGAATGAATGGACACAATTTTGGAATGAATTCTTAATATCTGGAAACTAATAACCAAGTTCATTGGAAAACTGTCGACATATACTTTTTTTCTGGCAATCTGAATTCAGCAACTTTGCTTACAAAAACCATGGTCTGCAATAACTGGGAATAATCATATTTAAGATAATTTAAGTAAACTACAATAATTTAACACCTTACCAAGAAGGAAATAAAATTCAAAAAAAGAAGAGCTCCCTTGCTACTTTCTGATTGATTTGTTCAACCTGGGGTCTTTGGCTATCTGATCAATTTCTCCTACATATAACAGAACACTCAAAATACTTAGAATATATACATATATATATATATATATTACAGACAGAAAACATCATAGGACAGTATTGATCCTGTTACTTTGGTTGTCTTTTTTTTTTTTTTTTTTTTTTTTTTTTTTACTGTCAAGATGGCTCTAGCAACTTAAGCCTCAAATCGATGAGGAAGAAATTCCATAGACAGAAATTAGGAGATAATTTCTTTTCAGACATCTCATTCTTCCTTGTTTTCTCTTGTTCTTCATCACCTAAGAGTGGAACACATGCCCACATCATAACTGTACAGAAGGTTAGGAAGTAAGTTTCAGACACCTAGAGATTTTTTTCTTTTTCTTTTTTTATTAATTTATAATTGTTACATCTCTATGGTTATCCCATCCTTTGTATCCTCCCATTCTCCCCTCCCTCCCATTTTCCCCTTATTCCCCTCCCCTATGACTGTTCCTCAGAGGGATTACCTCCCTCTGTATATTCTCATAGGGTATCAAGTCTCTTCTCGGTGACCTGCTGTCCTTCCTCTGAGTGCCACTAGGTCTCCCCCGCCAGGGGACATAGTCAAATGTGAGGCACCAGAGTACATGAGAAAGTCATATCCCACTCTCTACTCAAGTGTGGAGACTGTCCTGTCTATGGGCTAGATCTGGGTAAGAGTTTAAATTTTACCACCTGTATTGTCCTTGGCTAGTGCCTTAGTTTGAGCAGGACCCCTTGGCCCAAATCTGCCTATCATAAAGTTCTATTTGTAGGTTTCTAGGACCCACTGGATCCTTCTACATTGCTATTCTGACATGGTTCTCTCATCTAAAGTCCCAATAGGATGTCCTCCCCTCTGTCCCAGTTTCCTGGTAAGGGAAGGCTTTCGTGGGACATGCCCATTGGGCTAGTGTGCAGATATAAGTGGGTATATACCATTTGAGTCTTTCTGCTTCTGGGTTAATTCACTCATTATGATCATCTCTAGCTTAATCCATTTATCCACAAATTTCGGGAATTCCTTGTTTTTAATAGCTGAGTAGTATTCCATAGTGTATATGTACCACAGTTTCTTTATCCGTTCTTCTACTGAGGGACATTTAGGCTGTTTCCATGATCTGGCTATTATGAATAAGGCTGCTATGAATATGGTTGAGCAAATTTTCTTGTTGTGTGCTGGTGCATCTTCTGGGTATATTCCAAGGAGTGGAATAGCTGGGTCTTGAGGAAGCCCTATTCCCAGTTTTCTGAGATAGCACCAGATAGATTTCCAAAGTGGCTGTACTAGTTTGCATTCCCACCAGCAATGAAGGAGTTTTCCTCTCTCCCCACATCCTCTCCAGCATGTGGTGTTGCTTGAGTTTTTGATCTTAGCCATTCTGATGGGTGTAAGATGGAATCTCAGAGTTGTTTTGATTTGCATTTCCCTGATGACTAAGGAGGTTGAGCATTTCTTTAAGTGTTTCTCAGCCATTTGATATTCTTCTGTTGAGAATTCTCTGTTTAGTTCCAAGCCCGATTTCTCAATTGGGTTATTTGGTTTGGTGGTGTTTAATTTCTTGAGTTCTTTATATATTTTAGATATTAGACCTTTGTCAGATGTAGGGTTGGTGAAGATCTTTTCCCAGTCTGTAGGCTGTCGCTTTGTTCTCTTGACAGTGTCTCCAGCCTTACAGAAGCTTCTCGGCCTCATGAGGTCCCATTTATTAATTGTTGACATTAAGGCCTGGGCTGTTGGCAGACACCTAGAGATTTTATCACCTTCAATTGAGTAGGAGATGACAAAGGTAATGATGTCCAAGGTTTCCTATTTGACAGGAAAGAAGGAGGTTGTGGAAGTTGTCCATCATTTGAATTAAGTTCAGGACAGTCTATACTTGGAAGTCTGCTTGGATTACAAGCATCCTAATATGTTTTCTCTCCCACATCACCATTTCCAGATAGTATGTACTATTTTATGAATAGTTCTGTCTGAAATGCATAAGAGATAGTTAGATCTGTTCAGTTTTAATGAAGCCTCAAGACCATCTGTATAGTGGCTAATAATTTGACCAAAGAAGCTAGGATCACATAACATAGCTGTACAAGCTTTTAGAAGCCTCAGATTTGATTGTACACATGCATTTTTAATCTGTCATCTCAATTTATTTTATATTTTCTATGCAATTGAAAGAATTATAAACCACATTTTATATCATTATTACTTTAAATGTAATATAATATACAATGAATGGATATTGTCTTCAAATACATTATAATGGAGTGGAGTGATTTGTTTGTTTATTTGAGGAGTTTGTACATGAATACAACGTTTATTGATTAAGTCCGTCCTCATTTCCTAAGCTCCAATTCCCTGCCTGTCGCTTCCAACTTCAAGTGTTTTTGTTTGTTTGCTTATTTTGTTTTTCCTATAGATTCTACTGAGTGCTGCCAGTATCTGTATAGTAGAGGGGAGTAGCCTTTCAGAGGCCAAATCATTGACGAAACCACTCTGCTTTTTCTAGGAGCCAGCAATTGCCAACAACCCCTCAGTTAGTGGTGGAACTGTTTAAGCCCCTTCCCCCCTATGTTGGGATTTTGTCTGGCTTGGTCTTGCATACTTACATACACTGTGATGCTTGCTGTGAGTTCATTATGCATAATTGCCCTGTTGTGTGCAGAAAACACTGTTTTGTTGTAGTTGTTCACTATCTGGTATTTACAATTTTTCCAACTGGTCAACCTGCAAAGAGTAAGAGGCTGAGTCATCTAATCCTAAACCTGACATTTACTTCACACATCTTTCTTCCAAATTTCATGGGTCATCATGGAAGATGGTACAGAGAAATATGTCATATTTATTTTTAAAATATAATTTTTGTTACTGGAACAAATGTTAGTATAACATTATATATCATCTATGCTATACCAATTTGTTCACCCAGCTCAAATATTACTATTCTTTTCATTTGGAACTAAGTGTGTTGTTTTAAAAATTGTTCATGAAATTAATCCATCATCAAAAGGAAAATTTTGGTGCAAATATTTAAAGATCTAGACTCACAACCTGATTAAATCCTAGTATTACTATTTATTAGTATACCAAGAGAGTATGTGCTGTCTGTAGTATCTTACTCCAATAATGACATTGAACTAATGAGTTTTGAGAGACATAGACATTCACAAAATCACCTGAGCCATATTAGCATAGTTAGGTGCCAGAAAGTACCAGTATCTTGGCTGACCCACACTACAAGCTGCATCAAGTTGCTCTTCCATGATTTTCTTAGCTAAGGTAGGTTCTTCAGTCTGCTTTACTGCAATGATTGCCACTCATGGATAGATAGTTGCTTCATCACAATGTTCCCATGGAATAGAAACATTTGTTTCTGTTTCCTACTAGAGTCTTTTCGTAAGATTTTATTTTTTAAAATAAAAAGACTTACGTTGCCATTAGCAAGATATCATTACATTATATTTTATACAGTTTCATAGTTTTAAATGTTTATTTCATTTAATTTTTGGCAAATTATCAAATGTAAAATATCTAATGTAAAAAATCTAAAATATCTAAAAATATCTAATATCTAAAATATAACTGGAAGATATATATAATCAGACAGAATGCCTTTATCTTTTTCTGAAAAATGAGATGATGGTAATTATAAGAAATAGAAACAATTACAAAACTAATGAATGACAAAATAATAAAACATTACCAGCATCTAGATATATTTTATTTTGAAATCTATTATATATTATTCCATAAATTAGCATCTTTTCCACTTCCATTCCTTTCTTCATTCATTCACTTCTTTGAATTCTTTATAGATGACTTATTTTTAAATAATATGATTATTGGGATATATAAAAATGCAAAGAGAAAACAACACTACAACAATTGAATCATCTTATATGACTACACTATGTATAATAATTCTGATTTTGGAAGTTGTTATGCATCTTCTATGTATATAGAATCTGTAATAAAACAAAAATATAACAGTTAGAAATGATGTACTTGAGAAGAGGAAGGAGCACCAACAGCAGTGGGGAAAGAACAAGAGAAGGCCCTAGAAGATTGGTGTATTCAAAGAACACTATATACCCATGGGAAAATGTGGTACTGTATCCCACTACTTTTGCTGATCAATACACACAAGGAAAGATACACAAATAAGAATGTTAAAGCCATAAATGGGGAACTGAGATGTAGCTCAAAAATAGAGTGCTTGCTTAGCATGTGTGTGTGGCCCAGGTTTACTCTCTGAAAACACTAAACAAATGAATAACAAACCACAAAGTCATGGAAGATTTTGTTGTTGCTAAGTGAAACAAAAAGATAAAAGTCAAGGGAAACTCAATATTTTCAAACTTGATAATTTAGAAAAAGATGTATTTTCACCAATGAGCTTGTTTCTAAGTAATCTTTGTAAGGTTAAGTTAAAATATTAGTAGAATTATTACTTAAAATTTTTTTTTACATTTTACTACTTGCTTGTTTTTTTGTATGTTATAAGCTTTAAGGTTTTAAAATACCTATATACTTCTACAAAAATGTAAATTTTTGTACCTCAAATCATTTAAGAATCATTTAATGGTATAAATATGGCTTAAGTTGAGCATTTGCGTCACCTCCCTTTCCTTTTAGCCCCTGATGTAGAGAAAGTTTGTTTTTAAATTGTATTGCCTTTAAGGCTCTGTAAGTTATGGAGATTTTGTTATAGATGTGTCACTTGACAATCTATAGAAATATTATGGATTATGACACAGATAATTTTAAATGTATATTTCCTAACTGTTAATGGTTAAGGTATATTATGTTGTAGCTTGTGAACTAGGAAGTTCTGCTATATAATGATTCTGTTCTTTCACACTATATAGGCTCAACTCCTTCTTTCCCCCATTCTCACAGTATTCTCAGATGTCTGTAGTGAGCATCACTCAGCTCTCCTCAAATTTCTTTAGCTGTTATTGTATCCAAATTAGTGTTGCTTGTATCCCTATGATTTCAGGACCAAACACTTGGATTTGTATAACAAACTATTGGCTCATCCCTTGGGAAGATTAACTCTCCCTGTCTCAGCAGACAACTAGTTGCTTACCCTTCTTTGCTGACTATAACTTTCAGAAACCTCTATACCTATCTCAGTCTCTGGTTGTCGAGAGCCCCTTTTAAGAAAATGTGGTTTATAAATTTACAGGTTCTGTGCCACTGTATATATTTTCTGTATATAGTGGACTACTTTGCTTTCTTCACTTAACATGATTTTGTGTGTGTTCATCTATTTCTCTTTGCTGTCCTTAATTATTCAACTTCAGTTAGTTTATTTCTGTAAGGGATGCATTTGTTCACTTGTTCATTTGTTTGTTTATTTACTATACATCCTGGTCATAACCCCCCTCCCTCCCTGTTTCCTCTATCCCTATCCTGCTTGAGAAGGAGAGCCCCACAGCCATCCCAGCATATCAAGTAGTATCAGGACTCAGCACATGTCCTTCTCCTGTGGCCTGGTGAGGCAGCCCAGCCAGGCTAAAGTGTTTAAAAAGCAGCCAACAGAGTCTGTGTCAGTGTCAACTCCCATACCTCTTAGTAGAGGCCCCATTGGGGATCTAGCTGCCCATCTGTTACATCTGTGTAGGGACCAAGGACCTCTGATGGGGGGTCTCCTCTCCTATTGTCTGATAACAGTCTATGGGGTCTCATCAGGGAATCCTGAATCCCCTTTTTTTGTGTGTCCAGTAGGCTGCTCTACTAAGAGGCACTGTTCAAATCGCTGGCACCAGAGTTCATGTCAGAGGCAGTCCACCCCTCCCCCAGACATGAAGAATGAGCTGCATCTGAACAGGTGTCTAGGTTCTCTGTATGCATTGTCCTTGGTTAGTGCATCAGTTTATGCAGGCCTCCCTGGGTCCATATCTGCCAGCCTTCATGGTCTCCCTGTGGAGCTCCTGATCCCTCCTGGTCCTTCCAACCCCACACCCCAGCCCCACCCCAACCAACCCTTCCATATAACTCTCAGTGATCCATCCAGAGTCCAGCGATGAGTCCCAGTATCTGTCCCAAACCCCCACTGGGTGGAGTCTCTCAAAGGACATATATGTTGGGCTAATATCCACTTATAAGTGAGTATAATCCAATGCTATAAACTTGGACCTTGAAGGCTTCAGCTTCCAGCCTCCTTCCACTAACCCATGTCTAGAATGTTTTCAGTCTCCAAGAGTTACAACTGAATAAGCTCATCAGAAAGAACTAGAAAGGGTGAACTTATTCAGCTGTAACTCTTGGAGGCTTAAAACATTCTAGGTGTGGGTTAGGTCCAAGTTTACAGATGATTAGATTGTGCAGACATTAGAAGCTTTCAGGCTTAGGCCTGGGCATAGCTAGAATAGAGAAAGAAATGCTCTAGGCTCAGCCCAAGCCATGTATTTGTACAGCTTGGGGACAGCTCTTGTCCCCTCATCTGAGGAAATAAAAGCAACATTTACAATTTCTCCATTCCCCTTCTAAGGAACTACCAAATATTTCTTGCTGTTGTATTATAATATTGAACAATCCTATAAAGGTTGAATTGGACATGGGATCTGTCTAATCTGCTGGTTCCTAACATTAGAACTGGTAGGTCACAGAGGGCTTAAATCTTCAATTTTCTAAGATATTGTCCATTTAACCTGTGAATGGAGGCACAATTAAAAAACTCAAGCCAAATGCCATTTTACTGCCGGTTTGCAATTTTTGGGGTCATTTAAATGATCAAGTTTAATACTGCTACCTTTTTATCTCTCTTCTAAGGTATAAAGACATTAATAATGCTGATAAATTATTATTTTGATTTATATTTCCCTCACAAGTAATAATGATTTCTCTTAAGAAGTGGACTAGTAGTTAGGGATTCATTGGCATTTGAGTTTCTGCACACAGTTTTCTTTTGTGTATGCATTTTCATCCAGGGCTTGCCTGTATTTGTATATTCTGACCTATGGTATGCTTATTTTTATTTGCATGCTTTTATGTTTATATCTTTGCCTACGTTTGTAAAATTTCTTGTAGGTGATATCTGGGCTGTCGCCCTTGACTTCCCTTCTAGAACTGGTCTTCATCCTTCTCTAGTCTGTCCCCAGAGGCTACTGTGATTCCTTGGTATAAACATGATTTCCTGAGCACTTTGGCCTTTGAGAACCATGTAAAGTCATAAACCCAGGAAATTAAGTAGGAGACCTTTATCTCCTTATTATACTGTTAGCATCATCAGATTATATTTCTCTTCTTTTCTTTCTTTTTCCTGAAGAACACGATTGTTGTTGTTAGGTTTTATTCTTGAAAGTAGTCCCACCTCTACATCTTGACTTGCTAGACATGATAAAACAGGGAATAAGGGACAGCATTGTCTGGTATAAATGTCAAGATTTTTACATATATCTAGTACGAGATGGTGCAATAAACTTTGGGAAACAACAGAAGTATAGGAAAAGAGAGGGTCCCTTAAGGTCTCAACTAAAGGAGTACCATGAGAGCATCCATAAGACCTCTAGGGATGTCTCCAGGTCCTGGGGGTCTAGGAGAGCACACACTTGGTCTACAGGGCCTTATCCAGAGAAGGCCAGGGACCATGAGAAATGGGTTTCTTTTCTGTCAGCTTCACTCACAACAACCCTAAACTCAAAATACTGTAAACAGTTTTTGGAAGAATAGCTCTCAGTGCTTTCTGAAGGGTAAAGATGACATTTGAGTTTACTGAGTTTAAAAGATTACATTTGAATTTAAAAGCCTAGACTATCAAATATTGTCAAACTTTCTATTTTGGGCCTAATTGTGAATGCTTGAAGCTCAAAGGGCCATTGATTTAGTGCCTGCTCCTCCCCTGCCCCTTCCTGTTTCCTTTTAGCAGCTGTTGCAACCATAAAAACCCTTCTTATTCTCAGGCTATGTGAATCCAATACAGGCTCCCGACTCAGCCATAAATGTACAATCTCTGTTTTGTTATCACTGTTGATCTACTAGCCTACATCAGCACATTCATTTCTTGTTCTTTTTACTTAAAATTTCTACTCTTCCTCTTTTACCAACTCCGGAAGCATCATCATTTACTACGTTCTCTTTCTGAGTGGTCTGAAAGTAAAAAAAAAATCATACTTATATTAACATATTTGTCATGACCTGAAATTATTCTATTGTTATATGAACTATGTGTCATCTGGCTTGCTCTTTTAAATATACAGTTTAGTGGCTCTTAGTTTATCTTCATGGTTGTATCATTAGTGCAATAATCCAATCTGGAACACTTTAACTATTCTTCAAAGAAACCTGGCGTCCACTCCCCACTCCTCTTTGGAGTTTCTGATAACTAAGAAAATACATCTGTGTCTTCCTATATACTGTCTTCCTAGATACCTTAGATAGGTGGACTCAGATGACATAAAGTTTACTACAGTGGCTTCCAGTCTTATCTGTGCTGCAAGACCAACCAGTTCTTTATTATGTTTTATGCCTGACTGATGTTCTATTATACAAATATCTATATTATCCATTCCTTAGAAGCTGGGTTTAGAGTGCCCCTACCCTTTGCCTCTGGTGAAAAAAAATGGTGCCATAAGTACTGGTGGACAAGTTTGTGTGTAAACAAATGTTCAGTTCTCTTGAGTATATTTTTATCAGTGAAAATGTAGTTTATGCAGTAGCTTTATGTGTAACTTTTTGATGAGCTACAGAATTATTTATTTTCCATCTAGCCCTTATTATATTCCCAGTAAGCAGTATATGCAGCCTCAATTTCTCTGTGATTTTGCCATCACTTGTTATTGTACGTCTTTTTTATTATAGTCAAATGCTTTTTTAGGTAGTATCCACTGTATTTTTTACTTAAAAATTTTAAAACTGTTTGTTTTCTTGATCTTTTATGTTTATTGTCTTTGTATGTCCTTTTGGAGTCAAATTTTGTCAGTTTTAAAATGAAACATTTGTCTTTTCTTTGTTAAGCCATATGTATTTTCTAACCAGGTATATAATTTGCCAATGCCTTCTCCCCTTTGTGTATTACTTTTTGAGATTTACAAGTTTCCAAAATGTTATCAATATTAATATGTCTATATTTTGGTTGCTTTTTTTTTACAGTTGGATCCAAAGCCATGAATATGCACAACTATATTTCTTCTAGAAGTTCAAAAGCATCAGCTCTTCTTGTCCTATAATATATGTAAATATACGGACAACAGAGCAGTTCTGGTTAGTTTGATTTTCAAGCTTTATGTTTATAGTCATGTGAATAATCATGAGCCACACAGCATACGTACTATGTATTTTCAGTCTAAAATTGAATATCACATTGCCCATCCTATAGTAGAAATATATTTCAATAAGCATAAGGATAAGTGAACACATGAGGTTGAATACTTGCCCAGCACTGGGCTCTGGGCTCAATCTTTAGCATTTTATATGAATGAATATGTAAACAAGCAAAGTCAAGATGCTTGTATTGAAGAACCAGTCTTAGCTTCGATGCCTCCCCCCATCCTAGAGGCTTCCATCTTTCCTGCCAATTGTATTGTTATAAAGTACATTTTATGCACTTAACCACATTTCCACAAAGGTCGTGTCTAACACATGAGCATGCCAGAAATCTATGAGAATATTCCCTTGCCTGCGCTCATGCCAAGTTCAGCAAAAATTAATTTTCTGGACATCTTGTGAATGTCTCATTCAACATGTTTCAGCCTAAACTTCACTAATATGAATGTATAGAGAGGCCATTCCTCCTTAGGAGAGTAGGCAAAAGGAACTGTCACGTTTCCAGGAACTCTTAAGAGAGAGATCCTCTGTAAGTGCACTGTCCCTTACCTGCTCTGGCAAGTGTCTAAACAAATAGCCAGAAACTCCAGATGAGAGCTTTTTAAAAAAATATAGATGTTATTAATTTATTCATATTACATCTCAATTGTTATTCCATCCCTTGTATCCTCCCATTCCTCCCTCCCTCCCATTTTCCCCTTACTCCCCTCCCTTATGACTATGACTGAGGGGGAACCTCATCTCCCTGTATATGCTCATAGGATATCAAGTCTACCAGATGAGAGCTTTTAAAACTGCTCCGCATACCTTCCTACTCATCAGAAAGTCCCAGCTGAACTATTTAAGACACTATTCATAATTCACCATTCTTACTGGACAAAATTCATTTTCCCCCTGACCCTTATTTAGTGCTAATATTTAGGCTACTTTTACCACATGCTACCAAAAACGTCCTGAGTTGGTGACATAAAATCAATTCTGGTATTCATCCCTGTTAGTCCCAAAAGTGCCATCTATTACAAATTATAGAATGTTAAATAATCAACCTTTTTTTCTTCCCCTTTTTGTCTATCTTTTTTTCGCAGGATGTTTTAATATTTCCAGAAAGGAAAAAAAATGAAAACCATGTGTCTTGAGTGGGTCCCACTGCAGCATGATTACTGCAATGAAGACATTTTATTGTGTTAATTTTCATTAAATAAAACCCTGTTGAAAGCCAGTAGTTTTCCAAGACCCGTATGATTTATGACATGTTAATGTGTGCAGAGAGACACTCTGTTTCAATTACAGGGAGTAAGTGATGCCTTTCAGAAGAACGTGGTAATCATATCATGTTCAAAAACGTTAATTTTAGAACCGTTTATGAAACCTGGGTACCTACTGACAATGCTGTCAGCGTTTGCACATTTCATCTTTCTCAGCCCTGTGCTATGTTTCACAGCAGAAGGCTATGCCTGCCAAGGACTCCAAAGATGTACTTCCAGGAGCAGGCACCTCAGAAGCCTGATTTTTTGTAAATCAACAGCATTTCTTTGTTTGTTTGTGGATGAGCAGCAGACAAGGTGTGCTGTGCCCCTAAAGGAAGTGTGATATCCCTGAAAAAAAAATCAGCTATGTCCTTTCACCTTCTTCTATACTTTTTCCCCCCCTGTTTACCTATCTCTTGGTTATTGACTTTCATCTCTTCCTGAACATCTGGACTCCAAGGATAACTTCATTAAATAAAAACAACATTTTAAATTAATTTTATGGGAGATTTGTTATGTCTTTTATTTCAACTCCAAAGTATGCATGGATTTGTCAGAGGTAAAAAAAATATCAAATAACCAGGGAAATAGATTTAGATAAGATCTAAACAACAGTTCGAATGCATGCAAAATATTTAATGAAACCACGTTTCTTCTGCTTCCTAAAGCAATTGTCATTGGCAGGTCCACCGTAGGGTGGACCCAGGGGTCATTGTAGGAAGGTCCAATCCTGACAGAGCATTATTTTCACTTGTTTCCAAACTTCTCTGAGGCACATGATTCTCTTACATTCACCTTGACATTTAAAATGAAATGAAAGAAAATTGGTCAAATTAAAGACTAACCAATAAAAAGGCCCAAAGTATACAGAAATCACATGCACGTTCTGCAGCCTGAGGGGGCAAAGAAGGAACTTTTAACTCCTCTTGCTGTATCCTTGCAAAGCAAAGCTCCTGGGGAGCCAAACATGGTTTCAAGTTCCATTTTATTGGGTCCAATATTTTCTAAATACTGTGTCAAGTGAGTTTGATCTTGCCTTATGTCATGATGTCAAAATACTGTTTTAAAAAAAACCCTAATGGTGAAGCCATCACCTGAGCCATCAATGAAGGAAGCTTGTGATGGAAGATCATGCCTTGTCTTAGTTTTTAGTTTTTCAGTGAGGAAAGATCCTCTAGCCTGTTCCCTTGCCTTACACAGTCTTAGTTTTGGTTAACTCATATAGCCCTTATCCTGCCTTAAACCTTTAATCTCCAGGGTTCACCCTTAAAGTAAAAATGTTAATCATATTTTGTTATTTAAAATAATTTAAAATTTTAAATATATTTTAATTATACTTTTCCCTTCTCCCAAGTCCTTCCTGATCTTCTCCCATTCCCTGCCCAGCCAACTTTAAATTCTTTCTCAACAAACAAGCAAACAAACAAAACCTCAATATGACAACAATCCCTCCCACCAAGAAACAAGATAAAACAACACCCAAACAGGAAAAAAACAAAAACAACAACAACAAAAAAAAAACCATACCAAATTATAACCAGCAATCTCACACACACACACACACACACACACACACACACACACACACACACACATACACACCCTTGAGGAATACATTATATATTGATCAATTACTCCTGAACATGAGGCCTTTCCTCGGGTGTTGATACATCCAGTGTCATTCTAAGGGAGAAGATTGGTTTTCCCTCTCCCAGCAGGTTGAAAAGACAACTCAGCAGTTAACCTTTATCCTAGTGGCTAGGTTTTCTTTTTCCTTTTCTTTTAAATTTATTAATTTATTCAGTATACAACTCAATTGTTATCCCATCACTTGTATCCTCTCATTCCTCCCTCCCTCCCGCTTTCACCCTATTCCCCTCCCCTAGGTCTAAGACCAAGGGGTACCTCCTCCCTCACTATATGGTGATAAGCTATCAAGTCTCATTTTGGTAGCCTGCTTATTCTTTCTTTGAGTGCCATCAGCCTCCCCACCAAGGGGAGGTGGTCAAATATGGAGCACCAGTGTTCATGTCAGAGTCAGTCCACACTCTCCACACAACTGTGGAGAGTGTCCTTGTCCATTGGGTAAATCAAAGTAGGGGTTCGATGTTTACTAATTGTATTGTCCTTAGTTAGTGCAATAGCTTGAGCAGACTCCCTGGGCCCCGATCCACCCATCACAATGTTCTTCTTGTAGGTTTCTTTTCTTTTACATATACATTTATATTATTACACATATATGCAATAAACTACACAGAGCAGGAAGAACCACAAGACAATCAAGAATTATATAAATATTAAATTCATAGTGTTTTGGCTATTTGAATTTGGCAACCTTGAAGAAAACATCTTTCCTATCTTGGTGAGTCTACAACTCTGAGTGTAAATCAATATCTATCATATCTCACCTCTATTAACCTAAAAACTCTATCTAGACTTAAAAACATCTTAAACCCTAAACAACTAAGCTTAATTGTAAAACTAAACTATCTGGTCTTCAAACCCATCAGAGACTTGAGAAGGAATAAAATTAATTATCTGAGTAAACAGAAAGTGCAATTTACTAGCTTCCAAAATGAGAAAATGACAGAGACAGTTTGCTCCCTAGACAGTCCCCCAAAACTCTATAATGCTGGAACACTGTCTTCAGCCTTCTAGCCTATTACATCTGGCAGACATATTTGTGCAGAAGCAGAAACTACTGAGGACTTGCTTACCCTGTCTTGGTAGAGTTTGGCCATGGACTCTGCCCTCATCCAAGCTTGCCTACATTTAGGCAGAATTCTGTCTGTAGCAGAAATGAGAACATTTTGCCCAGTGGATGGTATGCCACATTTGAAGCCATCTCTGTAAGGAGGTTCTTTGATGCTCATCATCTTCTCTGAGGTAGGCTGGGTGTTGCCAGGAGTTAATCTATCTTATTGTTGAAGGATCCTTAAATCATAATCATTAAATGCCATATTGTATAGGTCTCTGAGTTTTTTTTTAAGACCTTATCTAACTAGATAGGATCATATCTATCTGTTAAACCAAGGGCTTATATTCTTGTGATGAAAATAGACTAGTAATTGACATGACGATGAGTTGATCAACTAACAAGTAACTTGTATTACTTAATTATCCTGACATGTAGTATTTTTGTTCTTCTCTTTGACAGATAATGAAGCATACTCAGTGCCACCTTTTATCCTAGATTGTAAAGAACCCTATGATTCCAACATCTGCCTGTTCTGAAGGGTTTTACTGTTTCTCTGTGTCCCACATTGGATGTCAAGCTAACTGTTGAAGGAATACTGTTCAATAAGAAATGATATTAAAAATAAATGTTCTATATGAGAAGAGCTTTGAACTCAAATAACCCTAATTGGTAATCTTGATTTAAAAAAAACAGCAAATTTCTCAATATTTCCTTTAATCTTGATTATTTTGCTGTGGGCCTTCACAAATGGGGCAGTCATCACTTTGATGGTACACACGGTGTAAAACAAACTTGCCACATCCTTGATCTTTTTGAAATGAACATTTTTTACAGAGAAAAATATTAACTAGAAACATCACATTTATATTCTAAACACCAAAACGCTGAGGCTGTGGAAGCAGATCTAGTCTGGATCAGTAGTCAGTCACAGCAGCCCCTGGTCTCATAACAGAAGGAAGTGTTTCAGCTTGCTTGCTGTGAGTCTTCATTCTGTGAGCCCCTCTATGCATTAATGGCTATCAAATGAGCAGGTGTTTATTTTGCGAGGGAAAGGTAAATCCATAGACTCATTTAAGTATTTTAAATAAACATTTTCTGTAAACCCTAAAATAGTGGATATAATATGATTTCTATAAAGGGTACATTTACATTTAGGTGGAAAAAATAAATAGAACAAAAGATCATTGAAACTTGGTCTTCCTCAAGTTCACTCTCCATGTTCAAGTTGCTGATATTCCCTTTCATGAGAGGCACTTTGTGGTTACAGTATAAATTGAAGCAGGCTAGGGCTGAAGCCCAGTTAAACAGCCTTTGCTGACTGGGGTGGGCAAGTTCCTGGGGACTACGCAGCCTTTTAGTGAGGTTCACTTATATTTCTATTTTATCACTCAATAAAAGTAATAATTAGTAGAGCCTAATGTTGTAATTTCTTTTAGAAAAGTTATTCTATTTAGGTGAGCATGTATGTGGTGGAGTACCCACTGACACCACAAGGGAGGGTCAGATCCCTTGGAGCTGGAGTTATAGGTATTTGTGAGTTGTCTGATGTGATTCTGAGACATGAACTGTGGTCTTCCAACAGAGTGGTGAGTGCCCATAACTACTGAGCACTTAAAACTTCTATCAAAGCACAGTGATTTTGTCCAGAAAACCTTTTATCAAGAGAGAAAATACAGATGTCCCTTGCATTTGATTGGACTTCAGTACAGAACAATCATCTCCTATTGCAATATTCACCTCATGTGAAGTCTAGGGACTGGTAAGATGGCTCCATGGTAACACGTTTGCCTCACTAGTATGAAAAACAGAGCTGGGATCCCTATCACCCATATAAAAAAAAATTAAGTGCAATTGTAATACCAGAATTGGGGAAGCAGAAACAAGGCTTCTGACCAGCTACTGTAGCAGAACAAGTAAAAAGTGGCCCAAAAGACAAATAACATTGACCTATGGCTTACACACACACACACACACACACACACACACACACACACACACGCACGTTCATGCATGCACCACAAAATGCACTCACAGAAATATATACCACACACATACACTATAAGACGTCAGTAAACTAGCATACTTTAGGGCATTGAAATTATTCAAGGAACAGAATGTCATTTTAAAAAAAATTATTTTTAATTTTTACAAATTGGAATCTTGCTAATCTGTATGTGTAAGGAAGAAGTGACTTGCTTCCTTCACTCTATTTATGGTTTGGAGCCCAGTTCCAAAGGATGGATATAAATATATATATATATATATATATATATATATATATATATATATGAAACATCCCTACATCTAAGGTTCAGGGAACCTTGTCAAAGAAGAGGCAGAAAGACAGTAAGAACCAGAGGTTTAGGGATTTTGCTATGAATTTGTGTATCTCAGTAACACCAGATGCCTTAGCAACATGGCTGCCTAAACATGAGTTGAACAAGGATGATACCAACAAACATGGCAAACTGGATGAGGAAAGCCCAGGAAGCCTCAACTACAGTCAACTGAATAAAGCTGGGAAAGGGAGAAGTGGTCCTCCCTAGGGAAGAGGACACCAATTGGCTGTCCAATGCCAAATGGTCAGCCCTAAAAACACACATGCAAGTAGCAACATATAGACTCAAAAAGTTATATTTAGAAATACATATGTTTAAGCAAATACATATATGCATGCAGTAACAATTAACACAAAAAGAACCCTGGAAGAGTGGAAAGAGAAATGGATAGATGCTATAATTTAATTACAATCTCAATTTTTTATATATTTTCTTTATTTATTTTTCTCTCATACATCTTGACTACAATTTACCCTCCCCTCACTCTTCCCAGTTTCCCCTCACCTTCCCCTTCCCCAAATCTCCTCCAAAGAGAAGAAATGAAAAGGAACATGATGTCAGAAGTTGGTACCAGGAACTGGGGTATTGCTGTGACAAGCCTGCCCATGCTTTTGTTTGGAGGAATGAGGATCCGGGGCCTTTGGATTAGGAAAGCAGTGGTAGAATGCTTTAAGTGGGTCTTAATGGGCCCCACTAGTAGGAGTGTGGAAGACAGTTGTGCTAAGGATGACTTGACATGTGTGAGTCTGGCTCAACAGATATCAGAGGAGGAGAATATTAGAGAATGTTCTAGAGACTGTTCTTGTGATATTTTGGCAAAGGAAATATCAGAATAGCCTAGTATTGACTCTGTGGTGTGATAACTAATGTTTTGGCAAGCTGAGCAAGGATAAATACAAAATATATGGTTCAAGGAATAAGGGGGCACCAGAAAGTGGAATGGAGCTAAATCCTATGTTCAAGGAGATAAATAGATTAAAGATATGAAATGGAATTAAAGAAGTGGTGACCTCAGGGCAAGATCCCAACTAGTTAACCTTCCATCTTCTGAGAAGGAATTAAGAAAGGTGTGGACCCAGAAATGATGATATACACCTTAAATTCCAGCACTCAGGAGGCAGAGGCGTACAGATCTCTGAGTTGAAGGTCAGCCAAGTCTACAAAGTAAGTTCCAGGACAATGCTGGTGAAAGTGTAATTGAATGAGCGGCCTTTGTTCCAGTCCCAGCAGACAGCAGAACTTGCCAGCTTCAGCCACATGGTTCTGGCTTTAAAGCACCTTTGTGACTAGGAAAACCGCTGAGACCAGGCATCTGGGATATGTTTTGCATATGTATTAAATAGCAGTAGAATCACTAATGTATTCAGTCATGAAAGTACAATTTTTAAATTAGTATTTATTGTTAAGGACAATGGAAACTCACAGGCTACCTCTGGGAATTTCATAGCTTGGTGCATTGTTACAATATGATCTAGCAATATTACCAGACACACAACCAAGGAAAATAAAAGCATATATTCACACAAAAGCTTTCACATAAAAGCTTATAGCAACATTATACACATTAGCCCTAAAGTTGACATAAATCAGTCATTTGACTAACAGATAATTAAAAATGTGACATACCCACAGAAGAAGAATGACATGCTACCATAGTCTGAAACATAAAACTAGTTTAAGAAGACCTTTCTACATTGAAGAAGCCAGTGCAAAGGACAACAGATATGTGGCTCTTCCATGAACTGCTTGGGCTGTATTATAAAGAAAGGGACTGGAATCCAAGATGGCAGCGAGCAGTGTGGACCGTGTTTGGAAGCTCCAGTGAACAATTCAGGAAATTGCACAGATTTCTGAGCCAGGAACACCAAGGTCCCAACACCACGGCAGCAAGAGTGCTCCACGGTTCGGAAGGACCAGAGTGCGGAGGACCTGCGAACCCCTACACACAGGAGGAGTGCGGATTTTCTTGGATCAGAGCAGCGGCGGCACAAGCGGCAGCTACTGAGGTTTGCAGCTCAGAGCCTTCCGGTGGAGGTGGTTAATGTGGTGGCTGGTGGGAGTTGCTGCGGGAGAGGGGACACTGGACAGGATTTGGGTCGCGTGGTGCCTTGTGACCCAAACTGGAATCAGCGGACAGTTCAGCCCGAGTCCCGGGTACGCAGTGCTGTGGAGACGCTGGCTCAGCACAGCAGGCAATTCTGCCCAAGGCAACAGCTCAGCGCAGCCGCAGTTTACCTGCTGTGACACAGGCTGGGCGGAGCGCTCAGGTCCACTGAGGGCGCCGGATCGGCGCAGCCGCAGTTCACCTGCTGTGATGCAGGCTGGGCGGAGCGCTCAGTCCCACCGAAGGCCCCAAGTCAGGGCAGCCGCAGTTCACCTGCTGTGACGCAGGCTGGGCGGAGAGCTCAGTCCCACCAGAGGCGCTAGCACACATCAATGAGCAGTTCTGCTCAAGACACTAGCTCTCCTCAGAGGGCAGTTTTGGGGCGCTGACGCAGGCTGAGGTCAGCACGCAGATTCAGCCCAGAGGCCCTAGCTGGACTTGCCGGGTAGATTAGGCCCAGAGATTCTTCCTGAGCTGTGCACACAGGCTCAGTGGCCCCAAGACTCTGGCTGGACTATCCACACAGTATAGGCCCGGAGTCCCGGGCTGAATTCAGCGTACAGTGTGGGTCCATAGTCCCTGGCTGAGCTCGGTGCACAATTCTGCTCCAGAGACTCGGGTGGAGCTCGGCGTGCAGTTTAGGGCCAGAGTCCCTAACCGTGCTTGGCAGACAGATTGGGCCCAGAGACTCTAGTAGAGATTTTGGCAGAGTCCCAGCTCTAAGACTCTGGTTGGACACAGTGTGCAGTTTGAATCCAGAATTCCTGGCTGAGCTGCGCAGATGTTTTGGGCATGAGTCAATAACTGACCACAGCACGCAGTTTGGCCAAACGCCCCTAGCTGAGCTTGGTGCACAGTCCCAGCCCGAAAATTCTGGCTGGACCCTGTGTGCATTTTGAGCCCAGAATTCCTAGCTGAGCTCGGCAGACGGTTCAGGCCCTGAGATTCTAGCTGAGCTTAGAGGTAGTTCGGGCCCACTGTCCCTGGCTGGACTTGGCAGGGAACCCAGAAGGCTGTGGATACCTTGGCCTGACCCAACGCTCATCCAGAGACCCAGAACAATTGCAGGATCCACAGCACAGGGGAGCTGAGTATCACTGGCTGTGAGAGCCCAAAACGACAGGACTAACCTCCTGCCATCCACAACAGTGAAAAATCAGAGCGTCCAACCTACAGAAATCATGAGAAAACAAGTGAATCTATCATCAGACTCCCTCCATCCAACTCGGGAAGCTACCCAACAAAAACAAAGCCGGCATGATGTCTAAAGGACAGTGTAAAAGCATACGCAAAAAAACCCAAAACAACATGGCGTCTCCAGTTTCCAGCTATCCCAAAGAAAACAACCTAGAGAGCTCAAATACAATGGAAATACAAGAAAATGACCTCAAATCCTTAATAAGGAGCATATTAATGGAGGAAACAAATAAAATTCGTAATCAAATACAGAAAGACGCAGCCAAAGAGGTGAGAGACATAAAAGAAGCACATAGAGAGGAGCTGGAAAAATTTCAGGAAAATGCAAACAACCAGATGAAAGAAATAAATAAAACAGTTCAAGCTCTGAAGACCTATAAAGAGGCAATGGAAGAAACTCAGGAATATACAAGAAATCATATGAAAGAAATAAAAAAATCAGTTCAAGATCTGAAGACAGAAATGGATTCAATGATAAACACACAGACAGAAGAAAAATGAGAACGTGAGACTTCACAGAAGAAGGCGAGCAACACAGAGGTGAGCTTTTCTAACAGAATCCAAGAGACAGAAGAACGAATCTCAGGTCAAGAAGATACAATCACAGATCTTGAAGCAACCATTAAAGAAAATGCCAAATCTGGAAAACTCCTGACACAAAACATCCAAGAAATTAAGGACACCATGAAAAGAAGAAATCGGAGGATAATAGGCATTGAAGAAAGAGAAGATATCAGACTCCAAGGCCCAGAAACTATTCTCAACAAAATCATAGAAGAAAATTTCCCCAATCTAAAGAAAGAGATACCTATAAACATACAAGAGGCCTACAGAACACCAAATAGAATTGACCAGAAAAGGAAAACTGCCCGTCACATAATAATCAAAACACAAAACATAGAGAACAAAGAAAAAATATTAAAAGCTGCAAGGGAAAAGGGCCAAATAACATTCAATGGCAAACCTATCAGAATTACACCAGACTTCTCAGCAGAGACCATAAAAGCCAGAAGAGCCTGGACAGAGACCCTGCAAACCCTGAGAGACCACAGATGCCAGGCCAGACTACTTTACCCAGCAAAACTATCAATAACCATTGATGGAGAAAACAAAATATTCCATGACAAAAACAAATTCAAACAGTACCTATCCACAAATCCAGCTTTACAGAAGGTACTAGAAGGAAAACTCAGTCCCAAAGGGTCAAGCTACAACCAAAACTACTGAGGAAATAGGTAACTATACCATGGCAAAAACACAGCTACACAAACGCTCGATTGGGAACAACATCAAAATTAAGACTCCTAACAGTCACTGGTCGTTAATATCTCTCAACATCAATGGTCTCAATTCTCCAATAAAAAGACACAGACTAACTGAATGGGTGCATAAACAAGATCCAACATTCTTCTGCATTCAAGAAACACATCTTACCTATGACAATAGGCATTACCTCAGGGTAAAAGGTTGGAAAAAAATATTCCAAGCAAATGGTCACAAGAAGCAAGCAGGCATAGCCATTTTTATATCAAACAAGATAGACTTTCAACCAAAATTAATCAAAAGGGATGCAGAAGGACACTTCATACTCATCAAAGGTAAAGTCAACCAAGATAACATCACAATTCTGAACATCTATGCTCCCAATACAAGGGCACCCACATTTGTAAAAGATCTGCTAAAAAAACTTAAACCACACATTGATCACCACACAATAATAGTGGGAGACTTCAACACCCCACTCTCACTGAAGGATAAGTCATTGAAGCAGAAACTAAGCCGTGAAATAACATCATTAACCAATGCCATGGGTCAAATGGATCTAACAGATATCTATAGAACCTTTCACCCAAACAAGAAAGAATATACCTTCTTCTCTGCACCCCATGGAACCTTCTCCAAAATTGATCACATCGTAGGTCACAAAGCAGGCCTCAACAGATACAAGAGGATTGAAATAATACCTTGTATCCTATCAGATCACCATGCTCTTAGACTGCAATTCAACAACAATAGAAACAACAAAAAGCCTACACGTACGTGGAAACTAAACAACTTTCTGCTAAATGACACATGGGTCAGGGAAGAAATAAAGAAAGAAATCAAGGAGTTTCTGAAATTCAATGAAAATGAGGGAACAACATACCCAAATTTGTGGGATACATTGAAAGCAGTGTTAAGAGGAAAATTCATAGCACTAAGTGCCTTTAAAAAGAAATTGGAAACATCGCACATAAGCAACTTAACAAAACAGCTGGAGGCCCTAGAAAAAAAAGAAGCAGAAACACCCAAAAGGAGTAGACGTCTGGAAATAATCAAGCTCAGGGCTGAAATTAACAAATTAGAAACTAAGAAAACAGTCCAAAGAATCAACAAAACCAAGAGCTGGTTCTTTGAGAAAATCAACAAGATAGACAGACCGTTAGCCAAACTAACTAAAAGGCAGAGAGACAGTATTGAAATCAACAAAATCAGAAATGAAAAGGGAGACATAACAACAGACACTGAAGAAATACAAAGAATCATAAGATCCTACTTTGAAGGCATATATGCCACAAAATTTGAAAATCTAAGGGAAATGGATGACTTTCTTGATCAATTTCACTTGCCAAAGTTGAGTGAAGAACAGATAAACAAGCTAAATAGTCCCATTTCCCCTACAGAAATAGAAGCAATCATTGATAGTCTCCCAACCAAAATAAGCCCAGGGCCAGATGGTTTCAGTGCAGAATTCTACCAGACCTTCAAAGAAGAGCTAATACCGATACTCTTCAAGCTACTCCAAAACATAGAATTGGATGGAACATTACCAAATTCATTCTATGAGGCCATAGTCACGTTGATACCTAAACCTCACAAAGACTCAACAAAGAAAGAGAATTTCAGACCAATTTCTCTTATGAACATCGATGCAAAAATACTAAATAAAATTCTTGCAAAATGAATACAAGAACACATAAAGGATATCATTCATCATGACCAAGTAGGCTTCATTCCAGGCATGCAGGGATGGTTTAATATACGGAAATCCATCAATGTAATCCACCATATAAACAAACTGAAAATAAAAAACCACATGATCATCTCTTTAGATGCAGAGAAAGCATTTGATAAAATCCAACACCCATTCATGTTTAAAGTTTTAGAGAGATCGGGGATACAAGGCACTTTCCTCAACATAATAAAGGCTATCTACAGCAAGCCAATAGCCAAAATCAAAGTAAATGGTGATATACTCAAGGAAATTCCTCTAAAATCGGGAACAAGGCAAGGCTGCCCACTCTCTCCATATCTCTTCAATATAGTACTCGAAGTTCTAGCCAGAGCAATAAGACAACAAAAGGAGATCAAGGGTATCCAAATGGGAAAGGAGGAAGTCAAACTATCCCTATTTGCAGATGATATGATAGTGTACATAAGTGACCCTCAAAATTCCACCAGAGAATTCCTCCAGCTGATAAACACTTTCAGAAAATTGGCTGGATACAAAATTAACTCAAAAAAGTCTGTAGCCTTCCTATACACAAATGACAAGCTTGCAGAGGAAGAAATTAGGAAAGCCATACCCTTCACATTAGCCACAAGCAATATAAAATATCTAGGAGTTACTCTAACTAAGCAAGTGAAGGACTTGTTCGAAAAAAATTTCAAAACTCTGAAGAAGGAGATTGAAGATGACATGAGAAGATGGAAGAATCTTCATTGCTCATGGATAGGGAGAATTAACATAGTAAAAATGGCCATCCTACCAAAAGCAATCTACAGATTCAATGCAATCTCTATCAAGTTTACTGTCTGTATTGTCCTTGGCTGGTGCCTTAGATTGAGCGGGACCCCTTGGCCCAAATCTGCCTATCATAATGTTCTACTTGTAGGTTTCGAGGACCCACTGGATCCTTCTACATTGCTATTCTCACATGGTTCTCTCATCTAGAGTCCCAATAGGATGTCCTCCCCTCTGTCCCAGTTTCCTTGTAAGTGAAGGCTTTCATGGGACATGCCCCTATGAGCATATACAGGGGGAGGTAATCCCTCTCAGGAACAGTCATAGGGGAGGGGAATAAGGGGAAAATGGGAGGGAGGGGAGAATGGGAGGATACAAGGGATGGGATAACCATCAAGATGTAACAAGATTAAATTAATAAAAAAAATGATGTTGAAAAAATAACTAGGAACTTACAAGAAACTTAATCTCTTGGGCAATGAAAATTACACTAAATGTAACCTAAGTACTTACATAGAGATAACCTACACATGCCATGCTGAAGAAACTGAATTGACGTTAAATACATATGCAAATAAAACGTGACACGAGCTTGACCTCAACATTGTTAACACGGGAACGGTCAATGGATTTGGTTACTTAGTACTTACATTGGTATTTTAAGGTTGCTTTATCATAATTTCAACTAACTGTATTTTTTTTACCTATAATATTGAATGGTATTGTCTTAATCATTTATCATTTTTATCAAGAGAGGAAAGACCAGACTAGATATTGTCATAGATAGTTTATGTTGACCAGGAATAAATCTGATTTTTGTTTTGATAGAGTAATAATGAGTCTATATAACAGGCCTTAATCTATTGCAGACTGGCAATAGTGCCTTGGGGGGAAGGTGGGTGTCTGTCTCAGAAAAAGCTGAGATGAATGGTGATTTTTGTTTTTTTTACAAATAGTTCTAAATACTTTTTCATTTTCTCAAATGATAATCACTTCTTTGAATAAAAATAATTATCAGATGAAAAAAAAAAAAAAGAAAGGGACCATGGTTTTGTAGTGCTGAGTATTGGCAGTAAGTATTAATGGGGAGTGTTTGTTTCCATAGTGATGAAACTACTCAGAATTCCCCTTGGTAGCAGGTGCATCACTCTATCAATGTATTAAAAGTCTTTGAAGTAATACTTTATATGGGGGAATTTTATGGTATAAGAAATAATTCAAACATATTAAAATCAGTTGGATTTTAATAATAACTCCATAAATTTGCATCAGTTTGAGACAATATAGTCAAGTATGGTCTGAGCTTGCTTGGTAAAGGAGAGAAAACAGTAGCATTAATGCAGATCAAGACTGAGTCTTTGTAAAATATCAAAGGTAACCAATCATAATCGGTATAATAAAGTATTGCTTATATATAATAAGAGAATGGGAACACAAAAAATGTTTTAAATATATTTCAGTAGACTAGTATTTGATTTGTGGTTTATTCTGTTAACACAGGGTTGACTTCTTTGTAAGTGAAATAGAAAGATAGGCTCCATCATTTTAAATTTGATTGTAAGAGCATTTAAGCCTTAACTGTCCCTCATCTCCTAACCACTGCTGGGTAAGTTTCAAAGGGCATGTGTTCCCACTTTGGGTACCAGCACATACCAATTGCATAAAGTCTTTTATGTTCATGGGATACTGTTCCTGGACCCCACTGGTGATATCTTTCTAGTTTGTTCGTCTGTTGCTATGCTAAAACACTGACCCCCAATGTAACTTATGGGAGAAAAACATTCACTTGGTTTTCAGGTCGCAGTTCGGAAGAAAGGCAAGACACGAAAACAAGCATGCAGTCAAGAAAGAATTAAAGCATAAGCCATGGAGGAATGCTGCTTACTTGCTCATTCTTCAGGACATGCTCAGCCTGCTTTTCTATACATGCCAGGATCACTTGTCTAGTTTAGACACTGCTCACAATGGGATTATTTTCCCCAAATCCACAGGGCAATGTGACAGAGGCTGCTCCTCAACTTGGTTTTCCTCTTCCCATGTGGCTCTCTTTTGTGTAAAGTTGACAAAGTAAGCAGCACAGGTATCTATCATAAAACCTCCACATCTTCAGCTGAGATACTTGGGAAAGCAGGGCTGGCATCTTAACTGGGCAGCACAGTGGCTTTGGCTCTGGAGGTGTAATTGTGGATGAGCTGCCTCAAGGCTAGGAGAGATAAATACCTGACACTACCTCCTGCTGATAGCAGCATTCCTTGGCCTAGCTGGAGCAGTGCTGGAGAGCTTGCCCTGGTGGTATGGATAAGGCAGAGCCAGTGGGCTGACCAGCACAGCTGTTATCCAGACCCAGGTCCAGGGATTTGAGTCATCCCACCCCCAAATCTACATCATCTATGAACTGTTGGGGCACTTGAAAGGGACAGTCCTGCTGATCCAAAGCTCCAGGATCTCCATGAATCAGGCTAACAACAGGAAAACAGGGAGGAGTGCCAGTGAAGATCCAATTTTGAGATGTTTTCTATGCCTTGATTTGTTCTGGGAGGGGGGCTTGTTTGCACATTTTATTTTGGGAAGGGGTGCAAAGACCAAGGGCAGATACAAGGAAATGAGTGGGACTGAGGTACATGATGTGAAACTCACAAAGAATCAATAAAAAGTAAAACAAACAACAACAAAACCCCAACCCCCAAATTCTACACTTTATGAGGGTAGCTTCTGGCATTCCCAGGAGATACAATCTCACAGGAAACTTTTTATCCTCTGGCTCTTACAATCTTTCTGCCCCATCTTCCACAATATCCCCTGAGCATCAGGTGCCTGAGTTTGGCATAGCTGTATCACTTTTGTCTGGGCTCCACACTCTAAATTTTTATTGATTATGAATCTCTGTGATGATCTCCATCTATTGCAAAAAGTTTCCTTGATGAATGGTGAAGACTACACTCATCTGTAGGTATAAAGACAAATATGCAAACTATGGTTAGGAATTATACTCACTTTGTAAATGGTGATTACAAGTTCTTCTTTAAGATCCATGCTGCTACTAACCCTAGGTGGTTGGTTCTGTTTACTGTACCAGGCATGGCTTCCATCTTATTGAGCAGGTCTAAATTCAAACATAGAGATGTTGGTTACCACCAAGGAATGCATGCCATTATTTTATTCTTAGTGTTATTGTGACTTGACAGTTATTGTTATGGATAGTTGGCATCATAGCTGGGTAGGACTACTGGTTGCTTACCTTTTTTGGAAGCTTGCATAGCATCTTCTCATGCTCTGAAAGCAATTCCTTAAGGAAGAAGCTTTAATGTCAGGTCCAGCTTGGGGGACTCTGGGCCCTGTGTCTGAAGTGCATGGTTTCTTCAGCAGTAGGGACTTACCTTCCAACTCTGGGAAGCAACTAAGAGCATCAACAATAGTCTCTAATGTCTGGGGAGTCTCCTAGAGATGCCTGATCCACAACATAAGAAAAGAGGGCAAAGAGAGCTATAGTGTCTGGTTCGGGCTTTTGTTAGAGGGTATTTACTGTTTAGGAGAAATATATGCATACACACACACACACACACACACACACACACACACACACACACACACA
>OU015742.1:14953233-14999332 GCA_907169655.1 Acomys percivali | reverse complement strand
CACACACACACACACACACACACACACACACACACACACACACACACGCAGATCTAGGTTATTAGTTTTGTCCAAGTAGGACTGCTGCCAGCTGCTCTGAATGGCTAGTCGGGGAAGAGGAAATAAGCGTTACCTCCAGAATGACGCCGTTAAATTTGCTGCAGAAAATCTTGCCTTGTTGAGTGAGGCTGAGACTCTTTAGAATGGAAGTGGTGGGATAAGGGAAGCTGTTTGCTGCTAAAAATGGTGGACTGGAGAAGCAGTATACCTCTTTTAGTATGAGCCTCTGCTTCCCCCTCTAAACCAGCAGTTCTCACAGGGAGGCATGCAGACTATGTAGAATCTTGAAGTGTGCTCTTAAAAATCCCAAAGACCAGGAACTCTGGTGCCCCATATTTGACCACTTCCACTTGGTGGGGAGGCCTGGTGGCACTCAGAGAAAGAAAAAGCAGGCTACCAAGATGAGACTTGATAGGCTCTGACCATATAGTGAGGGAGGAAGTCCCCCTTGGTCATAGACCTAGGGGAAGGGAATAGAGTGAAAGCAGGAGGGAGGGAGGAAAGAGAGGATACAAGTGATGGCATAGCAATTGAGATGTAATCTGAATAAATTAATAAAATAAAAATTTAAAAAATAAATAAAAAAATTTAAAAAAAATCTCAAAGACCAGCACAACCCCATCCTCAGTGAAATGAACTCAGGGATGGCCTTGGTCACTACAGGGCAACTGCTCCACGGAGACCCAACCTTTTACTTTGGCGTCCTCCACTGCCTGCCACTAAGCCAGGAGGCTTCCATGTTTGCAGAAATGGTAACAAGTATGATTACTGCTGAAAATATCTGGCCATAATCTGTGCAGCAACATTCAAGTGAAGAAATGTTCTCCATCTCACTAACATATAACTCTGGACTCAAACTAAGGGTCAGCAGTATTCCTCGTGTATATTGAACTTAGGTTTAAATAAGACTTAAGTTCTATTGCATCCAGTCAACCTTGACCAGGCAGTTCAACTGTAAATTTAAGCTCATGGTCATTATTACACTCATATTTGAGCAGCTTTGCCCTTTTTCAGCCCAGAAATTCTCATGGACCTAGAAGGCAGTTTTCAAAGCTCAAAGCTACTATTCTTCCTCTTATAAAATTATATAAGAAAAAAATTTCAATGCTTTAATCTTTATGGGTAAACCTTTCAGTGTTTTCATCTTCACATATGCAACTTGTATTTTACAGTAAGATAATGGTAATTTTTTAACGTGGCAAGTGATCAGTAACAAAATCTAACTTTGACTGTTTCAAGGATGCATCTTAGTAGCGTTAAGTACATTTAATGACTTAATAATAATCATTGCTATGCATTAGAGTATTTTACTACTACAAACTGAAATAATCGCTCATATTTCCTCTTCCCAGGCTCAGGGGACCGCAGTTATGTCCTATCTACCTGATGGTGATTGACCCCTCACATAGATAGAGTTGTCTGATGTTATCCGTTCTGTGTCTGCTTTTGTTAATTCATCACCATGTCTTCAAGGTTCATCCATGAAGGTCTGGAGAGATAACTCAGTCATTACAGGCTCACCACCAAAAACATAAGACTCATATATGTGGCTGTATGTATAAGATTTTCACTTGTGTTGAATTATGAATAATATTCTGCCCTGTGTGTAATAAATGTACACACAATTTTCATAAACAATAGAGATGAATATATAAGCTTCAGCTAGTATCACACAAAGGCAAAAGTTTGCATTATTCTAGGGTAATGGCACAAAGCAGGCTATTGTTCATAGACATCAGTGCTTTTATTCCAATTTTACTAGACTACAAGTCTTTAGTGTGTGTGTGTTTATATGTGTGTATATCTCTCTGTCTGTACATGTGTATGTTTCTGTGTGTGCATGCATTTGTGTGTGTGCATGTGTGTGTGAGTGTTTGAGTGTGTAAAACTTTCATGAAAGTGTATAACATGTGTAGATGGTGTGCCGACACCTCAGAGTAAATGTAAGGTTCCTCACATCACATCACCAGATATGTCCTTATCTCCTTTCTCAATTATTAATATTTTCTTTAGATTCATAATTTTGAAATCTTAAGAATAGTATTGAATGACAATTTAGTTATTATCTGAATAAATTAAATAAATAAAAAAGAAAAGAAAGAAAGAAAAGAATACTATTGAGTAGAGTCTGAGAGTTCCTTCCTGTAATCCCAGGTACTTGAAGGGTAGAGTGAGGAAAATATGAGTTCAGGAAGTTCCGGAGTTCTGGAAAGGCAGAGTTGCAGAAGGATGAGACAAGCCTCGGAAATTTATCAAGACTCTGTCTCAAAATAAATGAAAGGGCTGAGAATTTACTCCAGTGGTGGAACACTTGTTCTACATATGGGGCTGTAGGTTCAATCTCTTCCACTCAAACAAACAAATGTTCCATAAATGGAATCATCACCAATATAGCAACTTGAGTTGGCTCTTTCCATACAGCATAATTTAGGTTCTTGCATAGGATAATAGCTCATTCCTTTCTAATAGTATGACGTGTGTATAAGTTACCTTTCTGTTGCTGTGAAACATGCCACGGTGAAGTCATATGGGCAAAGCACAATGGTACTCATGTAGGAAAAGCCAGAAAGAAACCTATTATTTGTTCTACTTACTAAAAGTTTAATAAGGAACAGACTCTGCCTAGTGAAAGTCACAATGTTTAAGGAGAGTATTTAAACCTTTAAATCTTACCAGTGAGTGAGTTAGAGGGCTGAGATTTTTCTTGCCTAGCAATTCTTAATGAAGAAAAATGTGCTTCTATGTCTGGAATTAATATTCTTTGTTCTCTAGGCAATATTTTTATTGAGGCATATTACATGCAAGCTGTACATGTACTATTTAACACTCACAACACACTCATTTCCTACGAACTAAGTTTCTTCTAGGAGACAAATCTCACTTACCAACCTTATGTACCCTTGACTCTGCATTCAGTGTCAGATATGAAATTGAAAAAAAAAAAGGAAAGGATTTGCTCCTTCAGCAAAACTCAGTTTGAGCTCATAACATCTTTGATCAAGTTCTCATAGAAAGCCACCGTCACATGTGGGAACATAATTAAGGTCATCCAAAGATTTCAAATTCTGTTAACTTCACAGACCCTTAGAAATCCCAAGCAGTGGTGTGATCATTTATTCTCTTGCCTATGCCTTCAAGGTAGCTTAAAAGAAAGTATCGAGGAAACACGTTGACACTTTGAGTCCTGAGAATATCGTATGTAATTACAGAGACAGAGTCTGTTGAGGAAAAGTCACTTAGATTTCAATTAATTAATTAATTAATTTTCATCCGGATGGCAACTTCCCCTCCTTCCTCTCCTCCCAGTACCTCCCTCACACCTGCCCTCCCCCAACCTGCTTGTCCTTTTCTTCTCAGAGAAGGGGAGGCCCCTCATGTGTATCAGTCAGCCTTGGTATATCAAGATGTAGTAGACCTTGGTGCATCTTCTCCTATTGAGGCTAGACAAGGCCAGTTAGTTAGGGGGAAGGAATCCAAAGGCAGGCAACATGGTTAGAGACAGCCTCTGCTTCAGTTGCTAGGAGAGCCACATGAAGACTGAGCTGCACATCTGTTACATATGTATAGGGAGCCTAGGTCCCTGCCATGCATTCTCTTTGATTGATGGTTCAGTAGAAAACTGTGGTACGATTACACAATGGAATACTACTCAGTTATTAAAAACAAAGACATCATGAAATTTGCAGGCAAATGGATGGGACTAGAATAGATGATGCTGAGTGAGGTAACCCAGACCCAGAAATATAAACATGGTATGTACTCATAAGTGGATATTAGCCATAAAGTATAGGATACCCATGCTACAATTCACAGAACCAAAGAAGCTGAGTAACAAGGAAAGCCCAAAGGAGGATACTTAAATTTCACTCAGATGGGATAAGAAAATTGACATTGGAGGTGGAGGGAGGGAGCTGGGTGGGATAGAAGGTGGGGTGTGGGAACAGAAGGCATCAAGTGAGGGGATGATGGGGGAAGAGAGAACTAGAAGAAAGAATGGAAATTGATAGAGGGACATCTCTAGGATGAACTAGAAACCTAGGTCAAGAGAAACTCCCAGGAATCTACTAGGGTGACTCTAGCTAAGACTCCTAGCCACAGGGGATATGGAACCTGAAATGGCCACCCCTGTAACCAGGCAAGACTACCAATGGAGGGATGGGGACATCAGCTCATCCACAAAATCTTTGACCCAAAATTTGTCCTGCTTACAAGAGGTGAAGGAATACATATGGAGCAGAAATTGAGGGAATGGTCAACCAATGACTGGCCTAGCTTGAGACCTACCCCATGAGACAGAGCCAACCTGTAACACTATTAATGATATTCTGCTATACGTGCAGACAGGAGCCTAGGGTAACTGTCCTCTGAGATGCTTCTCCCAGCAACGGCTGAAAAAATCCATTTAGAGTCCTCCTCTGAAAAGATGTTGCTGTGCACCATTCCGGCGGCACATCCCTTTACCTCCAGTAAGGAGGACAAAGACAAGTGGATCTCTGAGAGCTTAAGACCAACCTACTTTACTTAGCAAGCACAGGCCAGCAAAAATTACACAATGAGACCCTATCTCAAAAACAAAACAAAACAAAAACAAACAAACAAACAAAAACTAACAGAATTACTAATGAAATAAAGAAAGAGAGAGAGGGAAAGAAAGAAAGAAAGAAAGAAAGAAAGAAAGAAAGAAAGAAAATCTTGCAGAATATCTGTAAAACAAAGAAATGAATTTCTTTCATGATCTTCATCTATTTGTGTATCATTCTCTCTCTCTCTCTCTCTCTCTCTCTCTCTCTCTCTCATTGTGTGTGTGTGTGTGTGTGTGTGTGTGTGTGTGTGTGTGTGTATGAGCGCATGCCCATAAAGAACAGAGAGGGTATCAGACCCCCTAAAACTGGGGCTACAGATAGTTGGGTGTGAGCAGCTTTAAGGGGGTGCTTAGGACTGAACATTGACCCTGTGGAAGAACAGCAAACATTCTTCAAGTGCTGAACCATCTCTCTGGCCCCTTCTGCTCTTTGCCTCTTCCAGAGAGTTCATGAAAGAGAATAAAAGGTGTCCATTGTCAAATGAGCACACTGGCCTTCTTCATGTTCTTTGTCCAGATTTGGTTTTGGCAAGAATTATGAGAAAAGCCAAAATTACCTCAGCTGCAGGTGTGCATGGATAAACTTCTTTCCTCTTTGTTTGAAGATGAAAGAAAATATGGTTCTTTTTACTTGGTTTAATGGTGAGGTACTGTTTTATCTCTCCTTCAGTGGCTTTGGAAGAGGCTCAGAGTGGCTGCCTTGTAGTGTTGGCTGTAGTAATCTCATAGCTGCTCACCTGATACTGTTGCTGATTGGAAAATGCATCCTTTCTTTTCTCCTTTCAAGCAGATCTGCATCAATAGTAGTATGCAACTAATAAAGTAAATGGGACAAGGCCAAAGGAAGATCAAAACAAGAGCAAAAAAAGCTTTATACTATTTCATACTAATTAAAAGATAAATCCATCTTTACTACAAGTAAAATTGATTGCAATGAAAACCATTATCTTTGATAATTAGACAGTAAGATGTGGTTTTATTCAAGTTTTCTTTGACCAATGAAACCAAAGACTTTTAAACAATAACTTTAAATATTATTTTACTTTTTACTATGGTTACTTATAGTAGAGCATTGATAAGGCTATAATTCTATGAATCCTGTTAATGTGTATATTTAATTACAGCATTAAATTATGAACTTAAAAAGAATTATCTTCCATATTGATCATTACATTGATATAGAAAAATAGATAAAATGCATTGCTTTAGTACTAGTATAAATTATTGGAAACCAATGCCTTATTTATGCTTTTATGTTCATGACATTTTCATTTTCTGTTGATTTTTCCGTCTCTGCTTTCATTATTCTATACCTGTTTCATTTCCACATTGGCTTTATAATTTATGTTTGGAAAGAGAAACAATTGCCTCAGAAAAGGCTTTTATTAAAAAATTAAATTAAAAGGCCACATACATGCAGTGTGGTTGTTTATGTACATGTGTGTGTGCATGTATAAATGTGTATTAGTGTATGTGTGTGCATCTGTGCATTGTGTGAGTGTGTGTGTTGTGTATATGTGCAATACTTTTCAGATTGCAATAGTTTTACTATGCCATTTATTTGATTATATTTTTGGCTATGGGTGTTTTAATTATATAAGAAATATTTGGGATTGATAGTCTATTCTGACTCATTCTAAGTCACTCAGCTCAAGTTCTTGTCCAATTCGAATAGTTTTCTCCATTTCTAGTTAAATTTCTCACATTAACAAAGTCAATAATTCAACTATTTGAGAGAGATGGAAACTGGACCTTTCCTTTTTACATTTTAAAATATGTTTTCCTTAGCACCTTGTGGATTGCATACAAAGCACTTTGATCATATTCCTTCCTTCCTCCTCTACTTCTTCACGATTTTATCCCACCTCCCTTCCCAACCCCAAATTCAGGTTCTTTTCTTCCTCCCAAGCCAATTTGTGTTTGTCAAATATTCTTGGATGTATGGCTTTCCAGTAGAATATAGCTAACTTATGAGGAGATATGTGCTAACACAGACACACACACACACACACTCACATACACACACTTGTTTCTTCTTTTCCTAGAAGCTGATAATTGCCAATAATTCCTCAGCTATGTTTAAGACTTTATGCCATCCCTCTCCATGTTAACATTTTTCGTATGATTAGACTTAAATAATTTGAACATGCCATTTCAACTGCTATGGATTCATCTGTGAAAGTGCCATGCCAAGTCCGGATGCCACTGCTTCCTCTTGCCTGTCGCCCACCATCTCTTACATTCTTCATTACCTCTCTACAATGATCGCTGAGCCTTGGGAAAGGGAGATGCCATGCATATGCTTCATTAAAGAGAGCATATTCTGTAGCCACTTAGTCACTGCACTCTTATCAGCTGTGAGTCTCTGTCTTAATCAGCATTTCCTCTAAATAGAAGTTTCTCTGATGAAGACTGAGCGACGCATTGGTCTATGGATACAACAATAATGGGTAGATGTATTTAATGTCATGTCCACTTAGCAGAGTAATAGTAAGAGCAGCAAGTTCTTCCTTAGGCCTTTTAATTTCATCTCAACTTTAATCTAAAACTTCTGTTCCACATCATAGTACATTAGGTAGGATGTCTAGAGCAATTCTAATTCACACTGAGAAAGGGAGATGTTAGGTCTTTGGGATTTCTTTTTATTCCAAAGGTTTTATTTTATTTTTGGCATATTCATTTATATTATTAAACATAAATTTAAAAAATATACATACAGCAAGAAGAACCATGAAACAATCAGGAATTACATAAGTGTTACATTCATAGTGTTATGGCTAATTGTATTTGGCAATCTTGTAGAAAACATCTTTCCTATCGTGGTGAGTCTACAACTCTGACTGTAAATCAATGTCTATCATACATCATCTCTATCAACTTAAAACATCTATCTAGGTCTAAAAACATCTTAACCCCTAAACAACTATACTTAATTGCAAGACAAAACTATCTGGTCTTCAACCCCATCAGAGACTTCAGATGGAATAAAATTTTCCATGCACAAAATTCAAGTCCAAGTGGATTAAAGACCTCAACATAAAACCTATTTTTAGAACAAAGTACTGTTTTGTATTACTCTAATAATTCCTTCCTTGTATTTTTCAGCTTACTGTTTAAAAATCATTTTTCCAATATCTTTTACTTTTTACATATACATTTATATTATTACATATATATACAATAAACTACCTAGAAACAAGAAGAACCATGAAACAATCAGGAGTTATATGAATGTTACATTCTTAGTGTTTTAACTATTTATATTTGGCAGCCTGGAAGAAAGCATCTTTCCTATCTTGGTGTGTCTAAAATTCTGAATGTAAATTGATATCTATTGTATCTCATCATTATCAATTTAAAACATCTATATAGACCTAAAAACATCTTAACCCCTAAACAACTAAACTTAATTGTAAAACTAAACTATCTGGTCTTCAACCCCATCAGAGACTTGAGAAGGAATAAAACTTAATTACCTGAGTATACAGGAAGTGCAGGTTAGTAGCTTCCCAAAGAGAAGATGACAGAGATAGTTTGCTACCTGAGCTGTCACTCAAAACTCTATAATTTTGGAGCATCATCTTCAGCCTTCTGGGTAAGCAAGTCCTCAATAGTTCTTGCCTCACAAAGCTGTCTGTCAGATACGTTGCGCTCCATATTTTCTAACTTTCAGTTTCACCTGGGCTGATATCAGTGTGATAGGTTGAATGAAAAATGTCCTATGTAGGCTTCTGTATTTGAAAACTTGTCCCCAGTTGATTGTGCTGTTTTAGGATGTGGAGCCTCAGTGGAGAGAGTATGTAAGTGAGAGCTGGCTATAAGAGCTCATAATATCACCCATTTCCACTTCTATCTCTCTGCTTTGTAAGTTAAAGATGTGATTTCCAGCTTCCTACTTTTGCTGCCATGCCTGCCGCTTGTTGCTGTTCCTTCTCAGCATGATGAACTCTATCTCTCTAGAATAAGTAACCAAAAAGAATCTCTTCCCTAAATTGCTTTCGGTCACTGTGTTTTATCACAGCAACAGAATGTAATACAGCCAGTAACTTTCAATGCCTGATACAAATGTGGGCATCATTAAAGAACATTAGTCATATAATGTAATGTTTATGATATCACAGAATAAGCCTAAACTCATGAACAAGTTTTCCTACCTTGTTCCATGATACTCAATTCTGTTCAGGTAACAACAACAAATCCAATAGACAGATTGAAATTTTTCTTGTCTAAGGTATAGTTCTAGTACTTTGATAATTGTGCAGTCAGAAATGATAAAGTGTTCTGAATTTATATTCACTAATCCTGACTTGGACCAATTTTCTTAATTTATTCTTTACATCTCTGGAGGTGGTTAACATAGATTCATTATCCAATCGTTTTATCTGCTCACATCTGAGATGTTCTTGAAACCTGGGACCTCTGTGCTGCCTAGGAATTCTTCTAACTCTTAATCTCCAAGATGATTGTATGTTGTCACAGTTTCTAAATCAGAGGCAGCTAACAGCTCTAGTCTCACCTTCTTCTACGGGTCCTGAATTATTGCTTAAGTGTCTCTGGTGAAGTGCAGTCAGGACCGACTTGAATGGTTCAGTACCAAGCAAACGGCTTCCTAGGGAAACTCACTCTACATTCAAATATGTTAGTTACTACAAATGTTCTTCTTCCTTGGGAGATGATGGTGGTTGCCAAAGAACTTTCAAGTTTCAGACTCAGTTCTATGTTAGTTATTTTCAGGGCTATTTGACACTGGACAACAAATTGGTATACTCTTCCCCGGGAGAGAACATTTGCCCATACTCAGTTTTCCTCAGTTACTTGTATTTCTCCATGTAGGGTTGAGACATTGTAGCCTTTTCTCTGTCCCATTTGCTGTGTCCCCTGATGTCATCTTTATTTGGCTTACATTTGGGTAGTAATGATGTTGAGACTCTCTGGATGTCTCAAAAAAAAAAAAAACCAAAAACAAAAATAAATAAATAGGTGAAAATATCATGGAAACAAAGCACACATGTTGAAGCTATGTGTGATGGCCCAAGCCTGTAATCCTAGCACTCAGGGAGGCAGAGGCAGGCATGATGTGAGTTTGAGAACTCTGTGAGTTTGAGGCCAGCCTAGAGTATAAAGCGAGACCAGGACAGCCACAGCTACACAGAGAACTTTGTCTCAGGAAAAATAGCACGCATATTTAATGGTGAATGTATTTGTTACATTAATATAAAGATATCAGGTTTAACTTGAAGAATTATAGTATCTGGTTGAAAGAGGTAAACCTGGACCAGTTACAGAGCCATACCTTAACAGAGGGAGAATTGTTCCTTCCTGGAGCAGACAAGTAGAAACCCCTCCAGAACAAATAAAACCAAACACTGGCAAATGTGGGGTATCATATTGTAGAAAGTATTTGAAATAAAATTATAAAGTATGACTGGTTAAGAAAGATTTTTTACAACAAAAACTTTATATTATCACATATAAGCACCCAGAGACAAAGAAACTGACCTGAGAAATTAAAAATGCAATGCAATATTAAAAAAAAATTATTCTGAAGGAGAATGATATTGAGCAAGGCTTCCAGGGTATGCGTGAACATTTAAATTTAACAGAGAAAGACAGACACACTGACCAACCAACAGACAGACAGACAGACGCACACAAAGGTATAATCACACACAGAGGTACAATCACACACACAAATGCATACATATGTACACACACGTACATGTACACACAAAGAGAAAGAGAACTTGCTTAAAATAAAGCATAGTATATCAAACATATAATATTAATAAAAAGAGTATCTGAAAAAATGATTAAATATGGAGGGAAAATATTTACAGGAAAATTATTGTAAGCTCCTTATTATTCTGGAGAAAAATATCTTGATGACAGATGTTTTAAGATTTCAGTGGTATCAACTCAATTCAGTAAAATATGTATTTTCCAAACTATAAACCAGGCCTGGTAGGACACATCTTTTGGCATCTCATCTATGTGAGGCAGGAAACTCAACTGACCAGACTGGGTACCATGGAGACCTTGGGTTTAAAAAGCCCCCACCAGGAAAAAGCAAGAAACCAATAATAGAATCAAAACACTTTGATGATTTGTAAATTTTCAGAACATCAAGAGTATGCAGAAGCTATGCAAATTTCTAGAAAGATTAAGAAATCCTGAGTTCTTAGGAAGAAATACAATTCAGACCTCATGAAGCCATTCATCCTTAACAAATCAATTCTGACACTCGAATATGTTTCTGCTGTTGTGAGAAAATATTAAAGTATTTTTTATTAAAATCTAAAACCAACTACTTCATCCATCAAGGGCAACTCTACAGATACTTTCATAGATCCAGGTTCTAGGTGGCTGCCTCCCATGTGGTCTGATTTTTGTGTTTTGTATGGAGGTTTCAGGGTGGAAATGTGCCTTAAGGTGTATATTTTTTCTGACCCCTAACTATACTAACCTGATGCTTTTAGATTTATGGAAAACATCCAGAACCTTCCACTCATGTTTTATGCACCTATTAGCACTTTAGTTTCATTTTATTGGCGGGGGTGGGGTGGGGTGGAGAATAAATGTGTTCTCAATGCTATCTCTAGTTCTAAGTGGGTTGTGTTATCAGAAATCCTGGGGTTTAACTTAATACACAATTTCTGCTTATTGTAGGCTCAGCTGAGCTCTGGCTAGGCTCCTCATTGTCCTAAGTCGACTCTGCTTTTGCCTCCCATCCCTAATGAACGCACTGCACCTCCTTTAATAGCTTCTTTGTTTCCACAGCCCCGCTAAGCCTCCTTGTAACTATTCTGAGTTGGTGGGACTTTGCTCCATTTGTTTCTTGAGTGTTTTCATTATGGCAAAAGAACATGACTGCACATATCCTGGGGGGAAAAACTCAAAGAAACAATCTCATCGGAGAAATTTCTGATGTCAAATCACACAATCCAGAAGGCAGGCTATAGCAAAACATAAAACCAGTAAGTTTTATTAAAAGCCGCTCTAAGTTACAGGAAATTGCAATTAGGCGGGTCTTTTGCTCGGTATTTCATAAGACATTTCCAGGAGATGGAAAAGCAGACTTCCGGCCTCTTTATGACTCAAGTACACTCTGAGCACCCTGTATCTTAGTTAACAGGTTTAAAATTAAAGTTTGTTAATAACAAATGTTATTAAAGTATGTCCATGTGATTTTTGTAGACAACGATGAAGCAAAGCAGAATAGGAATGAATGGGAGGTGTGGCTTAGAATGAGTGTAGAAAGTGTACAGTGAAACAAAAGCAAAGGGAAGTCAAACACATGTCATAAACACTTTTAAAAGGACATGCAGTGCCAGGAATATATCAAACAATGTTTCTGCAAATTAGTGAAACGCCACCTTTGGTGAAAATTTAAAGCAGTTTACAGTGTGGCCCACCATACCATACATATATATGATGAGCATGTAAGGATCTTATCTAAGTACAGGTATGTGTGGACAGTGTGTACTTGGCATGTGTGTAGAGTGTATACTCAGTTAAAAACTCATGGAGAGGGCTGTAGGGCAAACAGACACATGCTCCCCAGAGGTAGATGCTTTGTGGATAAAGCATTTGAAGCAACTGAATCACATTTGTGATTTTAAGAGGTTTTTTTTTTCCTATGCATTTATGATTATGCTATCACTCTGTCCTGCTATCTAGATTAAACACATGCTGTTAACATATCTGTATATTTGTTTCCCATCACTTATCCTAATTAAATACCAGGCACATTTTGAGCTAAGGTCATCATTACCCTTCATTTCATTCCAGAAGTTTCTTCAGCATGGAAATTGGTAGCCTACACTCATTCTCTGGGGATTTCTATTTTCACTACCTGTATGTATGTCATAGACATTTTCTGTGTTTTCATTTGCATGCATATTAGCACTCATGAGCATTCTTGTGCGGCTTCTTCAGATGTGATTGCTTTTCAGTACCTCATGACAGATACCAACACAGTGGATTCAGTGCTTGACCCATGATTGTCAGTGACATTGTCAGCAACGTGCTGCACTGGCTAACAACATGGATTGCTTCTTTGGACACAGTTTCAGAAAATTGGGGAAACATAAAACTCAAGGTGGAACTATTGCTTTACTGGCTAGAAGTAACTTTACAGTTATTAAAAATGCCATACTGCTCTTCAAATAGTCCTTTTCAATTACCACAAAAATATGAAATGATCCTTTCTGTACACTCTCACACTTTACTACTAGTTTTCCATACATAAGTTGATGGAGAGCAATATCACTTATTTGTGTATAATTCTATGTGTCTGGGAGCTATTATAATTTGCCACTTAGTGACTGCAATACAAAAGTTTTAACAAAGAAAAGGTACTAGTCCAGAGATATGGTTCAATGGCACAAGATCCTAGCCTTGGTTCCATGAACAAACAAAAGCAACAAAACCAAACAAACATTATCAGAATCTAATGAGTAACAAATGTAAGCTCATATCTGTATACCATCAAGCTTCAAGTAACTGATTTATATGAGTTTCCTGATAATTTCAATTTTTAATTATTATATCATTTTATGTGTGGGGGTGTTTTCCTTTGTCTAGCATCATGCAGTGCACGCAGAAGCCAGAAGAGGGTATTACATCTCTTGGAACTGGATGTGCAGACAGTTGTACGCTACCTTTTGGGGGCTGGGAATCAACTCTGGGTACTCTGGAAGAGCAGCCAGTACTCTTAATCATCCGTCTCTCTAGCTACTAGTAGTAAAGTTAAAACACACCTTTTATGAAAGTTAGAAAGTCCCTCCAGAGCTTGTTGTTTCTGAGTATCTTAGTGGACATGCATCACATTTCAGTTTCTATCTCCAAATTTCTATTTAGAGCTAAAAACGTGTTTCTAATATCAAGGTTACACATATTTTTGGCCCATTTTTTTTTTATAGAATCTTCATTATGCCAACTCCTGTCAAACAACTATGAAAGCAAATCTCGGAGATAAGGAAGTCACTCACTCATAATAGTGTAAGTTGCAAAACCTAAATGTGGTTCTGTGACATCTTTTTCTCTGAGGGCATCAGCTCGTTTGTCAGACTGGCTTAGATTTCCCTGAGGAAACCAAGACAGTCTCACCTAGGACTCTTTGTTGTGTCAGACTGGCTGGAATAGGTTCGGATGAGTTTGGAGTTGAACATGGAATCACTGGCACTGTGAGGAAGTGGGTGGAATGAAAGGGTCAGAACTTGGGATCCACGCGGTGTTTGCAAAAGGCCTTTGAGACCACGGACTTGGAAAATGTCAACACACCTCAAGGCACATTTGTGGTGTGGAAAAAGAAAGGGCCTTTGTTTATACATTGACATGATACCAGAGATGGAGTTGGAGGCAGAGGCCTGTAAGTGATGAACTTGTTTCTCTTCATAAAAATGATTAGAAAACCATCCCACTCACCAGACGCTATGATAAATTTCCATGTGGCCATTTGCAATTTATTCTTCACTTTGAGTTACTGGACTTTTTCCCACACACATTTATTTTGCCTTGTACTGTTTGACAATTTCATGTAGAAGTCTCCAAGAGTCTCCTCTGTATATCTCCTTATTTTTCCAACACAAGAGAGAAAATTTAATTTTAACCTACTTCTGGGGTAAATAAATATCCATGAAAATGAGCAGCAACAAGACAGAGATTGTATAAATATTTGATCTAGTATTTTCAGCCTACATACCATTTAGGTCTCTCTCACAAACTCAAAGACCATGGCTCAAATTCTGATAGACATTGAGCTCTTCTTTAACAAAATGAAGATTAGAGTAGTCCGAATTTGTGAGGATTAAACAAATTTAAACAAATAGAACAATTAGCAAAATGTTTGCCACTTGCTGTGTGTCTGGCACATTTTACAGAGCATTGTTGCTTCCTTTTAGATCCACATGTCCACAGTGTATATTCATGAGTAAGAATACAATGCATATGATGCCATGTAGACTGCCTGTGGAGTGCACAGAACAGAGGTGTACAGCACTCAAAGCATACAACATTCAACGCCACTGCACTTTAGGAAAGTGCATGTAGCAGGTGCCTCGGGAAAGAATTTGGGATGTGTCAAAAGCTTTCAATTTCAGAGGGCATCACGAGCTTCCAATATCAGGAAGTTTATTTGGAACAAGATGATAACGTGTGTCTCTTTGTACTGTTGAGATTGCAGGAAAACAATGTTAAGGAGACTAAGTCAGTGATAGGCCTGGTGAAGAAAGGATAACTTTATTAGGTTGAAAATTTTTGAAAAATTTTAATTAAATGAAATATAGCTGATGAATCAAGGAAACAACTGAACAGGGGGGACATAGTCCAAACTATGTTATGGGGGTGGTGAGTATTTCCATCAGGAACTCCCACAATTCCATAGTAACTACTGAAGCACAAGAATGAGCATTGGGGTATTAGTGAGAGGCTAAGCTTGAAATGGCACCTTGTTTATTTAAACCCACTCGGGATGTAGAGATAACACTGTCCTGGCCCAGAAGAAAGGCCCTTGGGAAAGAACAGAAAGAATCAGCCTTTGTTTTCGGTTTGTGGGCAGGGATGCTGAATACAGTTAAGACTCATGTACAGATTACTTCCATCCTTTGAAATGAGGCTCTAACTACCAGCCTTGGTTTGGTTGATGTCATGCGTAAACCTATAGAGTATGTGCACCATAGTGAGCAGTTAATGTAGAGCCACAGGTAGAGTCCAGGCTGTTCACATCCAGCAACAAAGCTTTCTGCGCTCCTTTCTTAGCTGTGTGAACTTTCTATGCTCTATAAGACCTACAAGCCAGTCCATGGGAAATACTCATTGGATTGAGACAGGACAAGACAGCTTATTTGTGTTAGTCAACTCTCCAATGCTATAACAAATGCCAGAAATAAGCAACATTATATGGAGAAAAGTTTGATTTTAGCCCACTATTTTGAAGGACTCAGGCCATGGACAGTTAGTACATTGCTTTTGGGCAGGAATTAAAGAGGATTTTTGGTGGAAATACATAGAGTAAGTTGTTAGACTTGTGTTGGCTCGATGATAGGAGAGACCAGAAAGGATGAGGAGCACCTCCAAAACATAGCTCTCTCCAATGAGGCCCAACCTCTAAAAGGTTCCATCTACCACCTTCCTACATAACACTATGCTATCAAGCAAGATTTTAATACATGGCCATTGTGAAACATTCCAGATGCAAACTATAGTGTTATTTAATTTCATTATTTAGACACTTGGTCAGGTATCTAAGACTCACTAAACATTAAAATTATAAAACCATCAGTGTGAAAAGCTTCATGTGCAAATTAGATTGATACAAATAATGATTGGGGTTATTTAAAACAACACTCAATCTGTTAGCATCAGATATTTATGACAAAGAAACAAACCATCAGCATTCTTAGAAATAATAAACACAGGGGCTGGAGAGATGGCTCAGAGGTTAAGAGCACTGACTGCTCTTTTAACGGTCATGGGTTCAATTCCCGGCAACCACATCGTGGCTCACAACCATCTATGATAAGATCTGGTTCTCTCTTCTGGCATGCAGATAGAATGCTGTATATATAATAAATAAATAAATCTTAAACTAAGAAACAGGCAAAAAAAGAAATAATAAACACATACAAATGTGTCCATCATACTTGATATGTTTGTATGTAATTGTGTGATGTTATATTGACTGCACTACAGGAATGGCAGTAGGAAAAGGCAGGAGGATATTTTTAAGGAATGACAATGAAAATTTAAAGGTATAATTTGTGAGGATGTCCACACATCCTCATACATTCATGTGCATATAGGTATTTATATGGTTATTTGCTTTATACATACATATGACATTGTGTTGAATATGTTATATGATTTTGTTTATCTATTGTGTGTATTTGTGTGCATATATATGCAAGTGAATGTGTGTGTGAGTGTTTGTGTGTGTGTGTGTGTGTGTGTGTGTGTGTGTCTGAGACATGGCACGTCTATTCTCTAACAGTTTTGTGTATTCAGCTCTCTCTTTCCAACTTTATGTGGATTCTGAGATCCAACTCTGGCCATCAGACATGTTCAGGAAGTGCTTCCCATGTTGAATCATCTCATCAGCCTTATTATCAAATCTTTGATGAGCTGTTTTATGGTCCATATGCCAGTTATATGTCCTTCTGTTTTCTAATCATGTTGGTGTTATCTAAATGCACCACTTAAGATTTGCCCAGGCTCCTCCTAAAAGGCCTTCCATAAAGCAGGAATGAATACCTGCTTTAGTCTGCTTTCTGCTGCTGTGATAAATATAATGACCAAAAGCAACTTTGAAAAGAAATGTTAATTCTGTCCCAGAAGTTACAGTCCATCATGGAGGGAATCCAAACAGGCAGGCGCTCCAGGCTGGAGCTTGAAGCAGAAAGCACTGAGGAGCATCCTTTCTGGCTTCCTCTCCTGACAACATCCAGATACCTTTCTTCTTAGATAGCCAGGTCCACCTGTTTAGGGACTCACTGCCTACAGTGGGATGGACTCTTTTAAACCGATTAGCCACCAAGAAAATGGCGCCAGAGACATGTGCACAGGGCAGTCTGACAGAGACTATCTCTCTATTGAGAGTTCCTCAGCTAACTCTGGCCTGTGTCAAGGTGACAAGCTAAAACTCACTAAAATCGATGTCTGGCAACTTTAAAGTTACTCTTGTACATAAGTCATACATATTATTACTTCTTGAGTATATTTGAACTACGCATTTTTTATAAAAATTAATGTCAATTAAAGAGTTTAGAGTTGCAAGTTCTGTAGCAAAAAAAACTAGTTCCATATTATCCGACATCTTATTATTTTTAATCTTCTTAGTAATGTCCACTTTGATTTCTCTTCTTACTACTATTTACTTATTTTCTTACTTTGAAAAGCCATAAAAAAGAATATATTCTTATAAGACAATCACATGAATGATAATAAAAATGAGTAATTCTTTTTTATTAATTTATTCAGATTACATCTCAATTGCTATCCCATCACTTGTATCCTCCCGTTCCTCCCTCCCTCCCGCTTTCACCCTATTCCCCTCCCCTAGGTCTATGACCAAGGGGGACCTCCTCCCCCACTATGTGGCCATAGGCTATCAAGTCTCATCTTGGTAGCCTGGTTATGATTTCTTTGAGTGCCACTAGGCATCCCCACCAATTCTCAAAGAGATGGCAAAGATGAAATCTGCTTTAGAGATGTCACAAGACAGGTAAATGTCCCTACGTACCTAGAGAGTGATCAGGAGAAGGATGAGAGATAGTCTCAAGGGCTGCCTAACGAACTTTCTGACAGTGTCCCCTGGTGAAGGGTTCCGGCTGCTGAATGTGGACATCTGTCTTTCTAGCCTTCTCTGTCATGGGGGCAGGCATTTATGAATGTATGATATGGTCTGTGCAAACTCAAGAAGGACTTGGAAAGGACTTTGGATCTGTTCTTTCTCAGTTACCATTGGTAATGCATGCCAGAGTGCTTGGGATGGAACAGTCACTGCCTTTCTAGTGAAGTTCTGCTGTTTTGAGTTTATCTCTGGGTTTATTGTTTTGTTATTGAAATTTGCTGGGATATGTCAGATTGACCGAAGTGAAACTCATCTGGGAAGAAGAAGGCTCAACTGAGCAAGTGTCTGCATCAAATTTCTCTCGGCAAGTCTATAGGGCATCTTCTTGACTACTGAGTGACGTGGGAGGGGAAGTCCTCTGTGGGTGGTGCCACCACTGGGCACAGGATGCTGGGTGGAATAACAAAGCATGAGAGGAAGGAAGATCAGCATTCCTCTATGGTCTTTGCTTCAATTCTTGCCTCCAAGTTCTTGCTTATGTTTCTAGCCTGACTTGCCTTAGTGTCATTATTGTGATCTTGGAGTTGGAAGATGATATAAAGCCTTTCCTTCCCAAGTTGTTGTTGGTTATGATGTTTATCTCAGCAATAGAAGGCAAGAAACTGAGGCAGTACGGCTTCATTTCTGTATCCATCAGAAACAAACAAGCAAACAAATAAGCAAACACACATGGGACTGGTAAGATGTCAAATATATGATTCATACAAGTCAGGTGTTTTTGGTTTTGTGTTTCTTTAGAAGAAAATATTTAAACTCCTCTGAATTTATTTAGCTTTTGGTTTGATGGAATTTCATCTAAAAGGTTAAAAATTAAAATTAGTAAATAAGACCCAAAACAAAAGGATGATGTCAAATTGTTGTTAAGATCATTTTATTATTACTTTCCACTAATTTTCTGCTTAAAATATTTTAAAAAGAAACAAATCCAAATTATCAGCAGTAACAGCTAATTCAGAAAAATGACAAAAAGGAACTACAACATATAAAAGAGCTTTTATATAGCAAAAAATGACACTTTAGAAAAGGTGTTTAAAAAAAAGAAAAGGTGTAAAAATATTTAGTGACAGTGGATACCAACTATGCCATTAGCACATCCTCAAATGAATATTGATAATGAGTACCAAAAAGCTTACAAGTAACCGAAAACATATCTCAAGATAAGAAAAATGATATTATAACATTTTTTCAAAATAATTTTTTAAATTTTATTTTATTTATTTATTCATATTACATCTAAATGGTTATCCCCTCCCTTGTATCCTCCCATTCCTCCCTCCCTCCCATTTCCCCTTACTCCCCTCCAATATGACTGTGACTGAGGGGGACTTCCTCCCCCTGTATATGCTCATAGGGTATCAAGTCTCTTCTTGGCAGCCTGCTGTCCTTCTCTTATATCTGCATACTAGCCCAAGGGGCATGTCCCATGAAAGTCTTCACTAACCAGGAAACTGGAACAGAGGGGAGGACATCCTATGGCACTCTAGGTGAGAGAAGCATAAGAGAATGGCAAAGTTGAAGGATCCAGAGGATCCTAGAAACATACAATAAGAAAAATTTGATAGGCAGATTTGGGCCCAGGGGTCCCGCTCAAACTATGGCACCGGCCAAGGACAATACAGACCGTAAACTTCAAACCCCTACCCAGTTCTAGCCAATGGACAGAACATTCTCTACAGTTGAGTGGAGAGTGGGGTCTGACTTTCACATATACTCTGGTGCCTCATATTTGACCATGTTCCTTGAATGGGGAGACCTGGTGGCACTCAGAGATTATAAAATTTAAATTAAAAATTTTTTATTATATTTCTTTCTTACATATACATTTATATTATTATAGATAAAGAAAATGAGCTACATACAGCAGAAAGAACCATGAAACAATCACGAATTATATAAATGTTACATTCATAGTGTTTTAGCTATTTGTGTTTGGCAAATTGAAGAAAACATCTTTCCTATCTTGGTGAGTCTAAAATTCTGAATGAAAGTCAATATCTGTCATATCTCATCTCTATTAACTTAAAACATCTATCTAGATCTAAAAACATCCAAATCCCTACACAACTAAGCCTAATTGTAAGACTAAACTATTTGGTCTTCAAGCCCATTAGAGACTTGAGAAGGAGTAAACGTTCATTACCTGAGTGGACTGAAAGTGCCGATTAATGTACATATTTTTTAAAAGCCAATAATTGAAAAGATGTTGACCAATATATAAACATATACTTATTCCAGAAACAATAGAATTAAAATAAAGTTTTAGTATTTATCAAGAGTTTGTCTTATGCATGGAGAGAATGAATTTCACTTCTTTACAGAATTATTTTTAAAACTGTGAAAGCAATAACATCTGCAAAAAAATATTTTAGTGTAGAAAGGAAAATATATGTATATTGGCTGATATGTGTATCCAGAGAAAATGTGTACAGGGAGGATATGTGTGTAAGGGAGAATATAGTATTTGTTTTTAATTTTACAAGGCACTTTTTCTGTTATATTGAATGGGAAGAATAAACACCAAGGAAGTATTTATAGAACAATGAGGAGCCCACTGAGCCCATTTCATTTACAAAAGCCTAGTCCTCTTAATCCTTTATTCTGTTGGACTGAAACTTAGAAAAAAAATCAAGCAGCCAAAACCTCAGCTTTTCTATATATCCATACATGTGCATGGTGTGACCCCAGGTCAGCAGCGAGGACTCATTCACCCACCGTTCATCGACATGCGCCCAAGCTGATCTCCTATACATCCTCAAATGATCCCCAGATTGTGCTTTCTATTTTTTAAGTTATATTTTATTGTGCTGTGGATGTGTTTTTCACTGTGTTTGTTACTATTTCCTTAAGACTGAAGTATCTAGTTCATAGTTTTGGCACTGTGCATCTTGGTCAAAAGTTATACGCACTCTGAAAATCATTCCAGTTCTACATGCTAGCATTTCCTAAGGTTCAAATAGGTTCAGTTGCACTTTCTCAGTTTAATTGTATACTTTGGCATGTGGTTTCTTCAGTCAGGGGCAAAGCAGGCTTATCCAAGGCATGAGAACCCCCTGTACTGTTGTTTACTGCTGGTGGGGACCAGGAGGATGAGGAACACTGCAGGAGGGCGATTGTGTGTGATTTCCAGGCCAGGAAGGTTTGGAGAGCATTCAGAAAAGTCTTCAAATCTTGTGGTGTTTATCTGCCTTCATGGACCACCCCTTCCTAGGCCCGTTCTTTTTCAGTGATGGCCTGCATCCTGCCCCATTTCCCTATGGGGTTTCTATGGAAGAAGTTGTTCTTGGTAGGCTTTCTGAAATAAGGACTATTTTTTAATAAATATTTAGACAAAATTGAGAATGAGAGTCCCATCAAAGAGCTTTAAGGGAAGTTAAAAAGTATTTATGTAAGAAGTCAGCATCGTTTGAAAGTCATATCAGTTTGATTTACTGATGTGGTTAATCTAGTATCACTGAAGGCCAACCATTTACAAGTCAGATACTGAATAGCAGAAAGTTCCATCCAAAGGTTCTCACATCTGTCTTCATTTCAGCCTGAAAGTGTTGTGGCCACTGATAAATTGCATAACCACACACTAGTTTTAGGGATGGTGTTCACTGAACCACATCATAACTACTCACTTTGTATTCTATAAATTTTGATAGATCAAAGAGAGCCAGGCAAGCAATTTTTATTATCAAGAGCAAAAATGAAAATCATTTGTTGAGATAATTTGTGGACAAAAGACTAGAGACACCAACCCAGTATGTCTGTTGAGGCTTTGTCCAGGTAACATGTAAATTCAAAAATCTTACTATTTAATTAGTAACAGACTAATGTAGCCTAATATTTAGTATGGCAAGTTAATGTTTTCTTAAACCAAAATAGTTCTGATAAACATTTAGGTTAACCAACACAGAAATACCACATCACTATCACTCATTAAAAAGTTTGAAATATTTCCATTATATTTCAAACTTTTGGAAGGGGAATAAGGGGAAAATGGGAGGGAGGGAAGAATGGGAGGATACAAGGGATGGGATAACCATTGAGATGTAACAAGAATAAATTAATTTTAAAAAAAGATCATTCCAAAACGGCAGTATTAAAATGCTTAGTTTTCTACATGCGTATTACATATTATTGATTGATCTCAATGCTATCAATGCCTGGTAACGAAGGAAGCATAATCATTGGACTCAAGACTTAAGCAATGGATGTTTTTTATGTATGAATTTGCTTTCACATCTAGTAACTTATTCAATAAAACATTTTTTAAAAAGTTTGAAATAGTTCCATCCATTAATCTGAAGAGTTCATGATTTAATTTTTCTTTACATCTTAATAGCATTGCATAGTATATAAGTGCCACATTTTCATTATGCATTCATTTGCTGAAGGGAAGTTAAACTGTTTTTACTCCCTAGCTATTGTAAGTAGAGCAGCAACGAACATGGCTGAGCAAGTATCTGTGGGATAGGATGTTCAGTCCTTCGTGTATGTGTAAAGGATGAGTATACCTAGATCATATGGGAAATTGATTTTTGTTGGTTTTTTTTCCTCTTGAGGATTCTGAACACTGATTTCCAGAGTGATTGCACCAATTTGCGTTCCCACCAAGAGTCAATGGGAGCTACCTTTCCCTCATGTGCCTCATCATGCAGCGTTCAATGTTTTGTCGATCTGTCATTCTGACTGGGGAAAAATGAAACCTCAAATTTGTTTTGATTTTTATTTCCTTAAATGCTAGGGACGATGAACTTTTTTTTGGAGATATTTCCATTTTGTTTCTTCTTTGAGAACTCTCTGTTTAATTACTGGCTCATTTTCTATTGAATGATGTTTGGTTGGTTGGTTGTTGTTAGGTATTTTGTTCTTTCTTTCTTTCTTTCTTTTTGATTCTGTGAGCTTCTTGTTCAATTGACATTTTGTTTCATTATGTGTGCTGAATTGTTTTGGTTCAAGAAGCCCCACTTGTTAATTGCTGGCTTTAATTCTTGAACAAATGGATTCTTATTAAGTAAGTCATACCTACACCTATATCATGTAGAGTATTGACTGTTTTTTTTTCCCTTTCCCACGCTCAGCTTTCACATTTAGGTCTTTGATCCAGTTGGAGGTACTTTCTTTGCAAGGTGCTAAGTATGGACCTAATGTCATTCCTCTCCATGTGGGCAGCCAGCTTCTCCAGCGCTGTTTCTTGATGATGCTTTCTTTTTAAATCCTAGGTTTGGTCATCTTTGTCAAATATACAATGGTTGAAGTTATCTATCCTAATGTTTAGAGCTTTGATTTTGTTTCTTTGATGTACAAGTCTGTCTTGCCAATGCCACCTAGTTGTTTTTACTTTGCCAGCACACCAGCAAGCCAATACTATGGAGTTTTTCTCCTTTAAGGTATGCTGCACTTAGTCTCTGTTAACTTCAATGATAACTGTCCTAAATAATGAAAGGTATACAGATACAAAATGCCAAAACATTTTAGTTTATTAGGACCACAGAACACAGTAAATGGCCAAGTATTGTAAAGAAAACATTTTACCACTTGCAGACTATTCTTTGACATCATGTTTAAAAAATCTCACTGATTTACAGGAACTGGGGGACCATGTCACCTCTGCTTCATGACAACCAGAACCATAATATCAGCCTCTGTCAAATTCCACAATGTTGGCTTGTGTATGGTGCTGTGGTGGGCCTTAAGGACTGTACATCTTCCTTCCTTCATGTTAGGTCACCGGTAACATCCTCTAGTGGTAGTGGATAGAGCTAGAGAGTCCTCCTGATGTGGTTGAACTGCAGGAAATAAAAACCTGCATTCATTCTATTCAGCCAGACACATGAAAAGCCTTCCACATAGAGAATAATCTAATGACATGTGAATGCTGTAATACTTGTGTTTCTAAACTTTGGGATATTTAGTCAAGGAGGTTATATCAGGAAAACAGAAATTTAAATAGAGAACCCGGATGGTGTAAAAGGCTAAGACACAGTGGCACATGAAGCATAAGCAAAGGGCTCCTATGCTGGCCTGGGGAAGCCTTCCTACCAAGGGCAGCCTGGCTTAGGGTTAGGCAGTCAACAGTTTTCATGCTACTTTCCTTCTGACTAGGCCTCTTGTGTGATTACAAGGATACATGTAAGACACTTTAGCTACGTGAAAGAATCTCCTAAGTGATGTGCACCACTGTCAGGAATAAGGCCTCAGCTTTAACTGGATTGCCCACATGTCTTGTCTTTAATTATGAAGCTGTTAGAAATGCTTAACCTAAAGCTTTAGCTCTGTATTGCAAAGCTGTAAACAAAAGTCTGTTAGAGGGCTGTGAGACAAATGTGAGCAAGGTTTATTTGTCTGCACAGCCTATACAATAGGTATGCGTGATTCTGTAAATATATGGACATGTGCCTATGTTTGTATCCACCCATCAGTCTGGCTCTCTACTTGAGTAAGATGACAGTTTGATAAAAGAAAATAATCAGTCTATTTAGAAATATTTATTAGTGAAGAAAGCTGGGCAAGGTAGTGTTAAATGCCTGCCCAAAGCTTTTTCTCAGATAGACCAAAGGATAACTCTGTACCTTATGACTCTACAAAGCAGAGACACCCCAGTGTGGTGGGTTAGGAGGCAAGCATTAGGCTTTTCTTTTGAAATGTGTGTGAAATGCTCCTTTGCCAGCTAGGCAGGTATACTGCGATTGTTTTCTGGCTGGTTTACTTCATCAAACAGCCTCATAAACAGTTGTCTGATTGCTCTTGATCGAATCATCAGTTCGATACATACTTCTTGTTGTTTCTTATGTGCTAAGTACTGCTAGACAGTGAGGTTAATAGTCAAAACAAACATGGAAAAATCAGCTTAAAATTAAAACGGAAGGAGTATGGGTTAAAAATCCCCCTAATCACACAAATTCTAGGTGTCATGAGGACTGTTGAGAGGACAGAGTTTTGAGGAAAGATGTACTGGCATGGAGTTCTTACATCTAGAAAGGGTTCACCAGACTAATAATACTTTATCCTTCAGAGTTTCCAGAAAATATTATGTACGTGTGTATGTATGTATGTATGTATGTATGTATGTATGTTTGAATGAATATATTTGTGTATATGTATGAATTTTCTATTTATATGCATTCATTTCCAGAAAATATATAAAATTTTTATCTTATTTTATTTTTCAAAACTAAAGAGGGATAGAATTTTTATCGTAATCTTGGGGAAATCTTGAAAATTAATTTTTTTCTTTTTTATGTGGAATCATGTCAGAAGTTTTTAAAAAAAGAACTGTTTTTGTTTCAAAACAAAGTGATTTTATAATACATATTTAATACTCTATCTCTATCCCTTAAATGATATGTGTACAATCAGTATGTTTACCTGCAAGATAAAACTTTATTTTCTCAGGAAATAAAAATAGGAAGACCCATAGGGCAAAATTTTTAATAATTTTTTGCAAGATAAAATACAAACTGAACCCAGCTTAGGGATTCTACTAAGCCTGACATTTGCAGCAGGAACAGGAACATAACTTTGAAACAGATATGGCTTTTAATACAGAAAATGCATATGTTGTATCTCTTATTGCTATGTGTGTTATTCCTATCTACAGTTTTCAATAAATAAACCGGTTCCTCCCCGGCACTTTGTTAGGGTATATAGAAAGTGGATGGGATTTCAAGGAGCTTAAATCACCTCCATTGCTGTAAAAACAATTGATTTATGAAATGAAAAACTAGAGACCATTCTGAACTGAAGAAATGCCCATTCTCATGCTTGATAAATTATTTAAAAAACGAAAAGAAACCAACAAACTGTTTCCTTTGCTCTACTGTTGCAACTAAGGAAAACTAAAGGAAAAATCAGTCAACATTTATGCTCTAGATTGAAACAAAGAATACATGAGTAGGTATGGGGGTCAGAGTACAGTGGACAGAGAAAAATACTAAATGATGTTATAAACATGTCAATTCCTGAGGCCTGCCTGTTATGTGGTTTGATTCCAAGCTCTGGGTTTGTAAAAACACTTTGCAGTGCTTTTGTTATCCATGGAAAACAGAGGAGTTAAGTTGGGGTTAATCTAAAGTTCCAAAGTGAGTTGAAATATGTATTATAATATTATATTCTTTGACATATGTAAAATTAAACTATATATAAATTAAACTCTATCTATCATCTATCTAGTCAAGCAGGTAAGAAGCAAGGGAAAAGAGCGAAGAACAATGATTCAGAAGATTAATGCTGATGTCTTCAACGAAAAGTGCCTTATGTATTAATGGAGTGTTAGGACAGGAAGGTAGACTGATCAACTAACTGTAAGGATTTCTTTGTAATTTTCTACAATGCGTTGGGCAGCTGATAATTAAAATCAAAGGCATATCAACTCACTTCTATGGACTCCTTTTCATTTTTTATAGTTTACAAATAATCTGAAGCAACAGTGATTAAATTAATAAATGGGAACAGAGGAATATCTGGAATATACAGAGAAGACAAATATAAAAGGTGCCTATGTTAATATCACACTGTGTAAAATTCTCCCTCACTTCTTGAGCCAACTCTTATTGACAGATGTGTGGAATTTCATTACTCTTCTCAATTACAGCATGCAAGCACACTGAAATGAATGCATTTTTTGTTTGCTTAGCACCACCAATTTTTATTTATTTGTTTTATTTATTCTATAATTGAAGTTTTAATCTTTCATATTTCCCTTCCTCACACCCTCTTCCTTTATTTTATTTTATTTTATTTTATTAATTTTTTACTAATTTATTCTTGTTACATCTCAATGGTTATCCCATCCCTTGTATCCTCCCATTCTTCTCTCCCTCCTATTTTCCTCTTACTCCCCTCCCCTATGATTGTTCCTGAGGGGGATTACCTCCACCTGTATATGCTCATAGGGTATCAAGTTTCTTCTTAGTAACCTGCTATCCTTCCTCTGAGTGCCACCAGGTCTCTCCCTCCAGGGGACATGGTCAAATATGAGGCACCAGAGTTCGTGTAAAAGTCATACCCCACTCTCCACTCAACTGTGGAGAATGTTCTGTCCATTGGCTAGATGTAGGTAGGGGTTTAAAGTTTACTTGCCTGTATTGTCCTTGGCTGGTGCCTTAGTTTGAGCAGGACCCCTGGGCCCAAATCTGCCTATAATGTTCTACTTGTAGGTTTCTAGGACCCTCTGGATCCTTCTACTTTGCTATTCTCCCATGCTTCTCTCATCTAGAGTCCCAATAGGATGTCCTCCCCTCTGTCCCAGTTTCCTGGTAAGGGAAGGCTTTCGTGGGACATGCCCCTTGGGCTAGTATGCAGCTATAAGTGAATATATACTATTTGAGTCTTTCTGCTTCTGGATTAACTCACTCATTATGATTTCCATGATCATTTCTAGCTCAATCCATTTGTCCACAAATTTCGGGAATTCCTTGTTTTTAATAGCTGAGTAGTATTCCATAGTGTATATGTACCACAGTTTCTTTATCCATTCTTCTACTGATGGACACTTAGGCTGTTTCCATGTTCTGGCTATTATGAATAAGGCTGCTATGAACATGGTTGAGCAAAATTTCTTGTTGTGTGCTGGAGCATCTTCTGGGTATATTCCAAGGAGTGGAATAGCTGGGTCTTGAGGAAGCCCTATTCCCAGTAATCTGAGATAGCACCAGATAGATTTCCAAAGTGGTTGTACTAGTTTGCATTCCCACCAGCAATGAAGGAGTGTTCCTCTCTCTCCACATCCTCACCAGCATGTGGTGTCGCTTGAATTTTTGTCCTTAGCCAATGAATGCCTTTTTTATCTGTAGGTTAAAGTTATATTTGCCATTTTCCCCATATAACATGGTACAATTTCTACACTAATCAGATTTCCTTTCGAAAATTGGATGGCTAAACTGAATGACTAAAAAATAATGCATTAACCCCCTCTATATTGAAGTGATTTTCCTAGTTTTCTCATCAATTTCATCTGCCTCTTCCAACTTGTTAATGAACTTTCTTTGAAAAAGTTTTTCCAAGACATTTAAATCCATTTTTTTTTAGAGACAATGCCTCTCCTTTCATGCATGAGTAAAGGCCATAATCACTTCAGTTAGAGGGCTGTGGAACAAATGTGTCTGCTACATTCAGGACTGAGAAGACATACATGTCTTCCAGAGATGCAGTTAACAGTGGGAGATGAAGTGTTCTGACCCACTTGCAGCAATAAATGTAAACTATTAACCTATATTCATCTTACTCAGTTTAATCCTTGAAAATATTTTTATTTATTTTATTTTATTTTTTGGTATTTTGAGACAGCGTTTCTCTGTGTAGTCTTAGCTGTCCTGGATTCACTTTGTAGACCAGGCTGGGCTTGGACTCGCAGTGATCAACCTGCCTCTGCCTCCCAAGTGTTGAATTAAAGACGTACGCCACCTACAGCAATAAATGTAAACTGTTGACCTATATTCATCTTAGTCAGTTTTATCCTTAAAATATATATATATATATATATATATATATATATATATATATATATATATATATATGTATTTTTTAATAGAGACATTCCATTTAGGACTGTGTGTTCCAAAGTCTCTCACCCTCTGCATCTTCTCCACATTTGTATTTATTTCCATCTATTGTAGTTGGAAGCTTCTATGAAGATGGCCGAGCAGGAAACTGATCTATGGCATAGCTAATCATAGTTTTTCTGGGTATAGTAGTTTGCATTGTCAACTTTGGTCATTCATAATTTGTAGAAAAATGGCCCAAGCCCTACTGCTTCCACAGTCTCTACTGAAAAAATAGCTATTATTCTGCTGGGCATCCTTTATATGTAATTTTCTCTTTCTTGCAAATTTTATTATTCTGTCTTCAATCTATACATTCAGTATTTTGACTATTATATGATATGTGGAGGTGTTTTCTGGACCTTCCTATTTTTCTCCTGTTCTCCTCTTAGATTAGTAAAAGTTTGGGTTTCCTTTTAATAACTCTTATTTATAAGTTTGGTCTTTTTACAGTTTTCTGTTTGACTATTGACTGAGATATCTTGCAGCACTTTTTTATTTTTTAATTGGTAAATATTAGCCTATTGTGTGTTTTTAACGCTAGCTTGTGAAGCAACTGGTTTCATTTTGACCTGCTCATATGTAGTTTGGCTACTCTCTCCCCACGTACCCCCCTATGTTTGTCTCTACCCATCTCTCAGGCACTCCTCACCCTTGCTGTACTCTCCTGCTCCTCCTCCTCCTCCTCCCTCTCCTCCCCCTCCTCCTCCTCCTCACTGTTTCCTGTTCATTTACATTTCATATGCTCTCATGCCCCCTCTCCTAAAGCCTCTGCCTTCACCCCCATCTCATGGGCCCCCTTCTAGTTTCCTCACCTCAGCTCACACATATCCCCATATAAATAAACATATCCAACTATTAGAAACTAGGATTTACATATCAGAAAAGGCATGCATTATCTGTCTTTCTGAGCTTAGGTTAGACTACAATACATGTTTTCTGGGTCTATCCATTTCCTGCAAGTTTCCTTAGAGGTGAATAAAATGTCATGTGCAAATACATTACATTTTCATTATTGATTGATGAGATAGATATCTTGGCCATCAATTTTATTGTTATTATACAGAGTTCTTGCCAACTTGACACTAGCTGAATCACCTGGAAGAAAGAAACCTCAGCTGACAAAATGATTCTATCAGATTGGCCTGTAGGGATGTCCTTGGTACATTTTCTTGACTGTTAAATGATGTAGGAGAGTCTGGTCCAGTATGGACAGTGCCATCCTTAGACATGTAAGCCTTGACTATATAAGTAGCTCAGGGGACGCAAGCTGCTAAGTAGTGTTCTCTTTGGTTTCTGTTTCCATTCCTGCCTCTAGGTACCTGCCTAAAGTCCCTGCCCTGGCTTTCCTTGATAGTGGACTGTAACCTATAAGCCAAATAAACTGTGCTCTCTAGGTTGCTTTTACCACAGTAACAGATGCCCCACTAGAGCATGCAGAAATGAACACGAGACGTGCAACTATCTGTGACATAGGATATAGAATCTTTTGGGCTTTACCTAGGAGTGATACAGATGGTGCAGATGATAATCCTAGTTTTAGTTTCTGGGAAGCCTCTATAATGATGTACTTAGTGGCTTCACCAGGTTACACTCCTTCCAACAGTAAATAAGAGTTCTTTTCTCTTACATTATCATCAAGACTTCTTGTTAATTTGATTACTTGCTGTTAGTCAAGCAATTAGAATTTTATGGAATCCCAAAGAACTTTTAATTTTCATTTCACCAGAGATGAAAGATGTTGAGCACTTATAAAATTATTTATTGTGAAGACTTGTAGTGATCACACAGAAGTTAAGAGGATTGGCTGCTCTTGCTGAGAACCACAGCTCAATTCTCAGCACCTACATCATGTCTCAAAATCATCTCTATCTTCAGTTCCAGGTGATCTAATACTGTTTTCAAGCCTCTGTGGGCACAAGGCATTTAAAAAAATTCATACACATAAAAATAAATAAATAAATATATGAATGAATAACAAATTGGCATTGGAAATTGGTATTTCTTCTCTTGAGAACTTTACATTCATAACCTTGTCCCACTTACTAGTTGGCAGAAATTTTTTATATTTAATTTTTATAGCTCCTTTATAATTCTAAAAATAACGAATTGTCTAATGATGATTTTTATCCTATTTTGTTTACTGTCTATTCATGCCTGTGATAGTTTTCTTGTGCTGTGAAAAAGCTTTTGAATTTCTTCTAACTTCACTTGTCAATTATTGGACAATTCTTGTTTCCTGTGCAATTGGCGTTCTAATCAGTATTTTTCTGCATGTACTTATATTCTGGTGCTTATCTCAACAGTTTTAGAATTTCAAATTTCAAATTAATGTCTGTGAATGAGTTTGTATTGAATTTTATGTAGAGTAAGTAGAGTGGTTCTAATTTCATTATTCCAAAAGTTGATGTCAGTGTTTACAGGTTTATTAATTAAATGGTTTTGAGCTTTGTCAAAATTTGAGTTCCAAAGATGTATATGTTTATTCCTGGGTCCTCTATGATGCTCCATTTACTTATAAGTCTGTTTTTGTGCTAGTACCCTACCGAAATCTTTGTCCCCATGCCTCTGCAGCATAGTTTAAGGTCGGGTAAGGTGATACCTGTAGCTGTGTTCTTTCTGTTTGAGTTGGTGTGAAAACTCTGTCTAGAAGACAAGTTATTCTTCTTGCTTTTACCAACATCATTTCCCTTCTCCCAGCTTGAAATTTCTGGATGTACTCAAATTTCTTGAGGTGCAATATCCCAATAGCTTGAAAGTCTAGGTGAAGGGGCTGGAGAGATGGCTCAGCGGTTAAGAGCACTGACTGCGCTTCCAGAGGTCCTGAGTTCAATTCCCAGCAACCACATGGTGGCTCACAACCATCTATAATGTGATCTGATGCATACTGTATACATAATAAATAAATCTTTAAAAAAAAAAAAAGAAAGTCTAGGTGAAGTACAATTGTTTCTTATTTGACTATATTCTTATCATAATTACAAATATACATTAAAGATTATTAATTAAATTAAGTATATTTGAGAAATAATTGAGTTTAAAATGTTTAAGCATAATCAATTAAGTGGTTCTAATTAATGAGTATATTTAATATGATAGACTTGAGTTCATTTTCTATGTGTAAATTGACTTTCATTAACAAGTTTTGGCTTTGAAGAGTAAAATTGGCATACTTTAGAATGATATGACTTTAAAATTTACACTTATAGTTATTAAACGTATTGCTTTAAGCAAAATAATTATTAATAATCTTTTTCCACCCAGAATTAATTCTTATATTTCAGTAATAATTTAAAAATAGAAATCTTAAAGCAGACTTCAGGAGAAAAATATTTCATGATTTTATCTTAAAAGGGAAAGGTTTTTGCTCTATGAAGAAGAACCAGTATACAAATTATTTTAGCTTAATATGATGAGGACAGTAGTAACATGCTTAAAGATTTGAAGTAAAGAGATGGCAGAAAGGATACAGAACACACATGTGTACATGCACATGCACACACTGTCTGCTCTTTCCCATAGAATCAAGATATAACAACCATTTTCAATGAGAAGTCTGTACATGTTTTGAGGAAGGATGACTTACCTCTTGCAGAAAGTGGCAGCAAATGAGGCCATGATGGGAGATTCTGGTAGTTTCATTTTTGTGGCTTGAGCTTTCTAACCTAGAATTGAACCAGTGGACACTGAAGAACTTTTGGTTACCTGAAGTGTTTTGTTAACACAACAGATCATTCTGAGAACCCTTACATTCTTATATATTGTAGAAGCATAAAAGCATTAGAAAAATGCTTCAATATTTGTATGTCAAAAATAAATATTTTGAGTTTAAGCTACTCTCATTCTTCAAGCTACTGAGTAACTGGGACTATGGGTGTATGCCATAGTATAACTTTTTTTTCACAATGGTATTTTTATTAAATATTTTTAAAACTTTTACATATATATTTGTATTATTACACATGCACACAATAAATGACCTACAGCAGGAAGAGCCATGAAATGATCAGGAATTATATGAATGTTGTAATCTTAGTGTTTTGGCTATTTGTATTTGGCAGCCTTGAAGAAAACATCTTTCCTATCTTGGTGTGTCTAAAATTCTGTCTGAAAATCAATATCTATCATATCTCATCATGATCAACTTAAAACATCTGTCTAGACCTAAAATCATCTTAGTTCCTAAACAACTGAGCTTAATTGTAAGACTAAACTATTCCTTCTTCAACCCCATCAGAGACATCAGACTTATTTTAATAAAAATATTTAAAATCAGAAATAGAGCATTAGCTACAAATATCTCTCATACAGTGTAAGTATAAAACATAGCCAAATATGTAGCACTGATTCTTGTTTATTAAGAAGTATATTTTCCCTTTATGTGACATATCCAATAAAAGAAACATATATTAAGTTACATGCGGTTTATGACCTGTCTTGCATCTCATCAGCTAGTGAGATCACATTTCAGGTTTGTTTGTTTGTTTGTTTTTGCTTCTCTTTGCCTCACTCTTACTGACATGTCCTTTTCTAAATCAGATGAAACCAGACTCAAGGTATCTTGAGATAGTGGAAGGTAAAGATCAAAGAATAAGGCTCAGTACTTTGTACCTACACTGGGGACTCAAAGCTTCCAATGAGAATGGCCAAGTAGCACTGACTAGGGAGCAAGCGAGGAAGCAGGGGAAAGGCTACTGAACATGGTGTTGCCTTCCCCTCAACTTTATGCTGAGGAGTTACTTGGGTCAACAGGTCACACATGACCCTGGTGTGACAGTGCTCAAGCTTAGCTTTTAGATGGGCTCCGTGGAGTCCTAAAGCAGGAAGCTCATCACCGTATCCAGGGTTACTGAGCTACTGAGCTAGTTCTGGAACAACATTCAAGGCTTTGAATTTGCATTTGTTCCCCACTGATGTCGATATTGCTATCTACAGGGCACACACTGAGAAGTGTGGAAGTTATGTAGAAGATGAGGAAATGGTCAAAGACAAAGACTTGGTAAAATAATCTTGTTAAAGACTTTTTAATTGGTAACCCTGAAAAGACATTGAAATGTTGCCTGGACATGTTGTACCGACTTTCTTCCAGTCAGTCAAATAAGGATTACATAATCTATTTGAGAAGATGATTTCTGGATCATCTTTGGTGAAGTCACATGTGGGCCTTTAGGTCAAAATTCTGGTCTCATCTGAAGTTGTCATAAATTCTGTACAGTCTCCCAGGCAACACTATTTTTAAGGTTCTAATGTAGGTCATAGACACTTACACAGTACTGGGGAAATACTAATACCAATGTAGAAGAGGAAGTCTAGGCATCAGCCCTTGAAATAGCCAGATGTGCAAATCACTTCCCAGGACAGTTCAGGTTTCCTTTTATGTTATAGATACTTGGCTTCACATGTTATTTATGAACATGATTTTCCTACTCATTTTTCCTTGCAATCCTTTTTGTGACTTTCAGAAGGCCACCTCTGTCTGACATTATCCAGAGCCACCCAAATGTTCTTTGTGTGGAAAGTATTTAGCATTGAATAATTCCAATATCTCTCACTGTTGTTTCCATGAAGACACGTCCAACCTTTGTATACATCACATGCATCTCCTCTTGCATTTGTATGAACAGAGAAAACCCTAAATATCCTTCAGTTCCACATTGTGCATGTTCTTTTGATTTTCATCCAAACATCTTCACCACCCTTGATCTCCAAGGAAGACGCAATCAACTCACTGCTGGCCCACAGATGTACAGGAGCAGTCATGCCATGGAAATCTCCATGCTGGCCCATATGGAACTAAGTGTAATGCTTTTTTAATTTATGTTTTGTAACAATACTTTCCAATTTCATGACAAGTTGGATCTAGGTTTAACATGGAGACAAGAGGCAGTGAGGAAATCCTGATAGTTTGCTGGCAGCCATTGTCCTAAAAAGGAGGCAAAAAAAGGAATGCTATAAGGGAGAAGGAAATAGTCTACTAGGAAAATATCATCCATATTCCGAAGTGTGTGTGTGTGTGTGTGTGTGTGTGTGTGTGTGTGTGTGTGTGTGTTTTAGTTTTTTTCAGAAAACACTACCAGCTAAATATACTGCAAAAAACATCACCCAATAAAATAGCAATTATGATGCTAATGAATCCAGTGATTTAGGCATTTGAAAAAAGTTCAGCAAAGATAATGAGCTCCTGCTATGTCATGTCCTGCTTTCTGTAGATTGATTTACCCATCTTTCCAAAGTCTAATGACAGAGGAGGATGATCAGCTATGGTTGTTGCTGTGGAGGACTCTTCATGGCACTGCTTGGCCTTTCTCTCATCATGGATACTGTGTTCTAAGAGTAGGTGTAAAAGAACTTGAGAGAAATCGTTCATCCATTTTTGAATTAACATTAGAAATCACATGGTCAAAGTCACAAACCAAGCATAGTCAAGGAACAAAACATAGAAAACCATCAGCTTAAAGAAAAATATTTTATAGTAAAACCAGTTATGAAACTACAAAAGAGTCTCTATTCAGTCAGTTACCACTCATAACTCTAGATGCTTGACAAGAGCTGAAGAAACTGTCCTTTAAAAGTTACCTACTGTATCTGGGGACCTCAATTCAATACATAGCTGCTTTTCAAATTAAAGCATCCATGAAACCCCACAGCTCTCAAGACTTTGGAGCTGGCATCCCCAGGCAGCCTCTGGGCTCCTCTGCATCTCTCTGTCTCTCCCTAAACTCTGCTAATGACTTTAAGGCTCTCACCTTTCTGTGAACTTTATCAAAATGTCTGTGCAAAAGTCAGTTGGGCTCCTTTCCTGAGTTACCCTCTCCTCTTTCAGTTACCTTGGAGATGAGACAATGGGTTAATTGAGGTAGCTACCTGCATCCAGGCCCTGCAGAAACCCATCTCTCTGTTGTTTTTGGATTACAGTCTAAGTAAACTGCCTCAAGAATATTTTATGGAAAAGTCTGCCAATATACAAATTTCCACCAAGGTTTTGAGGAAAAAGAAACCTTCAGTGGATTGTTCATTAAAAAGCAGATTTAATGCATGAGCCACTTTATATATTATATTTTATGTTTTATATATGGTAGTGATACATAGAATATTATGTTTATAAATGCACATTAAACATTGGTGTTTCTTCCACTGATGACCCTTTCTAACATTGAGTGTATACCTTGCTAAATTATGATCAAGTGCATGAATGAAGTTTATCTTATAGAAGTAACAGTCCTGTCTTCATAACAGAACATGGCCTACTGTGATGAAGCATCCTAAATTCACACCTGCCTACAGTTGATGTCAGAGCTAATGTCCTGTGGATTACTCTTGCCTTCAAACATCAAACCATCAACAACAACAAAGTAGAAATGATGATGGGGAAAATCCCATATACAATAGCAACACAGCTCTAGAGTATTTGCAAAAGTACAATAAAAATACAAAGTCTACATAAAGCATTAAAAACAGACATTTGAATCAAAGGAAACAAAAGCATGAAATGAGAAAATCATGTTAATTTTGTTGATGTTGGACACATTTCTTCTTAAATATTCTTCTTATCATTGTATCAACATACTGTGCATGGGGCTGAGAACCCATCAGGAATGGAAATTACATTAGTTCAAAAGGAATCTAAACAAAAACTAAGATGTAACATTGACACTTGTCACTGTAGTGATCATTTTTAGTTTACTATATGTATGAGACTCAACAGAAATTGTCACATCCTACTGTAACAACCACAGTGACTTTTTAAAAAAATCACTCATGCATGCATGCATGACCAGTAAACACAGTGTTTGGTTGGATTCCTCATGGGATAAAAGAGGAGCCAAGATACTGAAAGGTTAACTAGCCACAGAAGTTCAAAAGCAAAAACATTTCTCATCATATTGGGGTTCGTTGCAGCATTTTTTCTCCTGAAGCTACTCCTGAAACCAAGCTGACCTGCCCATTGCACTTTCTCTGTTCTTAGTCACCTAGCCCTGCACCCCCAACACACCGCCTTGTGCTTTGGCTTGTCTTTCACTAATGACCTCATTTCTGTCCTCTGACTTGCAACCTGTATGTGAATTTGTATGTGTTATTGGTGTTTTTGTTGTTTTGTTTGCTTGCCTGGTTGCTTTACCCCAGATGTAAATGTGTGTGTGTGTGTGTGTGTGTGTGTGTGTGTGTGTGTGTTACTCAGGCCAACAACAACAGCAAAAAGCACTTGTTAGAATCTACTATTCTAAATATTGTTAAATTAAAAACTTAGACATTTATGTTTAACTCTATAGAAATGGATGTTGATGATTAGGAAATAATGGAAATACTGGGCTAATACTGTGTCAATTTGTGCTTTCAGTCTTTATAATTCCTTAAAGAGACTGCAGCCAATGCTACCTGTCATTAAAATAGAAGAGTATTTGCTGATTATTTAAAAATTTTTTACTTATAAAAATGGGTGTACACAACTGTATTTATTGTGAAGTGTAACAAGCTAGTATCTGCGAAGACATTCTGGAATAAGTCAGCTAAGGCATTTATATGTCCAGCTAAAGAAGAAGAAGAAGAAAAAGAAGGAGGAGGAGGAGGAAGGATGGAGGAGGAGGAAGGAAGGAAGGAAAAGAAGAACAAGACTGAAAAACCCTACATGTAGAAACCACTTGCAATTCAAGGACAAGACTTAGCGAGATAGTGTCTTGTCTGTTACTTCATTGGCAAAGGATTTAGGCTACTTACAGTGTGTTTCATTTTTATACTTCTTACACTTTAATTGTGAATCCTCCTTGCAGCCTTTGAAACACTAATGTGGCATTCATGACTTATTAAGCTCACTTATGACTGCTGACTTTCTACCAAAAATCTTGTTTCCATAGAGATATCATGAATCTATCTATCAAAGCAGGTTTCCCGCCTTCTGCTAGAAAACTTTATGGTTTCTGTCTGGGCTATGTCCTTTAAACTAACATGAAGCTATTAACTATCTGTAAATGTTTGTTTCATGTTTCAGTGATGACTTACACAGGTTGTCCTATATGGATAGCCATTGTGGAAATCAGTGATTGAATAGAGCTTTGGAAGTTGAAAACAAGGATTTAGAGTATTAAGTGGTAATAGTCAGTAAATCAGAAATCTTCTTTATGAGGAAAGATATATCATAGCAAGTTATTTTAGAATATCCTAAATTAGGCTACAGCACATCACCCTTACATATCAAGCTCCTTTGTTAACATTTTTGACGATAATGAAAAGACATATGAAAAAATTTCAGTCTTTGCTATCTCTATGTACAAAAGCAGTTTATTTATCTAGGGACATTGGGACAACCAACAAATGCTTTTCTATTTGATTTTATGATTCCTTGTGTTTAGTTAAGAAAAAAATGAAGAGATGCTTATGCTCAAGGTATATAAACATGAGTGCTCTTACTTTTAGGAGATTTGATTTTTGTTTTAAGTGTGTGTGTGTGTGTGTGTGTGTGTGTTGTTTTAGGGTATTAGATAAACAAATTGGTGTACTCTTTCCTGAGTAAGGCCATTTCTTCTGTTTTCATCACCCCTGAATTGCTTATAGTTGTTTGTATAGGCTTTCTGAGCTCCTCCCTCCCCTTGTTAGCATGTTCATGTGTAGCTCATGTTTAGGCAGTCATATCGGTGTGACTATATTCCTGTGCCTTAGTGTGAGTGTTGTGTTGTCAATGTGTCCTAGTCTTTGGGACAGGGATTCACAACTCTGCATATTGATTAGTTGTAGTTTTCTGTAATGGTCTATCTCTGCTACAGAAAAAGTTTTCTTCATTTATGGATGAGGACTACACATATTTGTGTATATAAGGACAAATATTTAGAATTTACTCAGGGATTATTCTTGATAAGAAAGTGAAGGTTGTATGTGCTTCCCCATGACTGTTTTTTTTTTTTTTTTTTGTCTTTTAGAAATTTTTATATATATATTTTTTTTGATTTCATATTTTTTTTAATTTTTTTAATTAATTTATTCTTGTTACATCTCTATGGTTATCCCATCCCTTGTAATCTCCCATTCTCCCCTCCCTCCCATTTTCCCCTTATTCCCCTCCCCTATGACTGTTCCTCAGAGGGATTACTTCCCCCTGTATATGCTCATAGGGTATCAAGTCTCTTCTCAGTGACCTGCTGTCCTTCTTCTGAGTGCCACTAGAATGATCAAATGTAGGAACCAGAAAACACCTTTACTTTTGCTGTTAAATGTCATCCTTTATGATTTTAATCTGTTAGTACTACTATGTCTTATATAGAAAAATAGATATTTTAGAAAAATTCATTGAATATATACAAAGAAAGTGCTATGTTAGGGCCAGCATTTATATTTTTAATGTCTATTTTAATGATAATAATGCTTCAAAACAATATAAAGATAGAGGACTAATACATTCGAATCATGTATTTTATAATTTGGGAACACAGGCCTCATCTCCACACATGAGGCTTTGCCTCTGCATCATTTAAAAGGCTTACATTCTTGCTGGAACTTAGCCCAGAGTGTGAGGTTACAAGAAATTATTAGCTACCTTGTGGCATCAAGCTCCTTAGCTGGTTGAAGAAAAGAAAATACAGGTTTGGAACTGTGTGCCATGCTGCTGTTAAATCTTTGGTAATATTTAATACTGTAAATATCCAGGGTCAAACTCCAGGATGGTGGCATCTATCAAGTTTTTCAAATAATAAAATTATCAATTTTTTTTGGAACTTTTAGTTACTCCTGACATTTATTTTAAACTCAAAAGGGTAATGCTTTGCACATTAAAATTTAAGCAATTGTGTTGTAAATATAAATTTCTACAAAACTGTTATATGGTATTTTCAGAATTCATTCCTAGGAACCAATTTTAATATAATTAACATTTACATATAAGTTGTCATACCATTTATTAATTCTTGTTATAGTCAGAGAGATTTGGAAATGATTAGTTTTTGTTAAGTTGACACAAACATAAATAGATATCTGAGAAGAAGGAATCTTCATTAAGAAAACTCTTCAAGCTGGGCGTGGTGGCACATGCCTTTAATCCCAGCACTCAGGAGGCAGAGGCAGGTAGATCGCTGTGAGTTCTAGGCCAATCTGGTCTACAAAGCAAGTCTAGGACAGTCAAGACTACACAGAGAAACCCTGTCTCAAGAACAAAACAAAACAAACAAACAAAAAATGTATCCATAGGTTTGGCCTGAAGGCAAGTCTGTGAGATATTGTCTGAATTAATGACTGATGTGGGGGAGACCAGCCCTCTATGTGTAATGACACCACTGGCCATGTGGTCCTCAATTGTATAAGAAAGCAGTTCCAATAAGCCATGGAAAACAAGCCAGTGAGCATCTTTCCTCCATGGGGTCTGTAACAGTTCCTGCCTCCAGGTTCTTGCCTTGGGTTCTTGCCCTGACTTCCTTCAGTGATGAGCAGTGGTGTGGAACTGCAAGTTAAAGTAAACCCTTTCCTGCTCAAGTTGCTTTTGGTCATGGTGTGTTGTCATAGCAACAGACACCCTAACTAACATATACTTAGTTCCCCATCTCCATTCTAGGATTCTGTCTGACTTAAAACCATGCAGGTCTTGTGCATGCTGTCATGATCTCTTTGAGCTCTTATGTGCCTCAAGCAGTTGTGTGAAGAAAATACTGTTTCCTTCAATTCATCTCCCACCTCTGATTTTCGCAATTTTTCTGCCTCCTTTTCTGCATCAGTCCCTGAACCTTGAGGGGAAATGTATTATAAAGGCATCCCATTTACATCTGAATTTTCCAAAGTTTCTCACTCTCTGCACATTGTCCAGTCGAGAGTCTCTGTGTTATTAATCACTTAATGCAAGAAGAAACTTGACTGATGATGGTTGAGTGATGCACTGATTTATAGGTATAGCAATATGTCATTAAGAGTCACTTTATTGCTATGTTATTTTAGTAGAATAATTGTAGTTAGTTTTCCCCTAGTTTCATGACATATCTAGTCTCAGGTTCTTGGCCACATTGGCAATGTCTGGCGTAGATTCCTTCTCATACAATGGGTCTTCAATCTAATCAAAAAGTGGTTGGTAATTTCCATACTATGCATTCCACTCTTGATCAGTGGGCATATCTTTTAGGCAGATCTCTAGTGTATATTATAGCTGGAAAGGCTTATAGCTGGGTAAGGCAAATGCTTACTTTTTCCCCTTTGGCAACATGTATAAGACCATCCATCACTAGAAATGCTAATAGTATGGGTGCAACATTTAGCTGAGTACCAGTTTGTTTTCCCTTTGTTCTGTGCCATAAGTTTGTGGTGTCTTCAGCAACAAGGTCATACTATCCGGTTGTGAGATAACTAATAGCTCTGGCAAGAACCTCTACTGTGTAGGGTGTGTATATAAGACTCTTTGGCTAATGACTCCAAAAGATGTAATCCATTCCATGTACTGGTGGTTTTATTTGGTAGCATATCATGTCTAACTATGTTACTAAATTACTTCTACAATAGTAGGCTTCCATATGCTAATGCAAAGGCCTTGCCTGTTAGTTATTTCTCTCCATATTCCCTCCTCTGCTCTGACTTCTCATACTTCACCCCATTTAATCCTCTTATATACATGTACAAAATTGTCAAAAACAAAACTTTATCTAATCTTTAATGTTTTTATTTATTTATGAGATGTCACATATTATTTTTTGCTTATGTACTTTCCCTCTTCCACAATCCCTCCCATATTCCACCCACCCACTGAAATTCAGGTTCTTTCTCTTTTTTGAAAAAAGAAAATGAACATGAGATCAGCAACAACAACAAAAAGTTCAAGTCTCATTTGTAATAGCCAACTGAGAAACATGGTGCCTGACCTAGACCATGACTGACACACTCAGTGTTACTCTGCTGAAGAAACTCTATCACTTTATAACAGTATACTCTTGTCTCCTTCCTTCGAAGATTCAAAGAACAAATTCAATCAATTAAAAAGTAAATGGGAGTGCTTGACTTCCAAGATTGTAAATAATTTATATAACAAAATTGCTCTGAATTAAAGCATTGCATCCTTAAGGGAATTTCACTAAAATGTAGGAAGTGCCCACCCCAACAACCATCTAATTAAACTTAATATCTCTTCATCAGGAGGAATATTCATACATGATACTGTAAATATAGCCTACTACCTATAGCTGGTCAGCTCATAGACCCTAGAGAAGACTCTACTATCACCAGTTTCCTAAGCTAGCTATGTTTCTAACAACATTCAACATACTTGTCCTAAACCCACAGGGAGGTGTAACTCTCACCTCTCATCAAAGATTATTTATGAGTGGTCAGAGATCATCACAGAAATGTACAACTTGTCAAACTGTAGAGAATAAGTATCTGTGGGTTGTCCAATCCCAACTATACACCTACAACACAACCCATGTGCCAGCAGGCTCTGGGATCTTTGCAGAAAAGTGGGCATAAAGACTGTAAGAGATAGATGACCCAGACATAGGCTGTAAAATAGTGCCTTCTGCAAAAGAAAGGGAAGCGGCACTCATAAAAGCTCAACAATATAGTTGCCTAAAAAATATCTGTACAATGACAATACCAGTGGATATGACAACATAGATGAGGTAAATTTCACAAATCCAAACCCATAAATGAAGAACTGCAGGCAATTAATATCTTCTAAGAGAGGAAGATTCAGTCTTCTACAGAGAAGAGTCCTTTAATAGGTGATCCTAACCTAAGTAGGCAGCTAAACACATACTGTATATGTACATGACTAGGAACACTCAAAGAACTCAGGAGGCATATATGTATATGTAATATATATATATATATATATATATATATATATACATACATACATACATACATACACACAAATATGTATGTATGTGTGTAAAATGTATATATGGGAATAAAATATAGATATATAGATTAACTACTTATAACTGAAATCAAAATAAAATCTTTTAGAAGACACAGGAAATGCTAAAAGTAGGCTTGTCATGACTCAGGAAGAAACAATTCACAATACATAGGAAGTCCCTGAACTTTATAAGATTAAAAAAATTACTGTTGCACCTGCACCAAGGTTATATAAACATGCATGAGTGCTGAGTGGAGGATACTTTCTCATCTTTCCAGCTGCCCTAGAAGTTGTACAGAAAGCTCGTGTTTCATCTTTTAAGAATAGTCACTCATACTTGGCTGCTCCTTCCATGATGAAGCTGTCTTTTGGTTGCCATGGCCCTGTAAGTAACTCCTTGTCTATAGTCCTGAAAACAAGCCCAGAAAATTCATTTTTCCCACTGAGTTCAACTCTGGTGCTATGCTTACATTTGCCTGTGGCTAGTTTTCCTTTTGGGGATTCAGTAGCCTTTTGTTCACATTTACCCAAGAATAGTGTCTAAATCCTTATGCAAATGTCTAGACCTTTTATAGCAAAGCTCCTTTAATTTCTTCTGTATTAAGTGGAAGATTTTCAAATAGGTGTACATGTTTGTGTGTTAGAGTCTTTCATAAATGAGGTATAGCCATCAAGGTATCTTTTCTGTCATCCAGTGAAAACGGCAATTCTGGTTGGATGTGGTGGCTTACACATTTTAATCCCAGCACTTAGAGGCATAAGAAGATAGATCTCTGAGTTCAAGGCAAGCCTTGTCTACATAGAGAATGTAGGCCATCCAGAGTTATATAATGAGATTCTATTAAAAATGAATAATAATAACAACATTAATAAATCACTTTGTTGATACTTTGTCTGCAATCGGTATTATCTATCTTCATGTCCTTTCCAATTTTCATCTTTCTCTACCTCTATATGATTCCCTTTTTGTTGCTCTGAATTTCTACTGTAAATCTGACTAAAAATAAAGCATAATAATCATGCAACAACCTGAGTGTTTTCAAATTTCCATTCTGAATACACTTGTGCTGGCTAGTTTTACGCCATCTTGACACAAGTTAGACTTATTTGAAAAGAGGAAATCTCCATTGAGAAAATGTCTCCATAATATGTGACTATGGAGCATTTTCTTAATTAGTGATTGATGTGGGCAGGCCCAGCCCATAGTGGCTGGTGCCATTCTTGGGCTAGTGGTCCTGTGTTCTATAAGAAAGTAGGCTGAGCATGCCATGAAGAGAAGCCAGTAAGTAGCATCACTCCATGATCTGTGCATCTGCTCCTGCCTCCAGGATCCTGCCCTGACTTCCTTCAGCGATGAACCCTGTAATGGATGTGTAAGCCAAACAAACCCTTTTCCTCCCCAAGTTGTTTTGATCATAATGTCTCATCACAGCAGTAGTAGCCCCAAGACAATGTTGACTTATGACTTTTTAAACTCAGCTTTACTCCTATTTTCATGATACAAGCTGAATAAAGTCAGATTTTTTTTTGGCCTGGATGCAACATGAAGGGCATTTTGCTTAACTGTCAGTTCCTTATCCCCTCATGAACCTCATGGGCCTTCATTTCCATTGGCATGCTGACCTTCCACATTCCCACCAGAATCGTCCATTAAACAGAGCTTAACATTTTAAAGGTAGTTTTTGTCTCCAAACTCTTCCAACAAACCAGTTCCTAAGGCATAAAAGCAAAAGGTCCAGGTTGGCGGAACATTGAACCTAGTGCTTGGGTTTATTGTTTTCTGTACTAGTCACTTGTTGCATCGTTATGTCAATGTCCGTGATAGAAGAAACCTATAGGAGTAAATGTTTATGTTCTGTCAGGGAGAAGAAATAACAAGAAAGGCATGGCAGGGTTCAGAGCTGTGTGAGTATAAGACCAAAGCTACAGGCATGACTGGCTGTGTTGAGCATGTGACCAAAGCTAGAGGTATGGCAGGAGACCAGGAATAAGAGAAAAGTATGCCAGAACCAGAGATGGATCTCACTTTCAATGGCCCACCCAGAGTGACCTATTTCCGCTAGGTAGACCCCAGTATCCTAAAAATTGCTCAGCCTTCAAAACACGGCCACAAGAGTAGAGTGTTCAAAGTCTAAGTTTACAGGGCCAGTTCAGATACAAACCATGACATGTTGATTTTAGTTACTAAGTTTGTGGTCATATCTCATAACATCATTTGAAAACTGAAAAAAATAAATAAATAAAACCATGAAGACTGCAATGCAATGCTCTGTATTTTAATAACTGCCACAGGCAACTTTTAATTGATAGTAAAATTTGAAAGTCACTCCCCTAATCACTTTGTTAAAAAAAATTGAGTTACTAACACTGTTTATACTTTATTAGGAAAAATCAGTCAGTAGAATCATTGCATGGAGGAAAAAAAAAATAAAAAGAAGTAACTCTTCAGAGCCCAAAAGGCAACAAGAAAAGACTAGGAACATCAATATAGTGAAAAAAAATTAATTAATTAAGAAAGATCTTGAAGAGAGGTATAAAAGGAGTCAGGCCTGTCACCGCAATACGAGGGTGAGAGACAAACTGGCAGGATAAGGATCTCCCTATCCATGTAGAGTCTGGCCCTGGAAACAGACTCAGGGTCAACATTTTATCATTCAGTAACTGAATGAGACCAGTTATACCCCTTCTGGCCTCAAATAGGAGATGAATATACTGTGTGAGCTAAATGCCCAGGGAAAGTGATCTGGGCAGATTAACAATATATATTTAGTTTTACTAACCTCTAAAGTATAGCATTTCCTCCAATTATAAATGTAAGTAACTTGGGAGCAGTGGTGGTGCACACCTTCAATCCCAGTATTTAAGAGGCAGAGGCAGAGGCAGAAGGATCTCTGAATCCAAGGCCAGTTTGGCCTGTAGGGCAAGTTCCAGGACAGCCAGGGGTACACAGAGATACTTTATCTTGAACCCCATCCCCAATAATGTAAATAATATAATGTGGTAGTAATATTAGAAGTTGATAGTCGCCAAGAAAAAAGATGAGTGTTTTCACAGATGTCTCTTACTATTATCATCACATATTAATTTAGCACAAGTGACATGGGCTTGTGGTTCACTCATGTAACACTAGCAGGAGGACTGTAGGTAGGTCACAAGTTCAAGGCCTAAAGTACATGTGAGCTCATGGTGAGCCTGGGATACATAACTAGGCTGTGTCTCAAAAGCCAGACACACAAAAAGTTTCAAATGCATGTTCTTACATTTAAATAACTTCCATATAAAATTCCATATTTTAGAACTCTTGCATATGTGCACATGTGACACACACACACACATACACACACACACATACACAGAGAGAGAGAGACAGACAGACAGACAGACAGACAGAGAAAAACAGAGAGAGACAGAGAGAGAGACAGAGAGAAAGAGATTGAAATAATTTTCTGACAGAGATTTCATATATTATAATATACTGTCCAAGGAATCCATTTAGAAAAAATATAGTATTAAGCCTCACATTACAGTGTAACATAAACAACATGTGACCTTGTACTATAACTACAAATAATGGGACAGAGGAAACATTTATAGGACCCTAATTAGAGTCACATAAGTTGGACAGGATATATATGGCCAAGATCTTTCAGCATTGTTATGCTTCCTCAGAGCATGTATGACACCCTCAAAACCCAAGGTTTTGGCCATGTTTGTAATGTTTCCTAGGTTTTCAATCACACAGACTTATTCATCTAAAAAACCTTAGG
>OU015742.1:14920531-14947350 GCA_907169655.1 Acomys percivali | reverse complement strand
AAGGAAGGAAGGAAGGAAGGAAGGAAGGAAGGAAGGAAGGAAGGAAGGAAGTTCATTTGAGCCATGTCCTAAGCAAGGGACTTGTATATCAATCAGAGAACAGAGCTGGGGATGAGAAGGAAGAGCCTTCTAAAGACTATCAACAGTGTGATTTGGGGAAAATGAGCTTTAAATAGTGGGAAAGAAACAACAGAGAGAACATATGGCACTGAAGAAGTTTGATTCCTTGATGGAAAAAGGACAACCGAAAGCCTGTCATGATCGCAATAGACGACAGCTGAGGTGAAATCTTGTAACCTTAAATGCACGGGAAAATGTCTTTCACAGTGTAAAGCGTGTCTGGGTCAATGAACAGTGCTTTCTTGCTTTACAAATAACAGTTCAAGCAGAATTAAAATTACGTTGAGTGAAAATTTGCGTTAAGGTGGTTCTTTGTTTTCTTCCATTCTTCAATTCAGTCCAGGTGCGGCTCCATGCTATGGGGAACAGTGGGCGCCGTGGAAATGATTGAAGCAGAAAGAGAAACTATAGGTCAAGTCAAGAGGTTACAGAAGTGACTCAAACATCAGTTCCCTTGCATAATGCCAGACTACATGCTGGAAGAGTGAAAGCAACTACTCCACCAGGACGTTAACACTTTAGGACAGAGTGGGTTTGCATCAAGTCCAGTATCTCATCCTGTCTACGACCAGACCTGCGCAGCTGTACTTTTCCCTTGTAAAAGTCATCATTTTCACCTGACGCATCCTCACCTGCTCAACATTCCTCCAGAGTGTTACTTCTTTAGCCACACAATGTTAAAATGATCTGTCTTTCATCAGCCACGGCAAATTCTCCAAACCAATTTGCTGTGTCTCCCTGGAAACACTCCTGGGCATTCTCAATGTAAGAGATCCCAAGTACCACTGCTCCTTCTTTCAATTCTCCCGACCCCTTCCTCCTTTCCTTGTATTTTCATGAGTTCAATATGACCATGCAGCTCTCCTCCTAGAATCAAGATGCTCGTGCTGCCTAAGAAGGAAGCATCGTTTCCCACGGAAGTGCTAAAATAAACTCCATTCTTTCTTTTGAATGGTTATGTGTTGTATGGCCTAGAGGTCTCAAGGTATATGTATATTTCTCTAGATATTTAAAAGAACTGAAAATTAGTCAATTAATTTAAACAGTGGGTGTCCTGGTGTTAAATCTTCATTTCTACCCTTTCTTGACATGTTGCCCGTCTAGGCCACAGCAGGTCTGCATCCCAGATGAACCAGTAAAGGATGGATTCGTGTTGTACTTTAGCTTTCAGATGAGACACTGGATCTCCTTCTCAGTACTAGTGTTTGTAATAGCAAAATCTGTTCTATTTCTCATCAGCTACCCACTGGCATTTTAGTTTGTGTGCAATCACTCACTGCAGTGTGATGTCTGATGCATCATCCTAAATTTTACATTTATGTTGTGGGCACAAACGTATATTTGTACAGAATCCACAGAGGGTTCCAGCACAGACTTTCTTAGAGTTATCTGAAGCCCTAAATAAATGCCTTTGATATTGGTGAATAATCTAAATAATTTCCTAGGAAAAGGTACGTGCACCTCACTTATTGGGTCCTCCTTCTGTTTATGCATTTGTTTCATAAATGCTAATTGGTTCAGTGTACCACTGCAGTCTTCTAAGCACAGAATTTCACTTGAAACTGGTTAATGAACAAAAGACAACTTTGTGACAGAATAGGGCCATTTTTTGCCATGTTGCAGTGTTACCAAATATTGTTTTCTGTTCCTGAATAATTGCAATACACTTAAAGATCAAAGTGACAATAACAAATTGGTTGTGGCTTATTTTCTGAAACTCATTGTAGCTGGGTGTTCCTGTCACCCTGACATCCATGGGAGGCCGGAAGTTGCACAATACAAACCGAGGAAACAAAAGAACCACAGCTTAAATTGATCCATTTAGAGTTTCCTCACCCACTTGTCTTATGGGCTAGGATTTCCATGGCCTGGGGCTTTGTTTTATTTGCTTGTTTACTTTGACATTACCACAGATCAGAGTTGTATGGTGGCCTGAGAGGATCAGTTAATTCAATGCATCAGTTATCATAATAGACAATAATAAGAATTATTAACTGTTATCATTATTATTTCCTGTGGACCTATATCATCAGACAAAGCCAAAGGTCATATGTATCTCAGAACAACAGTTTTAAATGCAAAAGATAAAGCACACAGGATTTACAATGGAAACCAATATCCTGACTGGTGATAAAAACCAAAAAGCTTAAAATGTAGATGGATGATATAGCTCGGTTGTAGAAAACTGGCCAAGCATGCCCGAAGCCCTCAATGGGATACCTAGCATCATAAAAACACCCTAAAATGTTATCCCTCACTTCCACAGCAATGCTCTCTGGCCCCCATAGACACATGAATCTGTACACAGGTGTACAAAATCGTTAAACAATTATAGTATAGATATTTAAAATGCATTATTCAATAAACTGATAAGTATGCATAATTATTATATTTTAATTTACCATATTTTAAGGTGGGTTAAAGAAATCCTTAATTTCAGTTAAAATTTAGTAAAAGAAATATATATATGATCTATGGACCCAAAATTTAAAACAACAAATAAACACTTGTGTATATCATACTGGTGGCAAGAGAAAACTTATTAGGGATGTTAGAATCCACACCTGACTGCTGCTCAGGTCATGTCCACTTGCAGAAAGTCTCTCTTTCCTACAGCTACGATGGAGGTAGAGTGAGCCCCCCCCCACAGTCTGTCCACAAATCTCTAATTCTCTTACAGGCTGCTTACTGCCCAGGTTGCAGGAGAATAGTAGGTACCATTTTTTCCTTCCCCAAGGAGGCTGACAGACTCCAGGACAGCCAAGGTGACATATCTCCCCATCTGTGTCACAGGTACAGCTGGATGAGACTTTCCTCTTCACTGTCCCCACAACCTTGAATTTACACATTCCTGCTTGGCAATGCAAGATTCATGCCTTCTTGCTGCCTCCTTGGAATCAGAGACATCTGGACCAAAAAAAAATATCTCCTACCTCTGAGACCTGTAAGAAGGGACTCACCTTCTGGCTTATGGGTCTGAACTCTCACCAGAGCCCCAGCCATGCTGTCTGTTTGTCTGTCTGTGATATTAATGACTCACAAATCTCTTACCCAAGATGACAAACCTTCTCAGAATCTTCCTCAAGCCGCAAACCTGAGATCTTCCATTGGATAATTTTAGAAAACAGCTCAATCTATTGAGGTCTATGGAAGAATAATATATACATACATACACATACATATACATACATACATACATACATACATACACACACACACACACATACACAAAGAGAGACAAAAGCAGGGAGACTTAAAGAGATAGACACAGAAATTTAAATGATACTGTGAGTGAACCTTATTATCATTTTAGTCAACAAAAAAGGAATCATTGAACTTATAATTTCCCAAAGAGCTGATTGATTGCTGCCACTGAACTGGCTAATGTTTTGGCCTAAAACTGATGTCCAGAAACCAGCTTCCTATGTAGAATTGACTGGTGAATCTAAGGAATTAGGGTAGAACTAAGACTGGACCCACGGCTCCCTCAGTCCAGCAGGCAGGCTATGTGAGCTCAAGCATGCACAGCTTCCAGCTTTTCATTTTGTTAATAGGGAAATGGGAAATCTCTCTGTGTGTTCTTGGTCTCGTTAATAAAAGAATGTAAGAATGGACTCAGAGAAAAAAAAGCTCAAGAACAATTTTAATAAAGCTTAAAAGAAAAGGGCAGGACAGGTTAGTTGGAAATCTGTGCAGCTGTCGAGAGGAAGAAAGTAGAAAAGAGGATGTTAAGAGAGCCATGTTGTTTGTAATTAGTCACAGGGATGGACGAGGGGGAGATAACTTTACAAACTACAAATAAAAGAGTGAGGAAGCACAGAGAGTCTGAGCAAGCATGCCCAGTCTTTTTTTTTTTTTTTTTTTTTTTTTTTTCCTGAGATAGGATTTCTCTGCATAGCCTTGGTTGTCCTGGACTTTCTTTGTAGACCAGACTAGCCTTGAACTCAGAGACCTGCTTGCCTCTGCCTCCCAAGTGCTGGGACTAAAGGTGTGTGCCACCACCACCTGGCTGCATGCACAGGCTTTGACAAGTAACTACAAAAGGAAAGGGAAGTAAGAAGACAGTTATGCTTTTATGAATAAGGACTCAGAAAAACCTACAGGATACATAATGGTAACCCAGGAGCACAGAAAGCTTGGATTCCAGGAAGGGAGTCATCCCATCTCTTAAGTATGGCTTAACATGAATCAGAATTCCTGAGGGGGAGTCTTTTGGCCAGGTGATTGACTCGCCCAACTGGATTAGCTGTTAGGGACAGAGACAAAGGTATGTCTCCACACAGAGGTAGATTCCATTCTTTTGACCAGAAAGTTCCTGAGTGGATCTATAAAGTTCAACAGAAGTATATTTCAGAGTTAGCATCCTTTGTTTGACGTTGGAGAAAAAAAAATTCCAAGCCCAAGTTCTTAAGAGTAAATTGGTACCATGAGGCTGTTGTTAGTCACTGTCTCTGGCATCAAGCCCCTGTACTCAAACACCAAGCAACCAGGACTTGCCTTTCTCAGTTCTGAGTTTGTCTGACTCTAATTATAATAGCCAGGGGTAAGATAAAGAGGCCGGCAAAATATCTGTGTTTCATACACATATACGGCACATTACTTAACTTGGAAAGGAGTTAAAAATTTCCAACTGCTCCTTCAACAATCTCCTTTTACTTAATGAACACAGAAAAAAAATAAAGACTTCTAATGGCATTGCTATACCCATTAGTAAGTGCATGGCTCGACCCTCAGCAGAGAAGCTGCTTCTCAAAGTAGATGGGGAGTGACATAGACTCCCACAGCCAGACACCATACAGAGTGAGAGGCTTTAGAACACTGGGCCCTAAAATGAGAGGTCTGTACCACACCCATCCTCCCAAGGCTCAAAAGTATATGTGGAAGTGGGGGCTAAAAGCTGCCAAATTTTAAGAACCAGAGGTAGACAACCACTTTCAAATGAAAATTTAGTTCTCTCCAAGGGAATCTCAGTAGGAAAATTAATTTAAGTGCAGGCTGCATGTCCTGCTGTAGATGGCCAACAGGCTGGAGAGATGGCTCAGTGGTCAAGAGCCCTGGCTGCTGCTCTTCCAGAGGTCCTGAGTTCAATTCCCAGGAACCACATGGTGGCTTAGAACCATCTGTAATGGAATCTGATTCCCTCTTCTGGTGTCCACAAAAAATAAATGAATAAATCTTAAAAAAAAAAAAAAAGAAAAGAAAAACAACTCAATGACATCTTTGGAGGTTCTTTGTCTCATAATGTTGTATCAAGACTTTTTTTTTTAACTTTCAATTTTTATCATATTTTTATTTTCATTTTATTTTGTTTATATATTTTCCTTTCTCTTTTTACCCTAAAGGTCATTTGGGTATATATTATAGTTTCTAGTTTAGTGTTTTTATGGGATTCTTGAATGTTGGGTCTTCACATCCATACCTAGTATTTGTATTTTTTTTTTCTTGGGTTCTTTTTCCTTCTGTTTATTTTGTCCTTTTCTAATGTGTTAGTTTTTTATCTTATTATTTATTATTTTACTATTATCCCTTAAAAGCCTATTTTCTAATTAAAGGGAGAAGATCTAGATGGGAGAGGAGGTGGGGAGAACTAGGAGGAATAGACGGAAAGGAAATTGTAATAAGGATATGTTAGGTGAGGAAAAAATCTATTTCAAATAAAGAGAGGGAAAGAGACATAGGTGGTAGATGATTTTAAGGAAACAGCATTTTCCAGACATGACAGGACTGATGTACATATGAACTCACAGAGACTGTAATAGCACCAGACCTGCACAAGTTCAAGCTAGGCAAAGTGTCATTAGAAGGAACAGAAAAGACAGAAAGTCCCATCCTTAGCGAAGAAGCTATTTGCAAATGGATGGCACTGGATATATGGACCACAATCCAGGAAAGGCCCAATCTCAGGGATAGTAGCACACACAACTGAGACTCCATGCTTCCTAGTTTCTTTTTGTGTTTGTTGTTGTTTGTTTGTTTGTTTGTTCTAAGAAAAAGAAAGTACCTGAAGTTCTGTCAATAGGAAATGAGGGAGCACCTGGGAGGGGATTTGGCACAGAAAAGAAAATGATCAAAATATACAGTATGAAATTCTCAAAGTATAAAATAAAAATTTACCCCATAAGGAGAGGGTTTTTTAATAAGTAGATGAGTATTTTTGAAAAAGACTCTCTCAGACAAAATATCTTTAGAATAGTTGCCATATCACAGTATTCAATAAGTGTTTATTATGTTTTTCTCAATAATAACAACTTGTTAAAAGGCAAAGTAACCAATCTGAAAGCTAAGCAGGGAGGAAGGGGTCACTTGTCACCGCCTCCTCGCCTGTCAAGCCACCCAAAATATTATGCTCTTGCTGTTTTGTTTAACTTGGGCTGAGTTCACTTTGTAGAGTAACAGGGAGGGAGCCTTGGGCTCATTAAGAAGAAACCTCAAAAACCCTCTGGCTTTGGGGCTTTCTTGTGTTATTCCACCTCAAACCAGAGGGTATGAAAGATGGGAAGATTAGAGAAGGTTTCCCCTTGGCTGTTCTTTTACTGAACGGTTTCACAAATGCCAATTGAAATAATTATCAAGCCATTATGATGATATGCATTAAAAATGGTAACTTAAGCAAGGCTTGCCCGTGTGTGCAGGGCAGCTGGGGGAGCAGCATGTAATGTTACAAAAGAGCCATTGAACCCTTAGCAGCTCCTTGGCTTCCTGGTGGTTACCACACAGCAGTTCACAAAAAGGTTATTCTTCCAGCTCTATTTATACTCCCAGTGGTTACCCTTCATGCACCAAGCACACCCATTCCAAGTACTGATTCCTGCCTCTGTCCAAATGAGCTTCTGGAGGTGATGATGCAATGCCCCACCCAGGCAGAACAAGAGGCTTCTCAAGAGCACTTCCTTTGCCAGGACCATGAACATACCGGGGGGCTCTGAGGACCAGTGTTTTTCTGTTTTAAATTTGTTTGTATGTATGTATGTATGTATGTATGTATGTATGTATGTGTGTGTGTATGTATGTATGTACATACGTATGCTTGCTTGTAAGTATGTATGTATAGTTTTTGCTTCACTGTCTCATATAGGCAGAGACTTATCCTTGTTCCTCCATTAATCTCTATATTGGAGTACAAGGCAGGATGACCTGGGCATCAAACTTCCAGTTAATTTGTCCATTTGTTTCTTGTGGTAGGTAGAAAACCACCTTATAAACAAACATCTGTAAATGTTGGGTCTATGAGCATCTCACTCTGCTGGCGGAAAGATCTGGTAGACAAGGGGAGTGCCAGTGCTGTAACCAGCCTAGGAATCAGCTCTGCAACCATCAGTTGAGAGACTACACAGCCCTGATGGCCATCTCACAAACCATTGTTTACATTGTTTTTTGCAGATGACCAACATATGGACCAGTTCCAGAAAATCAGCATCGCTGGTCCTCAAGCCTAATGTGTCCAAAATTACCCAACGAGACTGATTACTATTCTAAGTATAGTCTGCACAAAATTGCCCTAGGGGATCGACCAGTATTGGGTTTCATAGGTGCCATCCCAGAACTGTGACTCAACAGATTTAATGCTGAGCCACTAATCTGAACTTTAAGAAAACCCTGGGGCAGTTCTGATACAGAAAGGGGAAAGAACACTTCTCTTATGGGTAAGTTGGTCTGATAATGATGCTTGTTAGGTTTTCTCATGAATGCCATAGATCCCTCTAGCATACTTAAGCAAAGTAACTATACTGTTGCCAGTTGCCTTCTCTTGTAGAAGAATACATGCATCCCAAAACCTTGTGAGTCACAAAGCTTAGAAAGGATTATATTTTGTTGCAACAAGAAAGAAAAACAATAACGGAAATAGTTCATCCCAGCACTTGGAATGAACAATTCATGAGTGTCAGTTTCACAAGTGAAGGACAGCATAGTCTGAGATTTCTTTTTTTATGTGATTGACATGTCATAGCATGCTGACTGAAGATATTTAGAATAGTGATTCTTCTTAAGGAAATAGAGTAGAGTCCCCATCAAATTCCTATGGCCACTCAAGTTTAGGTGGGGTAAACTGGTGTTTGGGTCACAGCATACATTCCCTATTACACACTTCTCTCCAATGGAACCTTTATGAGAATTCTTGTTTGCAACCCCAGTTTGCACTATTAGTCCCCATGGGTTTAGAAGATACAGCTGCATTTGTCTGTATGGATTTCCAGATGTCAGAACATCACTCAATTTTTAAAAAATGCTTAGTATGAGAAGATTAAGAAAATACTCCTAGGTTAACTCACTCATTATGATCATTTCTAGTTCAATCAATTTGTCCACAAATTTCGGGAATTCCTTGTTTTTAATAGCTGAGAAGTACTCCATAGTGTAAATGTACCACAGTTTCTTTTTCCATTCTTCTACTGAGGAACACTTAGGCTGTTTCCAGGTTCTGGCTATTATGAATAAAGCTGCTATGAACATGATTGAGTAAATGTTCTTGTTGAACCCTAACCCTGAGTGAGTTAACCCAGAAGTAGAAAGAGTCAAATAGTATATACTCACTTATATCTGGACACAAGCCCAAGGACATGTCCCATGAAAGTCTTCACTTACTAGGAAAGTGTGACAGAGGGGAAGACTTCCTATTGGGACTCTAGGTGAGAGAAGCAAGGGAGAATGGGGAAATAGAAGGACCCAGAGGGTCCTAGAAACCTACAAGAAGAACATTATGACAGGCAGATCTGGGCCCAGGGGTCCTGCTCAAACTATGGCACCAGCCAAGGACAACACATACCGTAAACTTCGAACCCCTACCCAGATCTAGCCAATGGAGAGGACATTCTGCACAGTTGAGTGGAGAGTGAGATCTGACTTTCACACGAACTCTGGAGCCCCATATTTGACCATGTCTCCTGGATGGGAGAGATAGGATACCAGGTTACCAAGAAGAGATTTGATACCCTATGAGCATATACAGGGGGAGGAGGTCCCCCTCTATCACAGTCATAGGGGAGGGGAGTAAGGGGAAAATGGGAGGGAAGGAGGAATGGGAGGATAGAAGGATGGGATAACAATTGAGATGTAATATGAATAAATTAATAAAATATATTAAAAAAAGAAAAAGGAAAATACTCCTATAAATGAACCATATAAAGAGAAAAAACTCTTCAAAACCACATGGCTTGTTAAATTTGTCATTTCCTCTGAAAATTTTTCTGTCTTCTCCAACCTGCAGAAACACCCCAAGTAGGAGGTTCAACTTTTTTTTTTACAGGACTGAGAAAATGTTGAATTCTTTGATTTCTTCAATAGGAGAGAACGAACAAACAAAGCATTTTTGCATGCAGATTTTTTATATTAAGTTTCTTTATTTTTATTTTTTTAATTTATTCAGATTACAACACAACTGTTACCCTACCACTTGTATCCTCCCATTCCTCTCTCCCACCCACACCCACCCAATTCCCCTCTCCTAGGTTCATGCCCAAGGTGGACCTCCTCCCCCTCTATATGGTCATAGGCTATCAAGTCTCATCTTGATAGCCTTCTTATTCTTTCTTTGAGTGCCCTCAGGCCTCCCCACCAAAGAGAGGTGGTCAAATATGAGGCACCGGAATTCATGTCAGAGTTAGTCCCCACTCTCCACATAACTGTGGAGAATGTCCTGTCCATTGGCTAAATCAGAGTAGGAGTTCGATGTTTACTACTTGTATTGTCCTTGGTTAGTGCAATAGTTTGAGCAGACCCCCTTGAGCCCTGATCATGTCCAGATTGTAGCCTCCTCCCTCTTCTCCTCCCCATCCCATCTTCCCTCCCTCTTTTCCCATGCCCTCCTTCCCCCCTCCTCCCCTTTACCTAGTCCTCAGAAAGTGAGAGCCCTCCTTCCCTAAGATATGACCCCAGCCTATCAATTCTCATCAGGATTGACTGCATCCTCTTCCTCTGTGGGCTAGCATGGCTGCCCCACAAGGGGGAAGTGATCAATGAATGGGCAACAGAGTCCATGTCAGAGGCAACAGCTACTCCCCATATTATGGGGCTCTCATGGAGATTGTGCTACCAATGACCACATCTGAGCAGGGCCTCTAGGTCCTCTCCATGCATGGTCCATGGTTGGTGCATCAGTCTCTGTAGGTCCCCTCCACCCAGATTTTTGGCCCTATTGTTCTCCTTGTGCATCCCGTATTCTCTTCAGGTCCTTCTATTCCCTCAACTCTTCCCTAAGTCACCCTGTACTCCACCCCAAAGTTTGGCTGTGAGTCACAGCATCTGCTTCTATCCCCTTCTGGGTGGAGTCTCTCAGAGGACCTCTATGGTAGGCTCCCTTCCTCTTCTCTCTCTTCAAGCACTTCTGGTGTCTGTTCTAGTTGTCCTTCTGAATGAGCATTTTGTGCATCCCCCCTGAGTCTTCCTTGTTATTTATCTTCTCTAGGTCTGTGAACTGTAGTGTGGCTATCCTGTACTATATGGATAATATCTGCTTGTAAGTGAGTATATACCATTTATGTTTTTCTGGGTCTGGGATACTCACTCAGGATGATTGTTCCTAGTTCCATCTATTTGCATGCAAATTATTTACCTGTGAGACTGCCTTCATCAGGAATGCTTACCTAATGTCCATCAGGTACTTTTCCTGAATGGAAAGAGATCCTAGTGCGTTTTCAGGGGGGATATCATTACAGGCTACCTTTCTCTGGCTGGGGGAACTGGGGAAGTGAAGGAGAGAAACCTGTTCTTTAGGATCCCAAGTGTGGGATCGAACGGTCTAGTAAGAGAACAGGTGATGTTAATTCACTAGAAGCACAACCACCTCATGCAGGAGCTTAATTGCTACCAGATGAAAAAAGATCCCATGAATAGAATCTAGGAGGAGATATATAAATGAGCCCAGAACTGGCGGCTGGGTGGATTGGAGACTTGGGATAGATTTGGCTGTTCATCGCTGCCCTTCAAGATGCTCCTAGAGAAATCTGCTTGAGGGAAGGCTTCAGAGCTCCAGCTCCTACTGAGGCTCTGAGGTCTTATTATCCCCAGTTCCAGTGGAAGAAATCCTGCGGCTCCCGATCGGAGAATCAATCCTCGGGACTGATATCCTTAAGGTTTTGTTGTTGTGTCAATTAATCTTCATTTCCTACTGTTTTGGTTAATCAGGTTATAATTGACATAGGCTTGGTCAATAAGTTGTTAATAAAATATTTTGGTTAAGAAAACTGAGTCTACAGGGAAGTATACGTCTTGGCTGGTTTTTTGGTAGAGTGGTTTCTCTCTGATCTGCAAGAACTAGGATGGATATTAGAAAAAGAGTTTCCCCAATCTAAAAAAGAAAAACCAACAGAAGCCAAGGCCTCTGAATGGGAAAGCTGAAGTGTGAAGATGTAAAATGAGTGTGGTTTTCTCTGACTTGACATATTCCCCAAGGAGTGGCAAATGTGCTACCCATGGTCCTGTGCAGGAAAGCTGCTGTCTTCAAGCATGTTCTCTATTCTGGGAGACGATGGAGCCTCATCAAGAAGAGGACGTTCCTAGACTATATGCATGTGGGGAAGTCATAGCCCCAAAACATAAGAAAATTTTGAGGTATTCTTGGGAGCACCGGAGCCTATTTCAGATCTTGTGTGAGGTTTTAACCCAGAAGTTAGGGTGCCAGAAGGTTGTGATCACACAAAATTTCTAATGACTCAGCCGCTACTAGGTTAGTATCGCATGAAGAAATTCATAGACCACAGAGAACCAATATTAGATACAAGTTTATTATGGATTTGTTACTTGGGACACTGAAGCTCGGTTTGAGGGCTTTTGAACTCCTAGATAAAATAATTTGAAAACTGACACTAAAGGAAGCTCAAGAACAATCTTCTTAGAGATTAAAGATAAAGCAACAGCCCTATCAAGCTGTAACTTTTGAAAGATCAGACTGGAAATACAGAAGAAGAATAGATAAGGCCACATAGTTTGACATAGAGGCTGACAAGAAGCCATAAGGCAATAGGAGAGGGTATCTTCAAAGAAAGAGTTGAAAAAGCCCAGTGCCTAGAAAAGTATACTTAGCCTTTGGTAGGTATCCAAAAAAATATATGAATACATGTAAAAGAAAATGTTCAGCTTTTTAAAGTCCAAACTCAGAAGAGCCAACAGACTGCACATGCTCTGATGGGAGCTGTGCAAGCATTTGCCCTGAGAAAATGCTTCTGGGGGAGGAAAAGTACACTATCTCATTAAGTGGGTAATTCTTCTCACTTCCTTTTGGATAGTTTATAATGCAGGGTCTTCCACTCCTGGCTAAAGAGGGAACTCTGAAAAATGCTTAGACATCTTCATCTTTGCGTATGGTAATCTAAATTCCAAGGAATACCAAAGCTGCTGTTTTCATTTCTAGTAATAATAAGGAAACAGGAGATAGGGTCCAAACCTTCAGTAGCCGTCTACTGTAGCAGATTCATAGGTGTCATTTCTAGAAGGCATACTCTCAGAGCTTATTTTCTGGCCTTCTGGCTCTTAGAATCCTGACAATTCTTCTGTGATATTACCTGAGCATTAGCTGCAAGATTTATGCAACAGATGATTCACCTGGGGCTTGGAATCCCAGGATCAGTTGTTTCCTGCATTTTGACAACTTGTGGCTTTCTGAGATGACCTCTATCTACTGCAGACAGAATTTCTTTGATGAGAAATGAGAGCTACACTTATTTTTGGTCAAAATAGGTAGTATTTAATATGGGAACTGTGCTGCTTTAGTAAAGTGGCAATCGTAGGTTCTCCTCTGAGGCCCATGTACTCCCTAGCCCTGGGTTGTTGTGAAAAGATACAAAAGTTGTTTTTCAACCCTGGCTACTCGGTAGCCTCCAAGATGGCCTCAGGGCTGTTCTAAAACCACACCCTCGTACCTGTCCCAAGCACCTGACAGCACATGATGTCCCAAGCTGAGCTCTTGCTCCCTCAAGGATAAAATAACTAGTAACCAATCATTTTAATGGTCAATTAACCAATCATGTTTGTACTAAGTTCTGCTTCTGCAAGAGTATAAGAGACCCATATTTTGCTTACTTGGGGTGTCCAGCTCAATAGAGCTTGGTAGACCCCATCATGATGGATCAATAAAGCATCCCTTGCTATTTGCATCGGACTAGACTCTCATGTCTCACTGGGCTCCAGAAAGTAGGACCTATTCCCCCAGGTCTTATATTTCACTAGAGTTCCTGTTATGGGGTCTAATTTTCCTACTGGGTAGGTTTTGATCCTATTAGACAACTGTTGATTAGCATCAAGATATGAGTCACCACTACACCTTAGCAATCTCTCACCATGTGGGTCATTGCTGCAGTACATAGGCATCAATCTGACACCCTGGGCAGTTTGCATAGTACTTTTTGATACTATGAAACTTATTATTCATGGAGGAAGCTTTTAAGTCATATATTCTAATTCCTGTGTCTGAAGTGCATGTTGTCTTCAGCAATAAAGATTTTTCCTTCAGACTTTGAGAGGCACCTGAGACCAATGACAATAGCCTCTATTGTTTTGGTGTAGTCTCTTGAACTTTCCTGACCAATTAGTTAGAAAGGAATCTCTCACATCTAGTACTGCAGTTTTTGTTAGATAGTCTACAGCTTTTGGGAGTAGCATTGTCTGCCTAAGTGGCATAACCTCACTTTATATGTATATGTATAAACATACACTTATACGTATTATGGGTAATTTGGACTAAATAAAAAATAATATAACTATTTTGAAAGCATCCTTAATGTTATTTTTCTTCCTTGTGTATTGATCTCTCATTCACTGCAGCCCTCATAACACCCCACTCTCAACATGGTGATGTGTCCCAGCCTGTGGGACAAATCAAACCAGGGTTCACCTGAAAGAGGGACTGGGGATTGAAAGTGGGGTACAGAGACATGAGAAATAATGAGTCAAGTCTGGAAATTTCTGATCAAGACTCACTTTAATTCAGACAAGTAAGACTATATATAGCAAGATCAACAGGATCTATTCTGATCCCCCTCTCCCTAGTCCCCAGGCAAGAATACAATAGCCTGAATTGCTCCCTGTAGAACTTCCTAGTTCTCTGGGTAACTCCCTGTAAGAATTTCCTTGATCCTCTGGGTGGTTCCCAGTAGGGATTTCCCTACTTTTTTCAAAGGTAAATAGTGTAAGGATAGCCTAGAACACAAGACCTCCTCTAGCAAAAGTCAGCAACTCCAAGTTCACAGCCTGCAGCCTAAGCACGGGATTTCTCACATGGCAGAATTTGGTATGGCTCCCCACAACATGGTACCTTTTTCATTTCCCACTTACTCCAGGCTGTATGTGCTAATGAAGATATGGACCTAGAAAACACAAATAAGAGGATGTGTGGTATTTATCTTTCTATGTATAGGTTACTTCATTCAATATGATATTTTCAAGCTTTATCTATTTCTCTGAAAAGTTCATGATTTCATTTTTCTTCTGAGGTAAATAGTATTCTGTAGGCCCAATGCATCATGTTTCACATCATCTATTCATAATTTGAAGGACAGGACACTTGGGTTGTTTCTATTTCCTAGCTATCGTAAATAGAAGTTTCTGTGGAATAAGATGTCAAGCCCTTTGGGCATGTGCCAAAGAGTGGTATAGATGAGTCATATGGTAAATTTACTTTTAGATGTTGAGAGTTATTGACACAGATCTCCAAAGTGGTCACAGCAGTTTGCAATCCCAGCAACCATGAATGAGGGTTTTTCATTACCCACATCTTCAGCATTTGTTCTTGGATGTTTTGCTGATCTTAGCCATACTGGCTGATATAACATGAAATCTCAAAAATGCTTTGGGTTTTCTATAGATGTTGAATAATCTTTAAGGTATTAGTCATCTTTTTTTTCTTTTGAGATTTTTCTATTTAAATCTATAGCCCATTGTAGTTTATTGTTTGAGTTATTCTTTTCTTTCTTGAGTTATTTTTATATTGTGGATATTAATTCTTTCTCAGATGTATGTGGCAGAAATTATCTCCAATTCTGTGGACTTCCTCCTCACTTGATTGCTTGTTTCCTTAGTTGTACAAAGGCTTTTAAAGTTACATGACATCCCACTTGTCATTTAACACAGATAAATGACTTAATGATGTAACTCAAAAACTCTGGGAAAAGAATAAAAATTTTAATCCATTAGATGGTATGAAATAATGAAAAATTAGAGCAGAAATTAATGTAATAGAAACACAGAAAAACAGTACAAAGATTTTTTAAAAATCTAAGAACTGGTTCTTTGAGTAGATAAAGATCAATAGACCTTTGACTTAATTAGCCAAAAGAAAGAAAGAAAAAAGATCCATACTAATAGAATGATAAATGAATGGGTAAATCTTACAAGCCATAAAATAAATTTGGAATATTAAAAATGAATATTTTAAAATTCTGTACTCCATCAAGTTGGAAAATCTAAAGGAAATGGTGGAGTTTCTAGATTCATCAAAACCACCACAATTAAACAAGGAAGAGATCAACAACCTAAGCAGATTCCTAACAAAGGAGAAGATTGAAACAACAATAAAATCTTCACAACTATGAAAAGGTCAGACCCAGATGGATTCAAAGCAGAATTATACCCAGCTATTCATATTTGATGAAAAAAGTGCCAAAAATACACTGACAAGAAGACAGCATCATTAACAAATCATGCTAAAAAAATTGGGTATCCTCATGGAGAAGAACACAGTGATTGTATCTGCTAACCTGCATAAAAACTAACTGTATGCAGATTATAGACCTCAATGTGAAATCGAAATGCTAGAAGAAAACATAGTCTGTATGCTATAGGATATAAATGTGGAAAAGAACTTTTAAAAAGTTCTCATAGTCTTTTAAAGTTCTACTGTTGCTCAAAAGATTAAGTGCAGAATCTCTTCTAAGACTCAGTCAATCTCTTAGTTGTGAGATTCTATAAAATTAAAAAAAAACTAGTTCCAATTATACAGTGGCACATAATAAACATTCCCATTCCAAATGGAAGAGGTTGGGGAAAGATAAAACAGGAGCAAGACCAAATTGCAGAACAAATACAAGATCTTGTTGCGTGTCTAGAATCCGGAGCTCAAGACAGGATTTTCTGAGTCCAAAAAACTTGAGTCGTCCACTCTATCATCTTTGCTACCTGCAGTATATGTAGTCTTTCTATAGGACGTCTCCACTTGACACCATGCTTTCCTCAGGAGATGTCCCATGGTCTTAACATCTCTAACATCTGTTGCAACATAAGCTTCACCTTCCCAAGTTCATGAAGTGCCTTCTCATGCCCTCTGTGCAATCACATGTTGTCCCGCCTCAGTGAATTCCGTGACTCAAGATTGTATGATACCCTCAGTTCTTCCTTATTTATAGCTACAAAATAAATGCTACATCGTTGATAGGGACAAAATGATGCCACAAGCTCTGGATAGAACTTGTTCCCATTGGATCGTTGTGGGGCATATGACCCATGTGACTGGGGATCCGGCCCAGAGTAAGAGTGAGGTCCAGACGTCTCCAAATACCCAAAATCTCATCTTTTTTTTTTTTTTTTTCGAGACAGGGTCTCTCTCTTTTAGCCTTGGCTGTCCTGGACTCGCTTTTGTAGACCAGGCTGACCTCGAACTCATGGTGATCCACTTGCCTCTGCCTCCCAAGTGCTGGGATTAAAGGCATGTGCCACCACTCCCGGCTCCAAAATCTCATCTTGAGACTGGTAGGAGTGGGCTGTTCCCTCACTGTTCTGGGCCTGCATGCCTCATGCACACAGCCTTGCTAAGTCCCCTCTCATTCCCCTCTCCCGCAGCCCTTGGCATAGTCATATAGTGTGGTGGCCGGGTTTCAGTTTAAGAACGTTCTATTTCCTTATAAGGAATGTCCAAGTAGTACCTAGAATTCCTCTCCATGCAAATAAGCATTGTCAGCACCCCAGCTAATGATGTGCACCCACCCCAAAATGCCTACCCAGTTTCTTAAGGTTTATATAGCCCCTATTCCCCCAATGAAAGAGAAGTGTCTGACTGAAAACTGTCCCAGAGAAGTCTTTCCTCCTGCACTCACCACTGGGCTGAGATTCTGCCAACCCACCCAGAAGCTAAGCTTTATTTCTTCAAGTCGATCCCTGGTGCACAGAGGTGTCTGGACACCTTGAGGGCAGAAGCAGAACCTGAGCCAGTGGGATCATACTTAAATCAGCTTGTGTGTGATGACCCCGAGGAAATAATTCTCAACACGGTTGCTTCAAGGAACAAGTTCTCTCTTCACCAGCATTCCTAAATCTAGTTCTTCTTCTTTCAAATGATTTGCATTTTCACAAGATGAAGCCTTTGATGTGGAGATCTTGCATTCAGGACACATTCCCTGCTCCCCCAGTGAAAAGCATCGTGATTTCACTCCGAGGCAGCCCATATGTCTAACAGTTAGCTCTGCTTTCAAACCTGCTTTGTCAGTAAGGTTTAACTGCTTTTCCTTGTCTGGCTTCACATTTTTAATTTTTCTGCTAGGCTTTTTCCCCCTTTTCCCCTTTTTCGTTGTGGACTTCGATGGGTATAGCAACAGGAGCCTTCACCTTGCCTAAATCCTATCCTGTCCTTGAAATTCCCTCTGCCAAGCAAAGAAGCCTATTACTCCAAACGTCCTCATGTGAAAATGTAGCCAGATTCTTTGCCAGAATGTCACACAAATGACACATTTTTAACAAAAATCTCAAACGTTTGATTTTACTAATTAAGACTTGGGAGGCAGATGTTGGGGTGAAAGACTGCTAGCTCAGAGAGGCAGAGAAAGCACCCATCATCTGACCTTCCTCCTCAGCCCATGTCCCAAAAGTAAAACAGACAAAGTAACTAAAAAACAAAACAGCTTCATGACTTCCCCCAAATCCCCTCAAACTGAATGACCTTCCCCTCTACTTCCTGTCTCCCTACCCATCCTATTTTTTCCTCTTACACTCCATGTTTTTTTTCTTGTGTTCACTCCCTAGGTTGCTTGCTCTTCCTCTTGACCTATGGTTGATTTTATTTAATTTAAGCAGAAAGCTCTTGGATTAAAGGTGTGTGCTATGGCTGAGCCACACCACAACCAGAAAGAGGTCTTTCCAGTAAACAACACAATCTCAGGGTCCACAGTGTGGCCAAATACCCTGCAACAATGACCTCTTGCCCAGTTGTAGATGGAGCCCTTACTCCACTCTGAAACTACATGAGATAGGCTTAAAATTCTGAGCAGCTTTCTGTTCCACAAGAGATGATAGACACCTGTACCCTTCAATGGTTGAAGGGTGAACTTTCATTAGATTTCAGAATTTCAAGAAGAACCCAGGTGGAGAGTGTTGACCTTCTCTGGAGAGAGGGCAAACGGACCTGGACACCTGCTCCGTGGATTGTTTGGCTTTTGATTTCAATGTCACTTTGTAATCCAGTCCAGGCTCCTCAAATTGTAATTTCATTCGCTAATTAAACAAAAGTTAAAAGTGTAAATGTATGGTTTGTTTTTATTGTTGTTGTCTGTTTGTTTGTTTGTTTGTTTGACAGAGCCTTAAAAATCAAAGACTCACTGACAGTCTTGTGGCATTGCATCATGCATCCCATTAGAATTGCGTATCCCCAGTGAATTGGACATAAACGCTACATGAGGCATTTCAGATTCCATGGCACATTTTTTTTAAGTGTCATATCCAGGAAAAACACTCTATCGCTTTTTCTCTCTAGTTTCAATATGCAACAAATGCCTGCTGTGTAATTTAACTTGTATCTCAATTATATGTAAGAGTCCAGGAGGCCAAGCACATTCAAAGGCACAGAGCCTCCCGGCAGCCTATTCCTCTGTGGCTGAGTTCTTTGGGTTCAAATATAAACTCAGCCACAGGGCATTTTGATAGCTGATAGGATCTTGCCTAACATACAGTATTTCTGCTTTCCTCACTAATTTAGCACAGGGAAAGGTCCACAGCACACAAGTTCTAAGTGAAAAGTAATGCTTTAATCATCAAACATTTACATCCTCAAACATTTGGGAATGAATAAATAAAAATTCAGTGGTTTTAGAGGGTAACAGTTTACACAGTGCATTCCAGGAAAAACTACTTTATAATGTCTTGAAACCAGTTGTTTGTTTTCCCCTCCCCACACCTCCAAACAAAACTCATGTATATCAAATAGATTTTGAGAACTATGAAGCTGAATTCAAACTAAATGGGATGTTTTTATCATAAGCTTCTGTTCTCCTAGTGAGCACCGCGAAAGTCCAAGTGGGAAATGCAAGTTTCACCTTATACATTTAACTCGAGACAGTGTGATTTCTTCCTCGAATGAGCTGTGTGAGATACTGATGAGCTGTGTGAGATACTGATGAGCTGTGTGAGATACTGATGAGACGGCTGTAGATCAATGACCAGCTAATTGAAGAGAGGGAGTTCTTTCTGAGTGGAGAAACATCCTATCTTTGATCTTTGGACCTTTCAGATAAAGACCATTATTTTTGAGACAGGATTCATTCTGGGTAAGGTTGTCATAAGCGGGCTTGATGTTGTATACAAAGTCTGGCTATGTATATGACGTGGGACTTTAATCTGTAAAAAAATAGGTAGGATTTATATATAATAAATTTCCCATTTTATTGTTATTTTTTACAGTAAGCCCATTTTTAGGTTCCCCAAGTCTTATTTCTTTCTTATTCATCCCTTTATAATAATAAAAATAAGCAAAAGGATAATTAGGACAGTTGACTGATGAAAACATTCAAAATTCTAGTTACTAACTCAAATTAAGAACTCTCAAGAGTCACATTAACTATTAAAAAATAAAAAACACTGAGTTTCCTAGAAAAGTGTTGCTTTGATGTTCATAACTGGACTAAATTAAGAAAACACACACTGTGAGATTAGCCAGAGTATTAGAGCTGGTTTTTTTCTTTTTCATTTTCCATAGCTATTAGTCTAATTTTCTGTATTGTGTGTGCATGAAGGAGTGACAGTACAAACTGAATTTGGAAAGAATACTTTTCACTTAAGCAATCCAATTACAAACCCGGTGCTCACAGGGTTCTGTAGTAGGATGGAGAAATGGCCTCTTCTGTCATCATAGCCTCTGTAGTGAAATCCTCTGGGGAATCTCCTATTGTAAATCAAAGAACAGTCACGTGGCTTGATTTGACCAATGAGAAGTCAACAAGCGTGGAGAATTTTGGAAAAGCACTTGTGAATGTCTCTGTCCTCAGATTAAGGACGTGTGGAGCTTGAGAGGCAGAACTGAGGACCACCTGATGGTCAGCAGGGTGTCAACACCAGAGTGAGCCTAACCAAGGGTGGCCAGACCAGCTCACGCACCACAGCTATCTTATAAACAAACAGTGCATGTCCTCAGGCTTTGGATTCTTAGTCCTCATTACTTCCAAGGCTAAACCTAATTGAAATAAGGTCTTTAGAGTAATTCTTCTTTTTTTAAAAAAAAGTTTAAATTTACTTTTTAAAATGTATTCACTTTACATCCTAATTAATCACAGCCCTCTTCCCCCATGCCCCTCCCCTAGTCCTCAGAGAGGGGGAGCCCTTCTCCCCTACCAACTGTCTCCAGCCTATCAAATCTCATTAGGACTGCCTGCATTCTCTTTTTATTTTTTATTTTTTTGCATTTTTTTATTTTTATTTTTTATTAATTTATTCATATTACATCTCAGTTGTTAGCCCATCCTTTGTATCCTCCCATTCCTCCCTCCCTCCCACTTCCCCCCCTATTCCCCTCCCCTATGTCTGTGACTGAGGGGGACCTCCTCCCCCTGTATATGCTCATAGGGTATCAAGTCTCTTCTTGGTGACCTATTATCCTTCCTCTGAGTGCCACCAGGCGCCCCCATCCAAGGGACATGGTCAAATATGGAGCACCAGAGTTTGTGTGAAAGTTAGATCTCCTTCTCCACTTAACGGTGGAGAATGTCCTGTCCATCGGCTAGTCTGGGTAGGGGTTCCAAGTTTACTGCTTATATTTTCCTTGGCTAGTGCCATAGTTTGAGGAGGACCCCAGGGCCCAGACCTGCCTGTAGTTTTCCAGGACCCACTGGATCCTTCTATTTCCTCATTCTCCCAGGCTTCTTACACCTAAAGTCTCAATAGGATGTCCTCCCCTCTGACCCACTTTCCTGGTAGGTAAAATGGTATATACTCACTTATAGCGAGACACTAGTCCAAAGGGTACGTCCCTATGAAAAACTTTACCTGCATTCTCTTTCTTTGTGGACTGGTAAGGCACCCCAACCCGGGGAAATGATCAAAGAGCAGATAACACCATAGTAGGGACAAATATAAACTTCATTCTTTTATACAAACTGAATTTATTTAGAAAATTCTTTGAGAGACCTGAAATCATCTTTGAACTCTGTTTAAACAGCTTTGTAGCCCTCAAGAAATTATGACTATAGTTTTAGGGTCCTCTTCAGTAAATGAAGTCATTTTCCTTTTTTATGTCTGATTGATATTAATTTACCCATTTTAAATGACTATATTTTATTATCATATTTACATCATAATATAACTTTTACTATGGTAATTCCTGACCAGATAGAAAATATGGGCGTGAAAAGGCAGTTTATATAGACAGCTATGGATTGGGACTCTTTAAGATCAAGAAATACATTTCCTGGTACATGACATGTGCCCAACAAATGAATATACAAAAGATGAATATCTACTTAAGGCTGATAAATCAATAAATATTAGTGAATTATATTTAAGAGAGGGTATAATATAAAATAGTCAATTAGAGTCTTGCCACATACAGAAGAGAGAGAGAGAAAGAAAATGGGCATCTGTGTCACCTAGAAGATGTATGTGTTGTATAGCAGGATCAGACCCTGTATAAATACTACATTCATAAGAGAAATAACTACTGATAGAAAATGAACATTGCAGAGGTGAAGGATGGGTGGGATGTACTTTACAGTCAGCTACAAATACTAATATTTAAATAAATTTAAGTGAAATAATCTGATACTAAGATAAAAGGCAGTTTTCACAACACAGTTAAGGTGTCCAGCATATACAATCAGTTGTAACACCTACCTCCTTTCATAGGTTCCTTTTCTCTTATTGTTTTAGGTATAAGTGGTTCATTGAGGTCCAAACATAAAGAGAAAATTTCAGATGTAAACAACTTATAAGTTTTCATTGTACACTTCTGAGTATCATGATGACCTCACTCATTCCCTTCCATTTAAAGTCATTCCTTTACCTAGTGTATATATGTGGTAGATGGGACCTTCCTACTGGTTCTTTCGAAGCCATTTATGTTATCACATCAACTACTGCAGAATACAAATCCCAGTGCTTAAGGACCAATTACAGAGTAACCTCATGGTATGCCATATGCCCATGGTTGGTATTTTATCCATTGACAGAATTCAGTGTCATCTGGGAAGAGGGAAACTCAAATGAGAAAATGCCTCCACCAGACTGGCCTGTGGGCCATTTTCTTGATTGATGACTGAGGAGGGGAGGGCCCAGCACACTGTGGGCAGCACCACATATGAGAAGGTAGTCAAGGCTTGTATATGAAAGGAGCCTGAAGAAGCCATGAGAGAGCAAGCTACTAAGCAGTGCTCCTCCATGGAGTCTTTATCAGCTCCTGCCTCCAGGTTCCTGACTTGAGTTTCTGCTTTGGCTTCTGTCCGTGAACTGTGACCTGGTATATGAAGGCCAAATAAACTGTTTCTTCCTCAAATTGTTTTTACTTATTGTTTTATGGTAGAAATGGAAATCAGACTAATAGAGCCTGTAGCACAGGTCTCACTGAAACTGACCATGTAGGAATTTCATCATCTCATGTAATCATGGGAAAAGTGAGTACAGAAAAATACCAAAAAGAAGGAGCATTCTTATAACTCTTACCACCATGCATTCTCAATTTTTATGTTGTTATTCTCTTCCTGAGCATCAGGTATGAATAAGCCTACACACAGACACACACACACACACACACACACACACACACACACACACACACACATTTGCATATATAAACACAACAATATGCCACAACCACTATTGTATGCACTTTCAGTCAACCACTGACTATTTTGGGAAGCATCTCCCCACACTAATGTGGGGCTCATCCATCTTCTTCCAATCATTTTATTAATAGACTGTATTGATGCCATATAGGTACAATTTTAATGTTTCCTGCACAGTCCCACCCCCTGGTCACAGACAGTCAGAGTTATCAAGTTGATATTTCACCATACAGAGAAATCCCAAGGTTTTCATTTATGAGACTTTCTACATAAATCAGATGGGAATTTAAAGTGCCTTCTTCCATATGCTCTTTTATTTATAAAATATGGCTTAGTTATTTTTATCAGAACTTGTAATTGTAATGCATTTATTTAAACTTCTGAGCAGTATGTTGTAGTCCAAATTTACCATTTGTTCATCTGCTTCCCTCTTGTTGAGAAGGTTATAAGTCCAATTAGAGGGCAATTGATTACCACCAAATTATGTGTGCCACTACTACATCCTTAGGGTACCATGCTGGTCATTGACATGGTTCATAGCTAAGAGAGAGTATTAAAAATTAGTTCTACAGTCCTTCGGAAGTTTACATTGTGCCTTCTTGAAAAGGTTTATAAGTAGATTGAAAGGCCAAATCTTAAATGTTGATGATAGGAATGCATTAGAAAAACCTCAAGTGTTTTAAAGCATGACCACCATATCTGCAGGTGTTCACTACTGACTATACATGCTCCAACTTGCTCAGTATTGTACTGAGTCAGTCTCCCAGAAGACCCAGCAGAGGACAGTTGACTTTATGAGGCATTCTTCAAAGGCAAGTCTACAGAGGGCAAAGGGAGTTATTTTTCCAATGTATGAGCCACTCTGTATAGTCATTTTGATGTTTAGTTTGGAAGCAGGCCCCTGACTAAAATCAGGAGTAGTCCTGAAAGGACATCCCTGGGAAGTGGTTGCTAACATAATGTGAGCTTCACAAGGATAGAGAGAATTCTACCATCCAACACATTCCAAAAACCTTTGTAGAAAAATTGTTTGGTAAATTCTTTCCAGAGACTTTTGCCACTTTTATTTTTTCCCCAATCAAGACTAGTTTATTGTGGCAAACAAGCCACTGGCATAAATGTCCTTGTTTCTACCACAGACAGATTTCTGCCTTAAAAAGGGCAAGAGCTTGGATGCAGGCAGAGTCAATGGCCAAACTCTGCCAAGACAGGGTAAGTAAGTCTTTAATAGTTCCTGCCTCACAAATATGTCTGTTAGATATACTGGTGCAGAAGGCTGAAGATGATGCTCCAACATTATAGAGAGTTTTGGGTGACAGCTCAGGTAGCAAATTCTCTGTCATCTTCTCCTTTGGGAAGCTACTAACCTGCACTCCTGGTATACTAAGATAATCAATTTTATTCCTACTCAAGTCTCTGTTGGGGTTGAAGAACAGATAGTTTAGTCTTAATATTAAGCTTAGTTGTTTAGGAGTTAAGATGTTTTTAGGTCTAATTAGATGTTTTAAGTTGATAATTATGAGATATGACATATATTGTTTTACATTCAGAATTTTAGACACACCAAGATCGGAAAGATGTTTTCTTCAAGGTTGTCAAATACAAATAGCCAAAACACTAAGAATGTAACATTTATATAGTTCCTGATTGTTTCATGGTTCTTCTTGCTGTGGGTAGTTTATTGTATATATGTGTAATAATATAAATGTATATTTAAAAATAAAAATGTTTTTAAAAAACTAGTTTGTTGTAAGCAATTTTGCTTCCTCTATATTAAAAATAAAATACAACCTTTTTCATTTTACTGTTTGCCATACTATAATTTGTATTTTTGGAAAGTTTGTATGCTTATCGAATAGTTCTCTAGGCTTGACAACCAGTTATGAAATTCATGAAATGAAGGACTTGCACATTGCTTTCCCATGTCGTAATGTCAAATGCCTCTTGATAACCACTTTGCCAATTCACAGTTATCTGTGGTATGTGATGATACTATGTCTGGAGATGATTAGCCACAACACCCAAGACAGAAACTGAAGAATTCCAGTGGACTGAAGAGATTTTACACACTTCTTATCTGTCTACTTACTCTCTTATAAAGCACTTCAAAATATTCATTATTATTATTGTTGTTGTTGCTGTTGTTGTTGTTGTTGTTATTATTATTATTATTATTATTATTATTATTATTATTATTATTATTATTGAGCAGTATTTGGATTTCAATTCTGGGCCTTATAAATAGTAAGCAAGCATTCTATCATGGATACATATTCCTCTAGCCTTATTTTTTTTTATCATTATTGTACACTCAATAGAAATCCTCAACAAAACCAATGAGGCATGCTGAGTTTATTAGAAAATCAGGATTGGCTAAATTTTTATTCCTCCTATAACTACAACTATATCCACCCTTATGTTTTATAACAATTCTTTTTTATTTTTTTCTTTGAAGGTTCTTGAACAGCTCCTTAGTGTTAATCAATAAGAATCCTGTGTACCAAAACTTTAATAAACCAATCATTACCTGCCTTTGTACATGGGGGAGCCTCTGTTCTGTATACAGTGTCTGCTGAACCCCCTTCACAATCTTGATGTTAGTTTCATCCTTTCTGGGTTCCTAAATTGTTCATTCATAAGAAAAAGCATAAGCCCGCCCCCCAAAAAACTAACAAAACAAAGAATAATTTCCTGCTTGTAAGGGAAGAAGCTTTAAAAGACATCCTGGACATCAATAGTTCTTGCAAAACATCTTGATGATCTAAGTAAAAATGGCTCAGAAGCATATGGATTACATTTCCTAGGAAAGATGTAGGCTTGAAAATTAAGGAAAAAAACAAAAAACAAAAAACAGCCAACCAAATTGGGTTTTGTGTTTGGTAAATAGTTCAAGACAAATGACAAATTCCAGTTATGACCAATTTAGCCCATTCATAATAAAAGCTGTGTGGAGGCCATTTTATAAGTTTGGTTCTGTCAGTTCTTCCTATAGTAGACACAAGACCTCACAGCCCTAGAAGCCTGGACTTCTGTAGACATACTAAGTATGGCTTAATAATGAAGGGAATGGCAATCAAAGTAGCACAAATGCAGCTTACTGTAAAATTTATTGTTGGTCTATAGAGTCCAGTATACACCCTCTGTCCACAGCTGGACCACCTTCTTTCTTGTGTGTAATTATTGGTTCCTGGCTGAAGTTTCAGCAATATGGTGCACACCACCGTACTCTTGCAGTTATGAATGATCAAAAAGTAACTTTGTCAACTTACAAAGGATTCACATCTGCTAATGGCTGTCTATCTGGCTTCACACATAGGTCATTCCTCTAGACACTCTTATACTTAAGGAAGCAACAAACACTTCCAAGCAATTTAAGGGGAAGGAACCCTGGAGCTCTTAAGTGCCGATCCCAAAGTAAACATCTCTTCTCTTAGCAGACACAGGCCTGCCAGGGATTTAGCAGATCCCAAGATAAAATCAGCACTGGGCTCAGTGTTCCCAGAATGATTCTCACAAGTAACACAGTGTAAAGAGATGACACTATAAAATAAGACAACATTGTACTAGATATTATGTGTTTTTCTGAGGGTTATAAACAATGAGATTAAGGGCTGAAATCCAGCTCAGGGGTGGTGAACCTGTTTAATATGCACAAGAACTTGGGTTTGCTCCTCAAGTTCAACCCACCACTTCTCCCCTTACACACACACACACACACACACACACACACACACACACACA
>OU015742.1:14873655-14920521 GCA_907169655.1 Acomys percivali | reverse complement strand
CACACACACACATCTGTTCTGTATGGTCTGAAAAGTTATTTGCACTAGCAATCTGTTTTGTTTTGAATGAGGGATGGATTAAGCATACAGCAAGCAAAGTAAAAGAATAAATAATATAGATCCATAGAAGAAGTGTAGAAGATAGAGAGGTGGTTTGAATGTGAACAGTTCCTATAGATGCGTAGATTTGCACGCTTAGTCCCCAGTTGATGAAATAATGGAAAGATTAGGGCATATGGTTTTGATGTAGTAGGTATGGCCTTATTGGAGAAACTGTGTCACTGGGGATTGGCTCTTGGCTTTCAATAGCTCACAATAGTCCTCCTCTCCCTCTCTCTCCTTTCTCAGCTACTGGCCCAGCAGCATGCCTGTCTGCTTCCCAACGTCAGGTGATTTCTCTTATAAGTTGCCTTGGTCTTGGTCGTGGTGTTCCTCACAGCAATAGACCCTACATAGACAATGTCATCAAATTGGGTACTCAATCACCAGAAACCAATGTGGAAGTTGAAAAAGATAATCACTTGCCCCTGGAGCTTTCTCCCTGCGTTAAGTCTCCTGTGGATGAATTTCTGGCTTCTTTTTCCCCTTGCAAGCACTTTCATATCATGGGATAAACAACAGAAGTGTCTGTTGGAAATGGCTCACCTTCCAGCTGTTCTCAGGACACAGAGGTTTCACTCTTGGGTTGTTTTGTCCTCCCTCTCGGCATTAGGGAGACAGCCTATGGCCAGCCCAGGGTTCTTGGAGGACGTTGAGAAAGAGATGCTGGAGTCTAAACTGGAGGAGACCAGTCCTCCTGAGAGCCAGTTTCTCAGGGAGGTCAAACAGCAGAAGACAATTTACCAAAATAATCTACAAGATGCAAATACACAACTGCATGTGCAAACATACACACATGCACAGAGAGAGAGAGAGAGAGAGAGAGAATACATGCATAAACATAAAAATGAGACTTTATCAGTGTGAGGCAGATGTCTTATTATTTGTCTTAGGAAATTCTTTGCACATAATGTAGAAGGGAACTATTAGTACTGAATGTAATATGAATAAAATAATAATAATAATAATAATAATAATAATAATAATAATAATAATAATAATAAATTTTAAAAAAGAAATTGGAAAAATTCTTCCCAATTGAGTTTTCCCCAAAATACATTTTACAAAGGATACTTATAAATGATCAAAAGAGACTGTTGATCAGTTTATATTATTTTTTCACTTCAAGCTTTATATCTATGACATTTCATCACTCTGACAAAATACTTTCCAGAACAACTTAGAGAAAGAGTGATTCCTTATGCTCACTGTTTCAGTGAGCAGCTGTAGGAGGATTTGACAGTTAGAGCAGTTTCTACTATAGTCAGCAAATGAGAAGAGATGGGGGAGTACTGAGTACCAGCATGCTGATGGATTCCTTCTTCTGCTTTTTTAGTAGTTTCACATCCACATATTGCTGGACACTGTGGCTCACATTCACAGTGGATCACCTCTCCTCCCTTGATCCTTTCCAGAAACCACTCACATAACCCATAGATGTGCTTCATCAGTTCAAGTGATTTTAAGTCCAATGAAGCTGGCAATGAAAATCAGTCTTCATGGTATCCAAAACACAGAGCATGCATTACATGTCATTTCTTCAGCATCATGTCTTTCTCCTCACAGTCCTTTTTCACTAAGATCAATTAAATAGAAGAAAGGTAAAAGAATTCAAGATGAGAGGCCCGAGCTTGTGTTCTGACTTTCATAACCTTAGTGTGTGTGCATCCTGAGACAAATGGTGGCTTTTCCAAGTAGAGGAGAGATATGAGGAGAGACAACTAACCTGAAACACATTCCAAAAGAGTCATGGAAACCTACTGTAGAGATGTCCTAAAATGCATATGTAACTGACACAGTAAAAGGTGTTTAAATAGAGTTAATACACAGTAGAGCAACAATGTACCTATGAAACACTACAGGCTAAGAAATGAAAATCCAAATGCCAGAAATGCATTATCTCATTTAGAGCTGTTGGCCAGTGAGGTCCCATAAACCCTGAACACTGTAGGATATCGCCAGTGGCCCAGGCTTTCCTCTACAATTTAACAGGAAAACTTTGTTGCTGAAGACATCACATGCTTTCACAGCAGTCCACGAGAAATTACCATGATAATGATCTGGGAGCTTCATTCCTCTGTGTTATCTATTATAGTAAGACAAGGGAGCTATTCACAGTCCTGGAGGAGAAAAGTGATCATCGGGCTTAGCCATTACCTGTGAATCTTATGGACTACAACTGGCCTGGTAAGACATGCCCACTTCTACAATAGTGGACAAATATCATGGGAGTAACTAACAACTTTCTGATTGGATTTAACTCCAATTTCACGAGTAGAAATCTAGACCTGGAATGGATGAATATTAAGAACAAAAGTCTGTTCATAGATCTGAGGGGAGACTGTACAACCATGACTCTGCTAAATGGATATGGTTTTAAGTCAACTCCTGATGACTTATGGTTATGCCAACAGATTAGTGCATCTCTCAATTCTCATTAGAGTAGCTTCTTTTTCTAGTAGATAACGATTTAAAATAAAGACACACAACTGGTAAATGTTCAGATAACACGTATCCATAGACTTCCCAGGGACATCTATACCATACCGCTTCCTTCTCAGGTTCAGGATCATCATAGAAGAGAAGATAGTAAGATTGGAAGAGCCAGAGGTGGCAGATAACAACAAGGAGGCGATGCCCTTCCGACACAATAGGGCAGTTGCAATATATACATATTCACATCTTTTGAGGCATCATGCACAAGACCTGAGAATGATCAAGCCAGACAAATCACAGATGGGAGAAGAGAGATGGACATGAAATCCTACCCCTAACTGTGGAATTGTTGGCGACTGATAGCTATTGGAGCAACCAGTTTTCATTAAGGAGATGACCCCTGGTGGAGTGGCCATCCTCCAGTGGAAGGCCACATACATAGGGCATATAAGTAGCACCACCTCGACTTAGTGGGTTTAAAAGTATAAAAAAGGACATGATATTGGGTTTGTGGGGAAGGGGCTGTGGAACTGAGAGGATCATAGGGATGTGGTAAGCATGACTGTGGTGAATTGAATAAGAAATGGCCCCATACTGCCATCCATTTGAATAACTGGTCCAAAGGTGGTGACATGATTTGGGGAGGTGTAGTTTGCACTTCCTGGAGGAAATGCATCATAGGGTATAGGATTTGAGAGTAAAAAGTCTTATCTAATTTCAGTTTGGTCACTCTGCTTCATGCTTGGATTGAGGATATGAGTTTCCAGCTTCTGGCTGTAGTCACCATGTCTGTGTGCTGCTATGCCTGCTCAGAAGGAACTTATCCATCAGGAATTGTAAACCCAATAAAATTTTTATTCTGTAAGTTGCATTGGCCATTATAGATTTCCACAGCAACAAAAAAGTAAACATAAAATGATCAAAATATCATTGTACAAAATTCTCAAATAACTAATAAAAAATTAAGAAAAATATCATTATTCTCCAGTGGTGTAAACCTTAATCATCCTTTCTTCTTACTGAATTTAAACTGTATTTCTCTTCTAGGCCATGGTAAGTTCCTACTGTTGCCATTCCTACTCTCTTTAGTGGCCCTGTATACCATATATATATATATATATATATATATATATATATAATTTTAAAATTAAAATATAATTACATCATTCCCCCTTCCCTTTCCTCCATCCAACCCCTCCCATGTTTCTCCCTTATCCTCTTTCAATCAGCTTTCTTTTCTTTAATCACTATTGTTACATGTATACATGCATAAATTTATGCATAAATACAACCTGTTCAATCCATTTAGCGTTAACTGTTTGTATGTCATTTCAGCACTAATTACTTGGTATTGGATAAGAAAGAGCTTGTTCCTGGGAAAGACTATTTCTCTTTCTCTCAGCAATCCTTCCTTCATTGCCTGTCATTCTTTTTTGGAGGTCGTGTCCTCATGATGTTTCTGCATCGTGTGCTATTCTGTCTGTTGGTGCTGTTGTTGTTCAGGTCTTATTTGGGCAGCTATGCTGCTGAAGTGTCATGGTTTAAACTTCCCCAGCATTTCCAAGATATATAATTTCTCAGCAGATTTTCTGGGTTTCTGGCTCTTATAATCATAACACCCCTTGTTTTGAAATGTTACCTGAGTCTTAGGTGCAAATGTTGTATTGTAGTCATATGAACTGGAGCTGGTATTGCATGATCAGTTGCTGTCTGCATCATGCAAAGTCGTGGTTGTTGTTTGTTATTTGTTGTTGTTGGTGGTGGTGATGGTGGTTGTGTGTGTGTGTGTGTGTGTGTGTGTGTGTGTGTGTGTGTGTGTGTCTGTGTGATGGTATCCATTTGGTCAGGGACCGTTATCTCTCTTTAGAGATAAGATTGCTTTCTAAAATTAAAAAAAAATTGCTTTCTAAGTGAACTTGATCATGTGTTTCATCACATCAATAAAAAAGTAACTAGGATAGCATATGCTAGTAATGTGAAATCTAATTCCCAGGAATAAGGCTTTCAAGTCAGATCCAGGTTGGATTAGCCCTATCTCCAATGTATATGGTGTCAACATGGAATTTGGAATTCCATTTTCCAATACAGAATTTATCTTTAACCTCTGAGAGGCAATTGAGAACAATAGCAATAGCCCATATTGTTATGGAAGTCTCTTGAACATCCCTGATCAACAAAACATAAGCATATATTTTTAACTATACACACAAATATGTATCCATGTAATATGATAGATATGTCAATTATTTTAATTTAATAATTTTGTGGTGAATACATATTTCAAAATATGATGCCTAGAAGCATAAATATATAAAATAACTTCCTAAAGCTTACCTTTGAAGGAAGAATAGATCTATTCAATAAATTTTTGATTCCTGGTAATTTCAAATATTCAGAAGAGCAGGGTCTGATGTTTGCTATGTTGCATTTAAGTCATGCTGTGATCCAGCCTTTCACTGTTATGCCTATATTGCTGTTTTCAATTGATCAGGGATTTAGAGTTAAAAGATTAAATCCAGAAAGACTCTGTATTTATACTTCTGAACAGTGTTCACATTCTAAAGACTTCAAGGGTATTTCAAATCAAATTGTATGAATTTTTCAGTATAAGATGGAGTTGTCTATGGACACAAGTAGTGGAAGATTATGGATTAAAAAAAGGTCATGTGTTTGTATGTCATGTTGACTAGGACTTGAGTTGTGATATTAATTTTGACAGGATTAAAAACTGCCATGTAGCTGGACATGGTGACACACACCTTTAATCTCACCACTTGGGAGGCAGAGGCAGGTGGATCACTGAGAGTTCAAGGCCAGCTTGGTCTTAAAAAAAAAAAAAAAAAGAATTGCCACAGAAATTAATCTTTGATTATATCAGTAAAAGAGATTCTAAATTAAGTTAATTGAAGTGGAAAAAAAACATCTAAATGTGGGTAGCACCATTCCATCACAAACAAAAAGGAGAAAAAAGGATGAGCAGTAACATTCACCTCTCACTCATCTTTCTCCTTCTTTTTTTTTAATTTATTTATTTTTTTAATTAATTTATTCTTGTTACATTTCTATGGTTATCCCATCCCTTGTATCCTCCCATTCTCCCCTCCCTCCCATTTTCCCCTTATTCCCCTCCCCTATGACTGTTCCTCAGAGGGATTACCTCCCTCTGTATATGCTCATAGGGTATCAAGTCTCTTCTCGGTGACCTGCTGTCCTTCCTCTGAGTGCCACTAGGTCTCCCCCGCCAGGGGACATAGTCAGATGTGAGGCACCAGAGTACTTGAGAAAGTCAAATCCCTCTCTCCACTCAAGTGTGGAGACTGTCTTGTCCATGGGCTAGATCAGGGTAGGGGTTTAAATTTTTCGGCCTGTATTGTCCTTGGCTAGGGCCTTAGTAGTACAATTATCTTTCTCCTTCTTGACACTGGATTCAATGTGACCTTGTCTCAAGCTTCCTTCTGCCACTGTGACTTTCCCCAGCAGCATGGGCTGAGGAAAAAAATAAACCCTTACTTGCTTAACTTGCCTTTTTGGTCATGTAGATATCACAGCTATAAAGAAAACAGCAAATACACCATTTTACCTACTTGAAGGATAAAGGACACACTGCACAGTCTTTAATTAGTTGCCAGAGTTTTGGAAAGCACAGGAGCCAAGTTTGAATAGCATACAATTAATAGAGACCTAGCCAGGAGAAATTTGAAAGAAAATTCCACTGTTCCCACTACTAATGGTTTAATATCCACCTAGCCAGAACGACAACACCAAAACCCAACTCTAAAAAAGCAAACATATCCATCACCTTATTTATCAGAACTGAATAGCCTCACAACACCATGCACCTTCAAATAGCATAAGGAAAGATGTGTTTGTTGGAAGGCAGTCATGGCTATATTCTGCAACACAGGAGCACAGAAATCATGGTCTGGAACCCCACCAAAGCACAACTGAGAAAAAGAAAGATTGATTATGATAAAAGGGAAAAAATATTTTTAAAGTTTAGTATATTAATAAATGACAGCTGTCACTGAGATGGGTTTTAGCTGGAATAATGCATTTGTGAATCAGCTAAGATTGGTACTGTGAATAATATCAGACATGCACATGAGCTCATAGGTAGGAGGTGAAGGAATACTATTCAGTGAATGAACAACATGCCAGATATTGAGTGCTGTGAGTAAATAGTTCTTAAGAAACTGTGTGGAATGGCTGCCATCCAGAAAACTAAAATATAGCATAGCAAAGCGATATTAATGGCTCATATAAAATGTTGCAGAAGAGCTATGTACAGCTTTGCTGGGGCACTGCTGTTCAATCCTCTTGGATTGAAACATTCCATATAGTAGGAAACCTCTTTATGCCAGAAAGTAAACAATGCAAAATAGTTTCAGGAAGTTCCTGAAACTGACTAGATTCACTAGGCCCCTCCCTTCCCAAGTACCTAAAGTTACTGTCACACAAGCCAAGCCCTAAAAAACAACTCTCAGACAAACCAGGCTGCAAAGAAAACCCTGAGATCCGACCAGCTGCCTGGAAAAAGCAGAAATGAGCAGCACTGCCTGGAAGGGGTTTAGGCAAGAGTTACTTGAAAGGGATGCTCTCTAACTGACTGATCTACCTGCCAACAGTGCAGTGTACTCCAAGTTCTGAGGTATTGTAAACTACCATCCATGCTGGGGTGGGTTTTGGTAATATAGCTGTTACTGAGTCATATACATATACTATATTTGGCACCTGAACAGGAATGTGACAGAACCAGAGATGGGCTGGGGAGGAATGAATGCATGGTCCTAACTATGGATAGCAAGGCATGCAGCTAAGGCTGAAAAGCCTGTGGAGTGAGCACTGAGGGAGCAAATTCTGATACAGCTGTCCTTTCATGTTTGGTTGATAATAGTGTGTCTTTGTGTTATGGGAGAGAGGTTGCATGTTTCTTGCTATGGGTGGTGAGATGTGCAAGTAACGGAGAGCCATCAGGACTAGGAATTCTGTGGGAGGAATGCCAGGATAAAAGTCTTAGTCTCTGTGGTATGGGGTGGCAGGCTTGCCTGATGAGTGTGGTCCATCACACGAATACAGAGATGTGATAGGAACAGTTCAAGGTTTAGAGTAAAATTTGAAGTCTTTCAGATTAGCACACTTAGGGATTGTTCCAATGCCAAAGCAGACTACTACTGTGTGTAGTTAAAAATGAAGCTAAGATGGCAGCCGAGCAGAAACATGTTTGTGTAAAGAAACAGTTGCAACAAGAAAGGGAGATGAGGAGACCACGCCCCATGTGAGCTTCAAATTTGGCAAGTAAATTAGGTAAACAAGATGACGACCTGGAGGTGCTGGCTTGGAACTTCTTATGGCCCCAGAGGCCAGAAGGAAATGAGAGCACAAGTTAGATCCATGCCCTAAAGCCCTTCCTTGGATCCAAAAACTTGGAAACCATGGGAAGATTCAGAAAGCATGGAAGAGGAAAATTGGGTGAAGGTCAGAGAAGATACCCTTCAGGTCCAACTTTATTGAGAATCTGTGATCCAGCGTGCAGACACCACCTTTACAATGGTACTATACAGAAACTAGGATAATCAGTTAATACTTAGCACTTGAGTTTCTTGGGTGAGGGAAAACTGTCAAACAAGTATTGAAAGAGCCTGGCACATCAAAGATTGTGAGGCTGTGAGAGATGGAAGCAGATGGAATCTGTCCGACTTCTGTGGCAGTCTTAAGGTAAAGGTTGCATAGCCTGAGACAGTGTGAGAGGTAAGTCAGTCTACAATGGACAGGCCTATCAGAGCCATGGGGAACATTTGACTGTCTCCGTCTGAAGTCTCCACAGATGTCTAGGGATGGAAAACAATAGAGGAAGCACAGATGCTCTGGAGTGAGATAGGAATAGACCCATGCTAACAGGACAGTTAAGGAAACGATCTAACAGAGTTCTCAAGGCTGGTATGGAGCTTTATTGGCTTTGCTAAGCTCTTGGGTAGAACAAGATCTTTATGAAACATTGGCAGATCTCAGTGACTTAGACCAGCATCCATAAAGTGTTCAACACAGAGGAGATTAAAATGGTAAAACAGAGGAGGAGGTATGTATGCCTTACCTAAAGACAAATGTGGCATGACTTGTGTCTAACTGGAGTTCCTAAGGGGGGAAAATGATAGAGAGCCAAAGTTGTGTTAAGGAGCTTCTTCAAGGCTTCAATGCTGGAGGAGCAGTTCACATTGGACATCCTTAATAGGACGATACAGATAAAGACAAGCAAGTCTACCTGAGGCTGGGAGGGTACATCTCCCTCCAGAAAAAAGTTATGCTATTGGTCTAGACGGTTTGCCTAGACATCATATAGTGAATGGAGATCAAACATATATGGCTGGGGCCACAATACTAACCAAGGGACTCTCAGATTCAGTGAACCATCAGGTACAGTAGTGGAGAGCAGGGCCTCAATTCCCCTAGGCCCTGAGTCAGTCTGAACAGATTAATTTAGGCCAACTGAGTTCCTCAGACGTGGAGAAATGTAGGGAGGATCTGTGGAGGAGCTCAGGGAAAACGTAATGGCACAAAGAGAATGACGGAGGGTTTCAGAGCACAAATTAAGTTTTGTGCCTCTTATCCATGCTTTATGATTGCCATCTAGGCTTGAGTTGGTTTGGGAGATGTGACTGTCTGAGTCATCTCTACTACTGTAAGTAACCCTTCACCCTTATCCCTGCACTTAAGCCAATAAAACTCATTGGTTCACCAAGTTGTACATTGACGGTGTCCATAGTACCCTGGTCAGTCATGGGATCCCTATCTAGTTTGAGTAGATATGTGTTGTTTCTACCTGGGAAAAGTTTTGCTACACAACAGATACACAAGACTTACAGTAAACAAGACCTAAAGGAACCCAAATCTATCTCTCTGTTCTTAGTCACATATCCATCTACCACCTAGAGATCAGTTCATGAATATTTCACTAGAATTTCATGTTTGTCATGTCAAAAAGCATGCTTTTTAGCCACATCTTTCTTCCCTTTACCTATTTGATCCTGTTTCTGTATTTATTATTTTGACTAATTACCTGCTTTGCTCCCTATGCCAAAATGACACATTGTTCTGCCTCTTCATAGTGGCCAAAGCTAATCAGTCAACAATGACGTAAAATCCCACCACAGTAATGCCAGTCTACTTTGTCATCCCATTGATCCTGAATGATAGCATAGCAGTTGTGGTCAGCCACTTGGCTCTGCAGGGTCAGTCATTGCAAAGCCTCCTGGTAGCTATTTCAGCCACCATCCTCTCCTTTCTCTAGTGCTCCTCCAAACCCTACTCTTTTGTTTGAATAATTTTCTTTTTAAAAATTATTCTCTTCTCGGTGACCTGCTGTCATTCCTCTGAGTGCCACCAGGTCTCCCCCTCCAGGGGACATAGTCAAATGTGAGGCACCAGAGTACATGAGAAAGTCATATCCCACTCTCCACTCAAGTGTGGAGACTGTCCTGTCCATTGGCTAGATCTGGGTAGGGGTTTAAAGTTTACCGCCTGTATTGTCCTTGGCTGGTGCCTTAGTTTGAGACCCCTTGGCCCAAATCTGCCTATCATAATGTCCTACTTGTAGGTTTCTAGGACCCTCTGGATCCTTCTACATTGCTATTCTCACATGGTTCTCTCATCTAGAGTCCCAATAGGATGTCCTCCCCTCTGTCCCAATTTCCTTGTAAGTGAAGACTTTCATGGGACATGCCCCCATGAGCATATACAGGGGGAGGTAATCCCTCTCAGGAACAGTCATAGGGGAGGGGAATAAGGGGAAAATGGGAGGGAGGGAAGAATGGGAGGATACAAGGGATGGGATAACCATTGAGATGTAACAAGAATAAATTAATAAAATTTAAATAAAATAAAATATTAAAAAAATATTCTCTTTTTTGAATATCCATTTATATTATTACACATATATACAATAAATTGCCTACAGCAAGAAGAATCACAAACCAGTCATGAATTATATAAATTTTACTTACATTCATAGTGTTTTAGCTATTTGTATTTGGCAACCTTGACAAAAACATCTTTCCTAAGTTGGTGTGTCTAACATTGTGAATGTAAATCAATATCTAATCTTTATCAACTTAAAACATCTATCTAGACCTAAAAACACCTTAACCCCTAAACAGCATTGATAATAAGACATGTTTACTCCTGGCAACACCCAGCCTAACTCAAAGAAGATGATACATCAAAGAATCTTCTTATGGAGATGGCTTCAAATGTGGCAAACAAGCCACTGGGCAAAATGTCCTCATTTCTTCCTCAGACAGAATTCTGCCTAAAAATGGGCAAGCTTGGATGTATGCAGAGTCAACAGCCAAACTCTCCCAAGACAGTCCTCAATAGTTCCTGCCTCACAAATATGTTTGTCAGATAGATTGGGCTAGAAGGCTGAAGATGATGCTTCAGTGCTATAGAGAGTTTTGGGTGACTGTTGAGGCAGCAAATTGTCTCTTTCATGTTCTCATTTTGGAAGCTGCTAACCTGCACTTCCTGTCTACTCAGATAATTAATTGTATTCTTTCTAAGTCTCTGATGGAGTTGAATATCAGATAGTGTAGTTTTACAATTAAGCAAACCCTGCTTTTGTTATGAGAAAATGGGAAATAGTTTGGGCTGTTGTTGAAAGTCTCTGCTGAGGCATTCCATTCTCTCTTCCTGGGAGCAGAACAGACCCCACAAACTGTAATGAGAGGTATGGTAGCATCTCAAACATCTTTAGAAGTGTACTGACCTCTGCTCTACTCTAGACAGAATGTCAGAGTCCTCATCCTGAGGACGAATCCCCTTCCATGACTTTGTTGTTCATGGTTCCTGTGGAGGAAACCTCATGGAGCCCAAGCCCTTTGTGGAGTCTTTCTTAATACTGCAAAGCTGTCCAGCTGTCACCGTCCATCTCTTCCATACTCCACCCTCTGGGTAGAATGGTTTTATATGTCTGTGCTGTTTTTAGTTCCCTCCTTTTCTTTCCCTGGCAAAATCCTCCTACCCATATTTCTAGTTACTGCTCAAATGTGAGGGCCTTTGGTCCCAGCAGAGCTCATTACTATTCCCAGAATTCTCTACCAGACTCAATTGGGGGTTTTGTTACTTTCTGTTATGATTATCACCTTAAAAACAGCACCTTAATGCTGATATTGCTTACAGCATTTAACTCAAACCCTGCCAAATGTCTGATGAAAATAAATAATAGATATACAATGTTAATGTAAGGAAATGAGAGTGGCCAGAAAGAGATGGAGAAAAGTGAAGATACTTCTTTTAAATGATGATGATGATGGTGATGGTGGTAGTGGTGGTGGTGGTGGTGGTGGTGGTGGTGGTGGTGGTGGTGGTGGTGATGGTGGTGGTAGTGGTGGTGGTGGTGGTGGTGGTGGTGGTAGTGGTGGTGGTAGTGGTGGTTCTGGTGCTGATGGTGATGATGATGGAGGAGGGAAGAAGGGGAAAAGTGTGACAAGCTGGTTCAGTCAGAGCAGGAGAAGCATACTTTAATTAAAGTTTGTTGGAACAAATAACACCCTTCATTTTGTACTACCACAGTCCCCATGCTCTATACACTTAGGCAAGATGTAGGCAAGAGTTTGAAGATAGTCTTGGATGTACAGTGTCTCAAAATTAAAAAAAAAAATGAAAGAGAAATATATAATTCTCACACTCACACTGTGAGATTAGCTACAGAGCTGAAGTTTCCCTAGTTTTTCTTGATGATCCCTTTTCTTCCAAGAATCGTGAAATTGCTCATTTTTCATGCTGCTCTGGTTGAACTGAACCCTCAGGTATGTGTGCGGTCTGAAGGATAACCCTCATTGAAATACAATGAGATATGCAGGCTAGGCTTTGATGGGGAGCTGAGCTAGGGCACTTGAGTAGCCAATGCAGACCTCAGGTTTAGAGTGTCAGAGCATTTAATCACGATCAGACCAGGAGACCAACAGGGTCCTCCTCTATCACTTAACCTCTTTGTATGAGACAAAATGCCGCTCTAAATGCAGACCTTTGAGAAAACACTGCCCTCATAGTGCAAGCCTATTCTCATGTAATCAGTAATATACACAAATGTCGTCACCAGCCAAATTCTTAGTTCTCTTCTTTCCAAATCATGGTACTGACTACAGTGATGTGGTCTAACTTAGTCAATGGTGATGCTCATGAGAAAATGGAGGTATAATGAATGATAAATGAAATGATCGATGTCTGTGGGTTACCACTAACCAGTTTTAAGTCCTGTAAGTGCTCACCAGTCTTTGGACCTTAAAATTAACATTGAGTTTCTAAAATTAAATATGAGGAGCTGTGTTCCATGAAGAGAACCCTGAAATTCTTGCTCTTTTCCAATCCCTTTCTTTTAAAAAATAAAGTTCGCCATAGCCTAGGGGTTCACTCCTTTTCTGAAGCCAGCCTGAGCCCCAGAAGGAGACTGACACTCCTCTGCACTGGGTTGCCACACACCTCCAGCCTAATTTAAACCCCCAATCTTCTGGTTCCTTATTACTTACAAAACTTCGCATTCATGAAGTAAGTTTTAAGGAATCTAGTTTATCTCCACAAACTGAAAGAATCCCTGCAAATAGAGAGAAATTGCGTTTACTGCCAGCATTTTGGCTCTGCTTAGATTCTGATGCTGTTTCTTTGTTTCTCTGGAAAACCTTTCACCCTCAGACCAGCTGCTAAAGTTGAACACCACAAACGTTCCTTTCAAAGCAATTCTAAAAAAACCATATGCTGGAATCCAAAATTCTTTACACACATGATCAGAGCCCCACATCTTAATAGCCATATAACTCTATAAAGACTTATCCCTGATTTCGCTGATCATCACCACAGAAAGAAGGAAAAGGCCTCATGAAAGCATTCCACCTGTATTGCTGGCAGATGACTTATAAATGTCGCACAGACGTTGACATGGCCTACTACTGGCTCATAGAAGAAGCATTAAATAAATGGCTGGACATCTGCTGGTAAACACACAGCAAACAAAAAAATGCAATCCAGAGCCAAACATGTGCAGTGTGGGCCCCATCCCTGCCCATAAACCAAGCAGTGTGCTCTGCTAATCATTAGCAGAGTTATTGATTTTAGATGTGTATCGCACAGCTATAATTTTGTCAGAGAGTAGACCACATAAGTTGTTCTTTTTCTGGTTGTTTCATTTTGTCTTATTCCAAGAGTCCGTAAATTGACGACCGGGACAAAAATTATAATTGACATCATCTGTGGGAAATATTTCATAAAACAACAGGCCCAGATGTAGGATTAAAGCCATGTGGTAGTAAAATACCCCACTGAAAAGAGGCCAGGTTCCATGATTTCTTATGAAAACAGATGTGCTTTTACTCCCTCTGCTTGTTTTTCAATGCTCAAGAAAAACCTCCAAATTCTCTCTCTCTCTCTCTCTCTCTCTCTCTCTCTCTCTCTCTCTCTCTTTCCATTGCACTGGAGAGAGTTGGTAAATGGATTACAGATGCAGGCTTGTTCTTCAAAATCCTGACTGTCACAAGCTCTGAAATAAAATAAATGAAACATTTGGGGAAATTACATTGAACTATGGTAAAGGTAATGGGGATTAGGCAAACACGTCTGCTTGGTATTTGTCTAGCATCTTTGGCATGACCGTATGAACTCCTGAATAGTGCAAGCTGGGGGCCAAAGCATGGGAAGTAATTCAACATGTGTCCATGGATGTAGATATAACTGAAGCCGACTCCTGAAAAGCTTACTTCTTAGACAGAGAGCTTTTAATCTTTGTAGTTTGGAACGGCTAGGAGATGGCTTTTTGAGTGTCTCCTGTCTCGCTCGAGGTGAGAGTTCTGCACAAAGATGTGACAGACAAAAGTAAGAGCTCAACATGCCTCACTTCTATCAGTTCAAATTCCCTTTAGTTACATGATTACTCTACAATTTCCTCTTTGGAAATGTTGGTAAGTGTAAGAGTGAAATGCTAGGCCACAGACACAGGCTATATTGTTTGACAGCTCATCTATAAGTGCTGTGAAGAAATGTTGCATGGCCATGTGTCTGGCAAAGTCCTCTGTATCGTATGTAGTCCACTGCAGAATCGCTGATTACAATTAATGAATTCCTCATTTGCCCTGGAACTCAGCCTTCGCCTCCAGTAACACACTGGGATAGCGCAACCTTAGGAGATCCTATTAGGGTATAAAGAGGACTAAACTTCCATCAGGAGTCATGGATCCAAGTCCAGCATTATAGTTGTGCCTTCTGACTCTGCCCTTTCAGTCATTCAAATACTGAAACAGAAAGTGAATAAACTTGTTTACAACCAAGAACATCCTCCAATCCCCGCCCCCCACATCACCACCCCCTTGCCAGTCCTGTTTCTATAATGTTTCTGCTTGGAGCAGAATGAGAACTAAGGTCTAAGCACGTGCTGGATCCAAAAGACTCAAGATATTTATAATGCCCCTTCTTTAGCACCTACCCTTGTTATAATTTGATTCTGAAATGTCTTCCCTGGGTATCTCTGTGTGTGTGCATGTGTGTGTGTGTGTGTGTGTGTGTATGTGTGTTATTTTTTAAATGTTACGTGTATGTATGTGTGCTTGCATGTTTCTGCATGCAGAAAGCCTGAGGAAACCAGAAGTTGGACCTCCTGGAACAGATCATTGTGACCCCACCGTGTAAGTCCTGAGAACAGAACCCCAGTCCTCTGCAAGAGCAGTAAATTAACTGCCAAGCCATCCATCTCTTTAGCCCCAGCCTCATACTTTGAATGTGTGGTTAGCCCCTGGGAGAATTGTTTTGGGAGATTATGGTATCTGTGGGAAGTAGAGTTCAGCTGCTAGGCTACTGCTGCTGCTGCTGCCGCTGCTGCTGGAGCAAGCTTGAGAGGGGCATGATGGAGCTGCCTCACAACACTATTTGTGTTTTCTACTATGCTTCCTGCCTGGCACTTTCAGTACTACTACCTGAAACTACAACCAGAAAAAAAAAAAAAAAAAACAAAAAAAAAACCAACCCTTCTCCTTTAAGTGGTTTCTGCCAAGTATTTTAACACAGTAGTGAGAAAAGTAACTAATAGAGCTCTGGTGCTGGCTCCTTGAAAGCCCAGCTCCCAGCTCTCTCTGAACGTGTCCACTGAAGAGGGTGAGACACAGGGTTGGTATAGAAGTTAGCGTGAAGTTGAAGACCCTGCGGAAAACACAATGATTCTTCTTCTTCCTCAGCACGGTTTTGTGAGTTTTTGCTCTTCCATTGCTTTTATTGTTATAAGGATAAAAGCTGCAAAAATTCAAGGGTTGGTCTATCCCAAAGTAAGTTTAAAGGGAAGGGAGAAAACCAAGCCAAGCATTTGTGCACTGCTCACCTAACAAGCACACAATGGAGGCTGTTAAACGTCGAGGGCACTTGACCTTAAAGCAAGCTTATGAGGGGTCAGTTCCAGACCTTACAAATGAGGATATTGGGGCTTAGAAAGATTAAGCTGCTTCGTGGATGGTAGAGCCAGTGCGGATGGGTGCCCAAACCTTGCTCTAATCTGTTTTATTCCAGATTGCCATTCCCTTGATTGACACCACACAACTCCTTAGCTGTCCAGAAACCTCAGACTTACAAAGGGCCACTGCCCTTGGTGCTTCCGGGGAATAATAATGCTAAAAATTACATTTGAAATCTTAATTTTATTGTAGTAAATATGCATTACACAAAATATGGACTCCTTTTCTAGTCCTGGGCTCCGATTTTTCTGACGGGGCTGGGTTTTATTTATATTTTTTAAAATCGAGTTGTAAGAGTTATGTACATGCTTTGAATGTTAAGGTTTTTTAGGCATCTGAATTTCAAGTATATTTTCTATTTCTTTAGACTAACTTTTAATATTCTTTATGTTGTCCTTTGACTCACCAAAATTTCAGTTCATTCCTCTTCTGTCATTTTGAGTGATGCATAAAATCCTCATCCCTAAGTTCAACTTCAGGTTTTATCTTAAGACTTTTTATATGATTTTTAGCTTTTGTGTATACCTTTATAATTCATTTTGGGTTCCATTTTTGTATCTAGAGTGAGTCATGAGTCCGAGTTAATCTTTTTGCTTGTTAGTATCCACCATTGTTGATGACAATATGCTGCACTTTGATTCAGCTCCTAGGATCTGAGGACTAATCTTAGGAGCTGAAGATAAAAGCTGGTAGAGAGGAGTTCTTCATCCACCAAAAATACTAATCAGTATTTCATGCAATGACTACATAACTTACTAACAATTTTATTCACCCACAAAATTTTACTTATATTCTCTTCTAACAAACATTGGCAAATTTAGAAATCACTGAATTTTAGAGACACTGAGCTTGTGTCATCATAAATGCTTGATTACGGGAGAGTTAAACATTAGGAAAAAATGTCTCTAATGGGGACAGAAGGTAACCTGCTGTTAGCATAGAGGAACATGAAAGTCTGCGGGAAGTGACCAGCTAGGACCTCAGTAGCAGAAAAGAAGGAAGAAGAGCGCATTCCAGGGGTGTGGCTGCAAATGAGCAAAGCCTAGCTAGTTATACATGGTCTCCTCCAGTTCCGAGCTCACAAGAACATGTAAAATTGGTTCCACCTTGAACCAGCTTCATGTTGTTGTCAGCAGTACGGAAGGATGCTGAGGTAAGCAGAGAAACCAGTAAATTCCTAATTGCCACTCCGGCTAAAAGAGCCATGACAGACTTGCCAGGGAAAGTTAAGGGAGAATATCACCCAGTTTACGAGGGAGGCAAGGGGAAAAGTCACATTCAAGGAAGTTATCTGCATCACGACTACAGTATCCTGTAGCGAATCAAAGCAAACAGATGCGGCAGGATGTGAAACCAGGAAGTGAAACCAGGAACGGAAAAGCTCTTTGCAGTGTCATTTCAGGCCTGCGACCACTCTGATCTGGAAGACAGAGACTCAAAAGCTCACATCGGGAGATGAAGATTTGGTTCTCTCTACAGCTGGCTCAGACTCACAGGCATGCAAAGTGGTGCACTGCTCACAGACAGAAAAGGAAGCCAGAAACACGCTGTTCCTGCAGCCGTACCAACACCTTAGCCCCTGTCTGTCTGCAAAGGCAGGGCAGATAAAAGCTTTTACTTGCAAAGTCAGCTTGACATTATGTTTGTAGGTTTTATTTTCTTAGAGTTAGTAGTTTCAGAGCTCTCTGACAAGTGTATAAAAAAAATCTAGAGCAGGAAGTGAACTTCCATTCCATCTGATGGCAGGTTCTTTCAGGAGACTGAGCCCCAGAAAGGATCAAATCCTGCCCATGGTCTCATGGTCATCCCCCATGACTTTTCAACAGGGAAGATGAGTTTTGCTTCCAGAACAAGCTCTTCTATTCTGCTCACTACCTGGGTCAAAGCAGCAGAAATTCTGGGATACAAATACAACTTTTAGAACTACAAAGAGCAGTTGAAAGACGTTTCCAGAAGAAAGACTTCCAGGGTAAGAAGTGACTACAGTAGTATCTTTAGGTCACACTGAAGGTCCCATTTCTGGTATTTAAGTGGCTTTCTTCTCATTATGTTTCCTTCAGAAGCTGAAGTGTCAACTTCATAGTCTTGAGATATCCTTGCAGTAGTGTGGAGCCTCACTTGTGAGATGTCTGCATGAAATCCATAGGTGTCTCCTCTGAAGTCAGCTTTAGCAAAGAGCCTTAAACACTGTGTGATTAAAGAGTTCAGTCCTCAAGTAGACAACCTCTCAATAAAACGCCAAAGGACTAAGAAACATGGCAGAGAGGCGAGGATGCTCTGGGGCCTTTTGTTTCACAGCACAATGGGAAATGACATCAAAAGAAATACTTTTATTTCTCTTCACCATAGCTATAGCAGTAAATATGGCTGGGAGAACTGCTTGGCTTGGACTCCTAGTTCTTTTGAAATTTCGCCGCTCCTGTGTCCAGTGGACCCACTCAAAGTAGTGTTTTTATCTCATTCCTTTCCAACTCAGATTACCTCTCCAGATTCTCTGGAATACGCAATCATTAATGAATTTTCAGTCCTATAGGTAAATTTAGTATTTATCTATATGTCTAATTCCCCTCACATACCTTTGAAGAAAGAGAGGGGAGGAGACACACAGAGAGAAAGAGAGAGATAGAGAAACAGAAGCAGGGACAGTCTATATAAATTAGTATAGGAGAGTGATTAGGACACAGTGAGAGATTCAGATGCAGAACCACTTCTGACTTTCCCACCTTCCTGTCTCTGGTTCTTGGTAAACCTGGATTTTTGAAGACTGCACAGCCCCACAGTATAGCTCTGTGTTCCTTTGTGGCATTGCCACAGGATTTGTGTCCTCCAAGTAGTCTTTCTTACAATTCTTCAAATGCTATATGGGCCTGATAAATAGTCCTTCATTTTCTTCCTCTAGTTTGTGTAAAGCCGTGTAAAGCCATGCTCACACACCCCAGGAGTCCTTGCCAAACTCCAGTGCCCCAAAGACTTAATATAAGCTACATTATTTTGTCATGGATTTTTACCTGTTTTATCCATATCTAAGTGCTTCTGATAAACACAGCAATATATGCTCATAAACGAAAACTCTCTTTCTAATCTCCAAATCCCTCCACCATACCATTGAAAAAATATAGAATGTGTTTAGCTTGCTAAGTGATAAAATTTAGTGGAAATATTATGAAAGTCTCAAAAATTCCACAAAATGAAAACTTTTAGGTCTAAGCAGCATCACTCCATCTTTTGCATAATATTGGGCTGATTATGTGCTCGCTGCCTTTTGAGAAAATGCGATGAAATAAGGAAGGGGGCCTTTTTTTTTTTTTTTTTTTTTTTTTTTGGTTTTTCGAGACAGGGTTTCTCTATGTAGCCCTGGCTGTCCTGGACTCGCTTTGTAGACCAGGCTGGCCTCGAACTCACAGCGATCCGCCTGCTTCTGAGGAAGGGGGCCTTTACAAAAAAGAATCTGAGAGTGGACACTGAAGACACTGAGCTCAAAATCAGTTCTGAGGAGTCTCATGAGAGGAATGGGTATCAACGACTAGGTTTTCATGGTCCGCTCTCCCCAAATCCACTTTCCTAAGTGCCTTAAAAAGAACAGAATTAGAATGTTAGTATTCTAGTCAAATTTAGTGGATAGCGTGCTGATCAGCTCACCCACATTAAGCATTCTGCTAATTCAGGGCTCACCAGTGCCCTCTGTTTGAACTGAGGTTGGAAACAGACCCATTCCAAATGCATTGGGATTTCGCGAGTTTTACTGTTTTGGCCAAAAGTAAGTGTCAGTCTTTCCTTTTAATATGGCTGTATGGTTCAGTTCCCATAGTAACCGAGTATGAAAATTCTATCATCACCTAAGTTGAAAATCAGCTGTGCACATGGCCCATAGTTTCAGCAGACCATTTAGATGAACAAGAGCCAACGTACACATTCAAATCCCCTTACAAGCTGCCTATCACCTTCTTCAGCAAAGCAGCCTTGTCTATGGGATAAAAGGAAAATTGATTTCGCAGAAAAATAGGTAAGGGTAACAATCAAACGCAGTGTATAGGAGAGAGAGCTACTTCATTTAGAAAGTTATCAAGGGAAGGAATGATTAAACTTATTTCATTTAGAAAGTAAAAGAATAGAAGAAGGAGCATGTTAGAAGAGTTTAAACAAAGGCAGAAGTCTACTACTTCATGGGTACTAAACACAGTTTTTCATCATTATCTGTATCTGTATTGATAATTGTGTGTACGTCTGCCTACTTACAAAATATGGGGCTTATTTAACAAATCTAATTTGAGCAAATCTTCCCAAGGTTTAAGTGGGAATGGTTTGCTAACATTTCTCCCACGATCCAGATGATCTTTGCAAGCTTAATTTAGTCAGTCATCGCAGGGAACTCACTGAACCCTGAAGAAAAAGAACCAAGCATGTTGTACACAGACAGTCTTGCTGGGGGCTGTTCATTACTCTGTTTTTCTTTACTTCCTATTTGTATGTGACAAATACCAAAGTGAGCTAATGAATGCCATGTCTAGTTGCCCAAGAGAGGATAAGGAAAGAAAAATATTCCACTAACTTTTTAGTAAACAAGATTCCCAGAAGGAAATAATAATTGCAGAAAAATTCAAGATTTTATTTGTATTATAATAGTGTGTATGTTTGTAGTGGTGTGTGTGTGTGGGGTGGGTTGCCCATGCGTGTGCAAGTGGGAACTGATAAACAAAAAGAAGGACATTAAAGACCCTGGAGCTATAGTTGTAGGCCCAGTGTGGCTACTGGGAACCAAATTCAGATCCTTTACAAGATCTGCAAGTGTTGTAAATTGTTGAGCGTATCTCTACTCCTAATATATAGAGAAAGTATAAATTAAAACATTGCCTTCTATTTGAGTAAAGATCTTTTAATTTTTAAACCATGAACAAGAAAAAAAAGTGCCCTGGAAATCATAAAGCAAAGTCAATATTGCTGTATGCTTCACAAAAGGACATTTGACATAGGAGCTTCAGAAAGACCTTCTCTGGGAAATCTGTACATGCAATTGTGGGTTGGATAGGAAAGGCTTTTTTTCTACATTGAAGATCCAGCATAAACTAGCCTTCAGTGAAAGCAAATGACAGTTATATAGCGGTGTCCTACTGTGTGCAACAGGTAGCATCCATCCTTTGGGAAGGTTGATTAAGGATTAAGGGTCTGAATTCTCAGAGTGCTGGCAGCAAATGGAGGCATAGTAAAAGAGAGTGTTATATAATCAAGTTTACGAAAAAGATGGCAAACAACCAGTATAAGCCAAGATAGGAAGGTCCATTGCTATAGTACAGAATTTATATACCAATAATAAAAATAGCATAGTGACCATTAAAAGAAATAGAAATGTAAAGACTTCTTGGTCTAGCTGGGAGGTAACATTGGCAAAATTTGCAGGAATATTGCATATGAGGTTGATGGATATGCCAAAAATAAGACCTGTAGTTCTAACTAGTGGAAGTAAGAGTCTGGGGATTTGATTCAACTCAAAAGATAACATTGAAATATGACCTACCTTTGGAAGACAACCATTAATTTCCTTAGAGATGTGTTCAGTTTGAGATGCTTACCAGACATAAAAGTAGAGATGCCCATAGGTTATGGGTGTTTAAGAATTTGTTGCTCAAATAAATCTTCTAACAATAATAAAATTCCATGTGATTTAGCACATTTGATTTTCCAAGCACAATCCTTTGTGGTCAACAAACCTGTACCAAGATACCCACGTGAAAGAACAGAGGCACGGAGGTTGCCCCAACCTGCTTTTAACTTATGCCTGGTGACTCTCAAAGGCTTGGTGTCTGGACACAGAGGCTGTGCCTGGACTCTGTCATTGAGTATATCTTGAGTATTCAGAAGTATAGAAAATACATCATTTGCCCACTTACATCAGCTGACTCGATATAATATCCTTAAAAGTCTTAGCCAGTGCCTGAAACACCATCCTCCAGACACTTCATTCTCTGTTCTTTCAAGTTTGTGTATGATAGCTCTGATTTGTACTCAAAGGTCTCACCTCCACAATAATGCTTTCAAATTTTTACACCTTTTGCTTTTAGCATATAACAGAATCCAACCTCATCTTTAATACATTTTTGATGCTTTTTCCTTTTGTACAATGAAATTGTTTTACATACAACTATATGATTTAATATTGAATATTTCTGTCATTTCAGTGATAATTATGGACTAGTTAAGGCCATATTAATTCCTTAAGGTTGTGTGTTGGAAATTTGTAATTTGTACCCAGAGACATTATTATTAGAGATTGTAATCTTTAGACTCCATGTCCAAAAACTTTTATAATTAGAGAAAACATGAAAAGGTTAATGTGTATATTTCTGATGAGGATAAAATGTTTGATTTCTAGAAATTATACAGAGGTAGAGGGGACTGTATTTTCATGGTTTCTGTTTCTTCGCCCACTTCAGCCTGATGCACATGATACTGTTTGTCATGACTATTCTCTTTTGGAGACACAGAGAAACGTTTAACAAGAAAAGTCATGTGAACAGTTCCTCACATTAGTTACAATAGGCATCCATATACCATATTTATCAGACCATGAAGCACCTGATGATAAGATGCACTCTGTTTTTAGGGCAATAAAACAAGAAAAACAATAAAAAGAACAATCAGACCATAAAGCGCACACCAATTTCTCCCTCGACTTTTCGGGAGTAAAAGTGTGTCTCATGGTCTGAAAAATATGGTAATTTCTCAGACCTTTGGTTCCATGTGACATCTAAAATAGAGGTCTTTTGTGTACGTTGGCTAAATGTTTCTTCTACCAATGGGTGAGATGGAGCCTGTAAAATGTCTCATGGTTTAAAAAGGGATTGACATACTTACATTGCAGGTTAACCTTAGTTGTTAGCTTGTCATGATCTAGAGTCTTCTGAGAGGAGAAAAACTGCCTAGATCAGGCTGGTCTGTAACCACGTCTATGAGGAAGTAACTTCATGTAGGATTACATAGTTCACTGTACGATGCACTATTCCATTAGCAAAGGGTTCATATATGTACATATATATAAAATGTATATATCACATATATAATTATATAATGCATGAGTTAGAGGGAGCAGAGTTTGAGCCAACAAACAGCATTATATAAAAATGTGTGTATATATATATATACATATACATATATATATATATACACACATATACATAATCAGTTAGAGGAAGGCAGAGAGTGAGCCTGCAAGCAGCATTCCCTATTGGTTTCTGATTGAGTTCCTATCCCAGCTTCCTCAGTAATAGACTATGATGTCAAAATGCAAACTAAATAAACCATTTCCTCTGGCAAGTTGATTTTGATCATGGTGTTTATGAGGACAACAGAGAGGCAGATGGGATACACAGTAGCACATCCTCTTGGCCACTGATGGCAGTTTAATGCCTACAGTCATCAAGAGGTCTCCGACAGGATAAATATCACCTAAAGTGTTAAAGCCATAGCCATTCCAAAATTCCGTATCATGATATCAACATTTCACCCCTGAATTTTATTGATTACTAGAACTATACTTCTCACTTAGGGTCTTTCTTGTAGACAAATCTGTATGGAAAATCTTCTTAAGAACTCACAAAAGACAAACTTGCCTGAAGGACTGCTTTAGAGTGATATGTATTTTAATTCATTACAGATGACTTTTAACTAAACGTTTCAACAAGCTGACAATAACTATATACCCAGGAATGAGCACATTATAGTAGTAAGTCCAGGGAGTGATAGAAATAAACACTTCTTCTCATCATTTTTTATGTTGAAGTACTAAATTAGGATTACCTTATCTGGTGTTGTTAAGCCATAATTGACTAATACAAGATGTTAATATTGTTTTAAGAAATATGTTTTAAGAACTATCATTGTTTCCTAAACTATGTCCCTTCCTCCTTTTTCCCATCTTTTTCCACATGGGAATTCATTCAGAAGTTAATAAGAAAGTCTAAAAATAGCTCATGCCCCTTCACAGCTCATGTTTATGGATTTCAGTTGGAAGTTTTATCATCTTTCGCGGTCAGTAGGAACATTGATTTCTGAGACCAGGTCTCCCATTAAAAAAAACTGGCCTTCTTGTAATTCAGCTCAGTTATAACACAATTTCCCCCAAAGCATAAAGATCCAGTTGAAGAATCTGTACATCAAGAGTGAGGCTAATTAAAAGACCAGGCTGTGAACTATGTTTCTAACTAGCCTGTTTAAACTGTGACTTAGAGTATGCATTCCACACACATAGTTTTAAATTTTTACTTTTTAGCAATTTTTATTATATTTCTTATTTACATATACATTTATATTATTACACATAAAAAAAATAAGCTACCTACAGCAATACGAACCACGAAACAATCAGGAATTATATTAATGTTACATTCACAGTGTTTTGGCTATATGTATTTGGCAACATTGAAGAAAATATCTTTCCTATCTTGGTGCTCACCAGAAATTCTGAATGGAAATCAGTATCTATCATATCTCATCTCTATCAGCTTAAAACATCTACCTAAACCTAAAAACATCTTAACCCCTAAACAACTAAACATAATTGTAAAATTAAACTATCTGGTTTTAAACACCATCAGAGACTTGAGAAGGAATAAAACTTAATTACCTGAGTAAACCAAACATGCACATTAGCAGCTTCCAAAATGAAAAAATGACAGAGACAGTCTGCTGCCTGAACAGTCACCCAAAACTCTAACAGTGTCACTTTCTCCAGTTTTATTTGGGCCCCTACAGCTGGACCATCCTTCAGAGAATGATGACCCATTTCCCCTAAGTGGAGTAGGGTAGGTTTTTGGTTGCTCACTTGGGCTAGAGGTTTATTTTCATTGAGAGTTGCTTATAAGTTATTATTGGTCTTACTCAGAAAGAAAACAAAGTTGGACTCAGAAATGTCTCTCTTTTCCTTTATAATTCTTTCATAGCTATGGAGACAGGGTTTGAAAAGAAAGAAGGAGGGTATAGAAATATATAGGGAAGATAGAATAAAAAGATTATTGTATCTACTCTTCAACTTAAGGCCTTAATTATGACTCCCAAATAAGGTTATTTTTAATTCATTAGTATAGAATTTTGTATATTGCTACAAAATAAGTTTAGTATTGACACACTGGTATAGAATTCAAGTTTAAGATTATTCTTCATATATATATATATATATATATATATATATATATATACTCTAATATGAGGTATTGTACCCATACAACTCAATTATAATACAAGGTTTACTTCCAATACTTCCAATACCTTGAAAGTGCTATTGCAGGCTGTTTAGGATAATTAAGTAATACAAACTAATTGTTAGTTGATTAAATCATGGTCATTTCAATTACTAGTCTATTTTTATTACAAGAATATACATCGTAGGTTTAACAAATAGATATAAATCTATAGCTATGTAACGTAAAATAGTTAGATAAGGTCTTCAAAAGCCCCAGAGACCTACAGAATATGGCATTTAAAGATGTTTTCATTATTTTAAAACTTCTTTGAAAACAAGACAGGTTAACTCCTGACAATATGCAGCCCACCTCAAAGAAGATGATAAGCATCAAAGAACCTCCTTATGGAGATGGCTTCAAATGTGGCAAAAGGCACTGGGCAAAATGTCCTCGTTTCTACCACAGACAAAATTCTGCCAAAAATGAGCAAGTCAGGATGCAGGCAGAGTCGATGGCCAAACTCTGTCAAGACAGGGTAAGCCAGTCATCAACAGTTTCTGCTTCACAAATATGTCTGCCAGATATACTGAGCCAGAAGGCTGAAGATGACGCTCCACACATATACTTTATTAAACTATTAGCCAGCAGAAGTCAACTCAACCTTCAGCCCATTTTCCTTCCTTAAGGACTGACAAACAGCCTTGTCCTGAGATTCCCTGGGGTCTCATGAAATGTCACTTTATCAGTCAACTTATTGGAAATCCCAAAGATTTGTGAGAATGTTCTCATCATTGAGAAAATTACCAATATTCTGGGGTCCCCATGGCAGGATCTAGGTACAAAGAGTAAACACTCCTGGTTTCCTTATCTAAAACATTTTAAAAACTATATCAGAAAACATGTGCAAAACATCTCTATGGGGAGAGAGAGAGAGAATACAATCTCACAGGTATAATGGAAGAAGTTCAACTTTAGAAATTTTTGCATGTGGTTTTCCTAATAATGCATAGCTTGAACAAAGTTGGTCATAGTAGTTACCAAGAATCTTTAAGTGTAATCCTACTGATGGTCTCAGTTTCATCATGCCAAAGTCCTATACAAAACCTTCAATTAATTTTCCATGGCTATAAAAGCTCCAAACTTTCAACCTGACTCCCAGTGCTCTAGGTAATATAATTTCAATAATCTCATCTGAACTCCATGATACATCACTTGCTATTTCCTGGCTTTATTATTTATATTTTAATTCTACTGAATTGTAGGGATTGCTTATTAAATATATATGTGTGCTATTTGGGTTTACATTATTATAACATAATGCCTGAGATAACTAGCTTAGTTAGAAGGTTTTGTGGTTGTTGTTGTTGTTGTTATTTCAGAGTTGGAGTTTCCAGTTATAACCAAGTTGCACTCTGAGTCTGTTGCAAGGTCCATATTGTGATAATCATATGTGCAAAGCAATGCCACTTACCTCATAGGCTGGAAGCAAAGGACAGAAATGACAAAGTGAGGTCCCATAATCTCTCTAGTACCTCCCACTAAGCTCTACCTCCCAAAGAGCTCACCATTTCTCTGATAGCACCATCATAGATCAAGACTTTTCCACAGACTTTTGGGGGAAAATGAGACCTTTATCTCTTCTGTGAGGAAGGTTTGTGAATTTTCTGCTGCCTTTTTCTGATGTTTGCATTCATAGGTGTGTTTGGGGCTCAGTGTCTGTGACTCCACTGCAAACTCAATGCCATAGTACTTCTATCTAATGGTCTCTCACCTCAGTGTCAGTATTATCTGGGAAGTACAAGTCTCAATCACATGACATATCACCTCACATTTGCTAGTGCTGTTATTGTGCAAAACAAAGAAAAGGCTCGGAAGTTGGCCCAGCGGGTAAAATGCATGATGAGTAATTTGCCTGACAGATGTAATCCTAATACCCAGAAGGCAGATACAGGGCTAGGGTTATGGGTTCAAGGAGAGATCTCACTTCAACATATAAAGTGGACAGCAATCAAGGACAGTACTAGATGTTGCTTTTCATCCTCAGCATACATACACATGTACACATACACTCATAGAAATATGCATATATGTGTGCATGTATACCGCATCCACATACATATGAAATAAAAACATAAAGCTGGCTGCAAGGCTTGGTAGAGGTGTAGCAGAGTCAGAACTTCCATTCATTGTTGGCGGAAAGGCATAATGGAACAGGCAATGGCAGTCTTTTAGGGAAGTAAGGGTAAAGGTCACTCTCAGCTGACCCAGCAGGTCTACTTCAGAGTATTTACACAAAAGAATGGCAATTATGCTTCAAAGAAACCCCAGTCTGCCCATGCTTGTTTTAGCACTATTCAAAATATCCAAGTTGTACAATTAACATAAGCATTCATCATCATATAAATATGTTTTAAAATGTTGTATATACATAGAATATTATTTAGCCTTACAAAGGAACTTTTGCTCCACTATGTGTGACAGCATGGATGATATAAATACATGTATTTATGTATATGTATATGTATATACACATATACATAATTAATTAGGACATTATGCTTGCCCAGTCAGATACATCATTTGAATTGCAATTATAGAAAATCATGCAAATACTGAAACAGAGAATTGATGAATTGGAGTGGTGGTCATTGGAGGTTAGGCAAATGGGTAAGAGTGGATAGAAAATTCAGGTTCTAGCAGATGAAGACGTTGGGCTCTGCTATGCAGTATTAGGTAACATTTATTATAGTGCACCATGCCTTTAAATCTGTTAACGGAATGCTGTGTTATACAAAGTAAGGAAGCAATGGAAGAAATCCTTGTCTTCAGTAGCTGCTAAAGGAATAATAAACAACAGGTGCATACATATACACAAGGGATAACTGTTCAACCTTAAAATATAAAATCCTGGCAGTTGTTAGATAACATGAACTGAGCAAGGCACAGAAAAGAAAGTGTCACATGATCTCACTCATATGTACAATCTAAAATGTTTATCTCTTAGTATTGATGGTGGTTATCAGAGGCTTGGAATACTGGAGCCAGACAAAAGTAAGTAAAGTTTATTTGATGCTTATTAATTTATAATAAGACTGGAGAAAACATTTTTGGCATTCTATTTCACAATAGAATAAACATGCATTATATATTGAGCTCAAACTAAAAGAAAAAATTTTGAATATTTTTACCACAAGATGATCATTCTTTGAGGAGAAATATATTTGCCCTGATCAAATATTCCATAATATATACATGTATGAAATCATTACATATTGTTCCTCACATGTATAATTCATGGGTCTCAATATAAAACTTTTGGTTACACTCTCAACTATATTTCTACATCCTTCAGCAACTGAAAGCCTGTGATGTTAATAACACACACACACACACACATACACACACACACACACACACACACACACATACACACACACACACGAGTGCCTTCTTTCCATGGAACCAAAACTGCCCTCATTTGTAACCAACCAGTCTCTGATCTAAAGCCCTGGCCATGCTGAGCCCTGTGAACTGACTCCTTATTCACAGCTGCCTCACATCCTCCTGGCAGGTGGGGAGTGGGTGGGGGTGGGGCTTCAGAAGGCCTGCCATTTTGGATTAGATGCCTGAGGCCCAGGTTCAGTTATCAGAAGTGTTTCCACCGAGCAAGAAGGAAATAAGCCCATCAAACAAAATGATGTCTGCAGCAAAGCCTCCTTCGGAATTCAAACTGAAGTCTATTAGTCACTCCCTTCAGCCTGACTCGAGTCTTTCAAATTCCCATTATAATGGGAAACACATTTGGGAAGGTTACTGATACTCTGCTTGCTAGTGTTTTGAATTCTATAGAAGGTTCTGTTTGAAATCTTGAAACTGCTGTGAAGCAATACTTCTAAAGTACACATCTGAAAGGCAGGCCAGGGTCAAAGGAATGGATTTCATGGATTCCTTCTGGAGCGTTTCCAGGGAGATTCCTCTCCAATAGCTGCAAGCTTGGGAGCCAGAGTGTAATCAGTGCACATGACATCAAATGATGGTCAAAGGTCTATCACAACCAGATGAGAAAATATGACGTAGTACTATTTTGTAGCTCTTTATGTGCATGTGCATGTTCATGTGCATGTGCATGTGGTGTGTGTGTGTTTACGAGTGTGCATGTGTGTGCTGGAACACTTGCCCATGCATGCATCTCCAGAGGCCAGAATTCAATGTCAGGGGTGGTCCTCAGTCTCTCTCCACCTTATTTGGAAGACAGGGTCTCCCACGGTGCAAGGTGTGCACCTTATCTGCTAGACTGACAGACTAGCAAGCTTCAGGGGTCAGCCAGACCAACCCCTACGATGGGGTGATAGACACGTACAGCCGTGTTCAGCTTTTTACACAGACTCTGGAGATCTAAACTCGGTCCTCAGACTTGCCACGCTAACTCTGCAGTGACCTGCTCTGCTAGTGATCCACTTTTCCCAGTGAGCTCCCCTTCCAAAGGTGTGTTTCAAAGAATAGCGCCGCTTGGCATTGATACAAATAGTTCACCAGCGGAGCAAATGTTCTACATGTGATCCTAGGGAGGAAATGCCATCGTCAAACCAAAGGAACTTCCAGATCTGGCAGTTCTGGCCCATATTGTCTCAGGCAGAGTTGTCTTCCCGTTCATTCACGGCTACTCCATGAAGACCTCTGTCATCACAGTTAAAAAACACATCCAGCTGGAATGAATGCTCCTCATACCTCTGATGCTATTCATTGTTTATTCTGAGAGGTTTTTTGCAGATCACATTTCCTAAGCGCTATTGCTTGAAATGTATGAGAGATATCACTGTAGCTGTGAGAGTGGTTTGTGTGTATGAAGACAGAGGAGAAAGACGAGCGGGTGGCTGCTATTTAGCTTCACTGAAGTTATTCTAATATTGTTCAGCCACTTATGTATAGTCAGCCTTCTGAATATTCACAAAAAGGACAAAACTAAAACATTCTGATTAAAAAATAAAAATGTAATAATTAATATTTAAAGCAAGAAGCATAAATATATTACAGAGGACCATTCCTGGCTCTCTTTTGGCTTATTCAGTGAAAAGTAGTTTAAAAATATATTCTGAACTATAAACTTTCAAATAACCTGAAGAGATATGAAGAGATACTACAGTGTGAAGGTCAAGACTGAGACAATTAAATAAGTTCTTGTGTATAATGATACCTGCACAGAATGTGTGTGTCTGTATTATGTGTACTTGAGTATAGATATATGTGTATGAGTGTTAGTATGCATATGTATATGTGTGATATATTTGAATACATACATGTATGAGTGGATTGTGTAGATGTGTGCATGTGTGAATGAGTGTATATGTATGTGTGTCCGTGTATGTAAGAATCACAAATGAGAAACTATCAGAGGGTTTTCAAGTTCATCGCTTGTGTTGGGACAGTGACTTAGGACCCAGCATTCTTCCAAGTAACATTGTTCTCTGTCTTCCATTCCAGATTGGTGAGTAGAATTTGAGGATCTGCCTTCTAAATAGTTTCAAATATAAATACATCTGTGCTCAACCTATTTATCCTTCCTTAATCCTGTCCCCAGAAACCACTGATCTTTCTTCTCTGTGTGTTGTTTTATATTTTACACAATGTCATAATGTTATAATCTCACAGTATGTAGCTATTTGGTATGGTATCATTTACTTAGCAATATGCATTCAGTTTGTCAGCTAAGGTCTTTTTTGAATAGTGTTCCATTGTACTGATGCACTGTAGTTTCCCTATTGTCATTTTATTACCTCAAAATGTTTGGAGTTTTCTCAAAACATTTTTTGATCCCTATGTTACCTAAAGTGTACTTTGTAATCTTGGACCATTCTAGGATTTTGCAGCTATCACTGTACTATTGATGTCTACTTTATTTCCCTTCTTTGCTCAAAGCACACTTTACATGATTTCTATATCCTCTTAGAATGTGTTGAAGTAGATTTGTGTCCCAGAAAAATGCTCTGTGCTGTTTCTGGATGCCATAGGCTACACTGATCTTGTTTATACACACAGAGTATGGCAACAGGTGACATACATGCCAATCACTAGCATCTCTGCATTCTGGTACAATGTATAGTGCTTGGAAGAGGGATATACACATATCACTGAAAGGAGTCTAGGGGAAGAAAAAATGGTTACGGATATTCCAGGCTGGAAGGAGCATTAAGAAACTAAGCAGTTCCAACTCAGTGTGGAAAGAAATTTGCTACAGGCATCACAGAAGCCTAATGGAAATAGCCTTGCTGTCCATCTATTATTGTGTCAGGTATTCTGGAGGCCCTGAGGAGATAGACTTATATTCTGTTTATAGTCAGGTATAATGGAATCCCAGTGGGAATATACTTAAGCCTGGTCATAGTCAAATCGTAATCTAAAATATAATCAGGAGCAAATGGAAACAGGTGTCTCCATTTAATATTTTTGACTAGTAAAACTCTAAAGAGACATGAGCAAGGTACAGGTCAAAGTGAAGAGGATGTCCCTGGGATGGATGTGCAAGGGACAGTATATAGGTAAGTGGCCAGGGAACCATCCTTCTAATGTCATGGAAGGGTATTTCTGGTGGTTAACTGTGTATAAAAGGTGCTTTGCATGTAGAAAACAATTCTAGGCTGTTAGGAAAATGTGACCTGTAGATAAGAATAGGCCATAGAGAAGAGGATTGTTAATCAATTCCTTATAAACCAAGAAAAGCATGGTGGTGATCTGAGAAAAAATAATGGCAGTAATAAAAATGGACTTTCCTGTTTCTCATGGCTTTACAGCATTTCTCATGGGCCTCACAGCAGTTTTCAGTTTTCAGTGGTGGCTATTTCCATATGCCCTTTGCTTCATGTGGTTTGGTGTGGCCTCATGCTCTCCTCATCAAGAAATGATGCCTTCTCCCTTCAGGGACCTCTTTTTGTTCACTATACTGATATGTTTGCTCAAAACTTGAACATAACAGTTCCTTGAATTCCAAAGGTTAGGTCATAAGAAACCTGTGCCTCCTGCCTGAGTCTCTTGGAATACTTGCTATCACGAAACTTGCTTTCAGCACACAGCCTTTGCTTTCACAATTATAGTCCCGTGGAAAGGCACAACCATGAGCTGACTTCCAACTGCACTGTCCAAGAGACTTTGAGCCCATAGGACTCCAATTAACCATGCAGCGTTGAAATATACTAGTCAAATTTTTATTTTAGCTAAAGCTTGAGGACTTGAGACACTGTGTTTCATGGGAAGAAGTGCCCAGCACTGTTCACAATCAAATGCGAACTTTTCTACCAAGTGTGTGTTTCACATCTCCTTGTGCAAACTTGTTCTTTTTTTTTTTTTTTTTTTTGCAGAGACAAGGCTTCTCTGTGTAGCCTTGGATGTCCTGGACTCATTTTGTAGACCAGGTTGGCCTTGAACTCACAGCCTCTGCCTCCCAAGTGCTGGCATTAAAGGTCGGTCCAACTTGTTCTTTTTTTTTAAATTAATTTATTCAGATTACAAGTCAATTGCTATCCCATCACTTGTATCCTCCTGTTTCTCCCTCCTTCTCATTTTCACCCTATTCCCCTCCCCTAGGTTTAAGACCCAGGGGGACCTCCTCCCCCACTATATGGTCATAGGCTATCAAGTCTCATCTTGTTCTTAATGTTTAAGCAAGTGCCCATGGGTGCCTTCATTTACTCAAATCATTCTTCTCATTAAACTTTCAATAACAAAGCAACAAAATTGCAGACCTTAAAGGATAAAATTTCCACTATGAACTAAAGGCTTGAAAGTCACTTCTGACAAACAGCTTTGAAAAGGAAGAATGTATTGTGTGTTCTGTAGTAGAGCATCAGTTCTTAGAATAGATATTTCATTATATTAACTTGATCAGCATGCAATGCTCATTATCACACAAAAACCAGCTCCACTATTGACCCAAAGTTAAGCACAGGAAACTTCACCAGGAATGAAAAGAATGAAACAAATTATATCTACATCTCTATATCTATATATAGATATAGATATATAGATATATATAGATATATATTATATAGATAGCTATATATACTATTACACACACAATTAGTTAGTTAGTTAGTTAGTTAGTTAGTTAGTTAGTTAATTAGTTCGTTCATTCGTTAGTATTCTAAAATTTTAGGCCAGTTACTTTATTTGCAGATTTTTTCCATTCAAAATTTCCATATGAGAGAAATGCTGAATTATATCCAATTTGGATTACATATTCTTCATCCAATTATAACTTGATGTCTATCATTGCCAAGATCCAATGCTAGCACTGTGTAGCTGTTTTTGTTGTTCTTAAATTAAAAACACATAAAACTGGTGGAAAGAGGGAGGGAGGAGGGAGGAAGAGGGAGAAAGAAAGGGAGAGGAAGGGAGGGAGGGAGAGAGACTGGAGAGGCTGTCCCTATAGTTACAGACATCTGATTTACAGAGAGAAGACTCACTAAACAATAATACAATTTGACAGAGCAAAGTACTGAACTAAACTTTAATGTAAAAGGAAGTCAGGAGTCAAAGCTCCAAGGTCTGCTTCCCAAGTTAGTGGAGCACAGAGGGAGCAGGACCAACATTTCAAGAAGCCAGGAGGAGGAAATGGTATTCCCAGGTCTCTCCAGAAAACAGGAACTGTCTAGGGAAAAACAAACATTAGTGAGCATGCACATGGCACTAGGACAAGTTATGCCTCTAAGAGCCTGAGCTGTGTGCAATCCTGGGGATAGTCAGGGAAATACACATGTGTAGATGGGTTGGTGAAGACCATAGGACCCTGTTTGACATAGTAACATGTCTGAGTTATAATCTAGACATAACTAATATTCCATTGCACAAAAGTAGCATGTTCATGATCTGGGGCCTAAAAGCATAATTTTGTTCCATTGCAGAGACAGAAGCCAGTGCTGGGGGTTCATATCAGGAAAGCACATACTGTGAGTTTGTACAGCTCTGACACATCCCTGTGTGATACCCAACCCTCTTTGTTCTTTCTTCTTGGTCTGTATGGATCTTCCTGTAGATGATCACTTTACTCTTTACTGAGTTGAGAAAATGAGAACATTATGAATATAACTTTCAAATGCTCACCACATGCCTGTGCATTCTGACTTTTTTCATCTGCATGAACAATATCCATGCTCCCACAAAAGGCCACCCACACTCCTGTACTAGGCATTGATCTTCTGCAGACCTTGTGCAGGTGACTAGCACTGTTATCATTTCATGAGTTTGATACCCATGTCACGGCCAGAAGACAGCTTTTCACAAGATTCCTTCCCACCCTCTAACTCTTATATTCTTTCTGTCTTCTTTCCCACAACATTCCCTAGGCCTTAATAGTGGGAGATTTAATTAAAATTCCATTGAGAACAGGGAACTAAGTCTCTTATTTACAGTGCTTTAACCAGCTGTGCATCAACTCATTGTCTGCTGTCCAAAGCAAAACCAAAGAGAATACCAAACTTGAGAACAGTCTAGGTCTATGGATACCAGCATAAATATGTAGAAGACAATTTGAGAAAATTACTAAAATTACAGTATCAGCTTCTACCCTATGACCCATGATGTTTCCAGCTTTTGTCCAGAATAACCATTACAGGCATGAAATTTCCTCATGTAGAGGAAGGCTTCAAATTTCAGCGGAAATTACTCAGTTATGTCATAACAGTCCTGCCACTACTACATAGGTGGGCAGAACATACCTGGCAGGTTAGTATCGCAGCATGCCGAGTCCAGTGCTGGTTAAGGTCATTGATATTTTTTCTTCCTTTTCTTTTTTCTTTTTAAATTTTAATTTATTACAATTTAGTCACACTACATCCCAGACGTTATCCCCTTGCTTGTATCTTCCTGATCACACCCTCCCTCCCTCTTCTGCTCTACTCCCTTCCTTTAGATCTTTCACAGAAGGGGACCTCCTTCCCCACCATAGGATCACAGACTATCAGGTCTCATCCAGATAGCCTGCTTCCTCTTCCTCTGTGTGCTGCTGGGCCTCCCCACCAAGAGGAAGTGATTAAATCAGGGGCACCAGATATCATGTCAGAGGCAGTCTTTACTCTCCCCACAACCATGGAGAATGAGCTGCCCATTGGCTAGATATGAAGAGTAGGTCTGTGTTTACTGTATGCATTGTCCTTGGTTGTTGCAACAGCTTGTGTAGGCTCCCCTGGGTCCAGATCCACTAGCCTTGATGGTCTCCTTATGGGGCTCCTGAATCCTCTGGGTCTTTCCATCACCCCATTCTTCCATACCACTCTCATCACTCCACCAGGAGTCCAGCAGCAAGTCCTAGCACGTGTCCCAATCTCCCATTGGTTGGAGTCTCTCAGAGGATATCTATGTTGGGTTAATATCCACTTATATGTGAGTATATACCATGCGTGTCTTTTTGAATCTGGGTTACCTCATTCAGGATGATCATTTCTAGTTCCATCCATTTGCCTATAACGGAATCTCCATGCCGGATCTCAAGTTGTACTACAGAGCAACAGTAATAAAAATGGCATGGTACTGGCATATAAATAGGCTGGTTGATCAATGGAATTGCATTGAAACCCCAGAAATAAATCCACACACCTATGGACACTTGAGTTTTGACAAAGAAGCCAAAACCATACAACGGGGAAAAGACAGCATCTCCAACAAATGGTGCTGGTCTAACTACATGTAGAAAAATGCAAATAGATCCACATTAATCACCTGGCACAAAACTAAAGCCCAAGTAGATTAAAGACCTCAACATAAAACCAGACACACTAAATCTGTTAGCAGAAAAAGTGGGGAAGAGCTTTGACTTCATTGGCACAGGAGACAACTTCCTGAACAGAACACCAATAATAGCTCAGGCTCTAAGATCAACAATTAATAAATAGGACCTCATGAAACTAAAAAGCTTCTGTAAGGCAAATGACAGTGTCAACAGAACAAAGTGACATCCTACAGACTGGGAAAAGATCTTCACCAACCCTACATCTGGCAAAGGCTAGTAACAAAAATGTATAAAGAACTCAAGAAATTAACACCACCAAATCAAATAAGCCAATTTTAAAGTGGGGTACAGAGCTAAACAGAGAATCCTCAACAAAGATCTACAGAATGGCTGAGAAACATTTAAAGAAATGTTCAGTGTTCTTAGTCATCAGGGAAATGCAAATCACTGCAAAGGACTCTGAGATTCCATCTTATACCTCACAGAATGGGTAAGACGAAAAACTCAGCTTTTTTTCTTTTTAAAAGGTATTTATTTATTCACTTTACATATTTGTCATAGCTCCATCCCTCCTCATTTCCCAGTCTCACTCTCCCTTCCTTTCCCCAACCCCCTCCCCTGTTGCTCAAAAGGAGTGATTCCCCACTTTCCATATATGCCAGCTCATCAAGTCATATCAGGACTAAGTGTGTCCTCTTCCCCTGTGTCATGGCAAGGCAGTCCTGCCAGGGGGAAGTAATTGAAAACCTGGCAAGAGATTCCATGTAAGAGAAAGCCACTGGTCCCCTTACTAAGAGACCCACATGAATATGAGTGCCCATCAGCTACGTCTTTGTGTGGGCCTAGGTCCAGTCCATGCAAGGTCCTTGGTTGTGCTTCAGTCTCAGCAGGCCCTTCTGGTCCCTGGTTAGTTGGCTCTGTTGGTCCTCTTGTGAAGCTCTTGTCCCCTCCAGGTCTCTTTTTTCCTTTCCCTCACTTTTCCATAAGATTCTCTATGTGAGTTTCAGCATCAGTTCTAGGCGCTGTTGGGTGGAGCCTCTCAGAGAACTCTGCTTGACTCCTGTGTGAAGGTAGTATCCTTAATAGTGTCAGGGGTTGGTTGTCTTCTATGGCATGAGTGGGTCTTGGGTTGGACCAGGCATTGGTTGGACCTTCCCTTAATCTCTGTGATATGTGCTTTCTCCCCGAACATCTGGTAGAAGGGTGAATTTTGAGTGAAACTTCCTGAAGCAATCTGTTTTTAAATTTCAGCTTATAACTATTGATTCTTCTTCATTCTGTTTCCCAATTTATATTACAAACATTTATTATATATAACCCAGTGTTTTATTTATGTTGTTTATTTTTATTTTATATCATTTCTTGTTTTTCTACCTTCTCATCACCTACAACTTCAGTGTAAGCCCCATGGAGGTAGTATATTGTGTATTGTTATTAATGCCTGTTCTACTGGTTTTAGACAAATAATGGAATTCTAGTAAATATCTATTGAATGAAAATTATATCTACAAAATGGTATATGAAAAATGCAGATAAGAGACTAAGAAAATATAACATATATATTATGGACAAAGTTTTATCTCACTAGCATTAGGGGGTTTTAGAAATTATCAAAGCTTATAATACCATATTCTCAAATAGCTTCCTATTCATACAGATTGAATGTATAAAAGTCATAGAAACATTCAAATCACCAGCATTCAAAACATACAATGCAAAACAATTATATAAAATCTTCACATTGGTAAATATGTAAAAGAAATATTTACCTAAGAAAATAAAACTCAAAAATTAAAAATATCATGACTTCAAAGATAAAGAATAATTCAGTTAAAGTACAAGAGATTGTTAATGCATATGAAAGTCTAAAGAACAGGTCTGTTGTTTAGTGCATAAATTCTTCTTGGGATTTTTTTTTCATCATTAATTCCTATTCAGAGCCTGTGGTCAGAATGGAGAGCAATGACAAGGATTACCCTTCTCTCAGGAATCTCAAGAATTGTCAAATGGTGACAACCATGCAAGATTAGAGCTGTGAAACTGTTAGAAAAGAGAACACCACTCTTGTGTCAGAAGTGAAATCTTCAGTAAAGGTATTAGTGTCTGGTTCTAGGAGATAACAAAAGGCAACAGAAATAGTTTGTGTTGCTCGGGGAGCCTCTACAATTTTCCTAATCATCTACTTAAAAGGAGGTTACCCTTGCATAGTGCTCGGGATCTTGCAAATCTCCAGCTCTTGGCGAGGGAGCATCATTATCACAGTGCCAACCTCTATTCTAACATATATACATATTTTTTAGTAGAATACTATGTTTCCCTATGATTTTTAAGACATCCTTAATTTCATTTATGTTTCCTTCCTCTGACTCCCTCTGTGTTGCTCTTCCTCTCCAGGAATGGCTCCCTTATCCCATTTACTCCGCTCCCCCAATTACACATGTGTTTTGTTATCCACTTCTCTGCCACTCCTCTCTCTTACCTGTAGTTCACTTTTACCTTTCCTAGTTTCTGTAGGTACAACAGTTCTAAAGATTTGGATCCAGCATGTACAAAGTCCAGAAAACACGTGGCGTTTCTCTCTCTGGACATCAGCTTCCTCACTCAGTGCCGTATTTTTCTCGCTATTGGTGTTTCCCTACAAGCTTCATTATTTCATTTTTTCTTTAAAACATTAGAATTGCACTGTGCATGTTTACCACCATTTGTAAGTGCTCTCTGTCCATAAGCATTGGCCTCTGTTACAGCATAAGAATCACATAGATTGCTGAAAACGTGATTAAGCAATATGTTCTGCCAAGTGTATACTCAAGGTCTTCAGACTATCAGAAAAAAAAAATACACAGTGCCCTCAAGGCCGAGAGTTGATTGAGATTACACTGTTTTCCCCATGAGAAGGTCAGCATTATCTCCTGAGAGTGACCTTCTGGTTTGTTTCCCCATGCCTGAAATGTATATAAATTGAACTGGTGAATTATTGACTGCAGGCCCTCTAGAGTCTATCCTGTGTTTCCTACTATTTCTTGCCTCAGTTTCTTATTTTGTTCTTTTATTTCTCAGCCTCACTCCCTGGTCTAAGACCTGTTCGATATTGTCCAGAGCTGATTCTGGCAAGTGGCACCCAAACAGGGCCTCCTAGATAACGGGGATTCAGTGAAGGACACGGCAAGAAAAAATTGAGCTCACATAAAATAAAAAGGTAAGAGCTCGGTGAATAATCTCTTGAGAGTAATAATGAGCCAAGTTAATAGTTGCTTGCTGTTTGTACATATGCCTAAAAACATGCCTCAGGCCTGAAGAATAAAGGTAAGTCAGCAATAGTTGTTTACACTTTTAGAGTTTATAGAAAGTGTTTGTCCATTGTTCCCTGAAGAGGGAACAGTAAGCTTGAAAATTTGGGAAAAGGTAGGAGTTAAGTTGCAAGGTCATTATGATGCTCTTAGATCTGAGAAGGTTCCTGTAAATACTTTTAGTTTGTGGGCTTTAGTTAGAGAGAGTTTATACCCCAGGCATGAAAGAAAAAAGTTAACCAACATTGTGAGGGACACCTCAATGCTGGAGAAATATGAAACTAAGCCTTCTGCTCTGCTGCCCAAGCCTATGTAAATTCAGGTTTCAGAGCAGTTAGTACAAGAACAGCTTGATAGTGGTAATATAGCTCCTTCTAATTTTTCCCTCGAGTCTGTTCAGCCATATATTTTCAAAGACTTGAGACTGTGTTGTTTTGTCTTGCCCATCAATCAGACTGGTTGTTTTCTGGTCTCCCTGTCAAATTTTCTTTCTATGACTGTAAGTTTGTTTAATTGTTTAAATGTTGTTTTATCTCTTATATTCTGAGAAAAAGGCCAAACTTCACCTGATGGCCATTTTTCTAACTCACATCAAAGATTAAAAAAAACAAAAAACAAGAACAAAAACAAAAACAAACAAACAAACAAACAAAAGAACGAGGTCACAAAAACTGATAAACTATCTCTGTCCCCTTGGAACCAGGCACTTATAGCTGGGAGTTTCCAGCTTGGATCAAAGTGGAAACAAGCCCATGGTTACTGAAACACCTAGTGATATGCTCTGAACTCTAACAAGCCCAAAAGCCTCAACATAGTGAGTACAGGGCTGCTACCCACAATGGGGCTGAATAATGAAAGTTAATGTGGTGGTTCCACTTAAAGACACCAAATTGTTAACACTGTTAAAATTTGGTTTTATTTTATAAAAAATTATGGTTATGCTCTATGACTTCACTCTTTTAAAAAACTATGATATATTATTGGCTTATAAAATAAAGATATTTTATTAACAGTCTATGCACATTTACAACGTGTTTAAAAAACATGGATTGCTTCTTGCTTCAGAGAAAATTTAGCATCCACTCAAGTGGTTAAATTAAGGGCTGTGACAGCTGTATTTGATATTATGGCTAATGCTTCTTTTAACTTATACACCGGTAGTCAATATATAGCTTGGGCCTTACAGATTGTGGAAGCAGTTCCATATGTTGAGACTACTAATATTCAAATACAATTATTGTTCTCTCAAATACAGAAATGTCTACATGCAAGGACTCACACTTGTTATATAAGTTATATTCAAGGCCATTCTGGATTGCCTGGTCCTTTAGTAAAAGGAAATTATAGGACAGATCAAGCTACTAGACAAGTACATTTTACTCAGGTTGAATTGTTCAGTAATCTCATGCTTTGCCTCATCAAAATGGTCAAAGTCCAAGAAAGCAGTTTCATATTGCTCAAAAGACTTCTAGAAAAATTGTTAAACAATGTTCTACTTGTCCACAATTTCATCCTGTTCCTCAAATGGAATAAATCCTAGTGGTTTGATTCCTAATCAATTATGGCAAATGGATGTTACTCATATACCAGAGTTTGGAAAATTAAAATATGTGCATGTTACCATAGATGCTTATTCAGGATTTACAATGGCTACTGCAATATCAGGATAAGCCATTGAATATGTTGTTTCTCGTCATCTAAAGTGTTTTTGCTACACTTGGGATACCTGCTACTACAAAAACAGATAGTGGTACAGGATATACAAGCCAAATGTTTCAATGATTTGTGCTCAATTATCAATCAGTCATAAGACTGAAATTCCTTATAATCCCCAAGGCCAGGGAATTGTGCAACATGCTCATGACACTTTAAATTTTCAATTGCTTCAAATTAAAAATGGGGAATTACACCCCTCCTCTCTGTGTAATAGATTAAATCATGCTTTCTTTATTTCACATTTTTAAAAATGTGCATACTCTTGGTCATTCTGCAGCAGAGATATTAGGGCATCCTAAAACTCAGAAAACTGCTCAGGTTAAGTGGAAAGATCCTCTTATGGGGAAATGGCATGGCCCCGATCTGCTGTTAATTTGGGAAAGGGGGCATGGTTGTGTTTTTCCACAGAATGCTAAGAATTCCAGGTGGTTACCATAAAGCTTGGTTCATTTTGCTGGAACTGAATATATGATGGATGATGCTATGGATGATGGGGATGATGTGTCAGATGATGCAGGCTGATGGAGAGCTCTATTGGACCTACATTGCAGAGCCTCCACTTTTACATCCTGTAGTTTGGGAAGGATGAGAAATCATGGTACTAATGAATAATATGTGGTTGTTCACAGGTCCTCCTTTAATAAGGTCAAACACACAACAATCATCAAAATTTAATTATTCGGGTTTTGGAAAAGCAGTGCCCATTTGTTTTTCTAAAAACACTTCTCCACCTAGTTGTGTTGGAGTCTATAACTAGCCTCTTATTGGGCATGGAGGAATGTGTACCAATGCTGAACTGTTACTTCCCAAATGTAATCTGAATGAGGGAAAAGTTTCTCCAAAAAATTTTTACTATGTGGACCAGAGACACTATATAGCAACAAAACTTTACTATGGAGATGATGTCTAGGGGACAAGCTATTACAATATAATGTGACTAAAAGCATCAGATTTCTATTGGACTGGTCAGGTAATCAAATAAGAGGTACTGAAGAATCACCTCAAATGAATTTGGCCAATTGAGAAAATGGGCTATCTGTGGAACTGTTGTGGTTGGATTCAGGACATCCTTAAATGTATGCATGGAAACTTGCTAAGGCATGGGGCTGGTAAATGGCCAAGGAAAAGACTCTTATGGAAACAATAGTCCTTGATTCCCTATATTGGGAATTGTTAAAGCATGTATCAACTTACCTTATGTTTTGTTATTGGGACATTTAACAATTAGTTTTGTTAAGGAGTACTTCAATGTTAGCTGTACTAGATGTACAATTATTAATTGTGTTTCTGAGGTGCCTAACAGCACTCAAGTTATGGTACTTCAATAGCCTTCCTTTGTTATGGTCCCAATTAATGTTTCAGGACCTTGGTATGATAAACAGGGCTTACAAGTTTTGGAAGAACTAAAAATGCTTTAAGTAGACAACAGTGAATGACAGGATTGATTATAGCTGGGATTTCTGCTTTAATTACACTTATAGCTACCACCACTACTGCTGCAATTGCTTTGTCTCATGACATGCAAACTGCCTCTTTTGTAAATCAATTATCTAAAAATGTCACTTTGGCACTTGGAACTCAAGAAGATACTGATATTAAGCTAGAGCTGAAGTTATATCCATTGTATGAGAGATACAATTTCTAGTGATGAAGTTCTGGGAGTTAAAGTTAGAGCTCACTTAAATTGTCATGCAGACTATGATTGGATTTGTGTTACTTTTAAAGTGTATAATGAGAGTGTGTATAATTGGAATTTAGTTAAAACTCACAAGGAGTATGGAATAATGCAAATGTTACTATTTACCTAATCTGGTTGCATCAAGAAATCTTAGACTTGAAAAATTCTGAACTGCTCAGATTTGATGCAGATAAAGCAGCAAAAGATATTTTTAATAGACTGAAGGCTACTCTTCCATCTTGGTCATCTTTTACCTCTCTTTTGTTATAACCTTGAGCATATTGTTTTACTTGGCGTATGTATATTACCAATTGTGGTCAAGGCAATGGTCAACCCCTTCTGGAAATTTTGAGCTGAAGTGCACAAGGTTAATCTGCAAGCATTGCTATAATCCTCTACAGAGGCTGGTAGTCAGAGATGGGTAAGATCCATTAGGGATAGATCAACCTAAGACAGAGCATTAATGATGGAATTAATGTACCAATGATACATAAGACTTATACCCTGAATATGACAACCTAAGACAGGCTCAGTCATTTTGTGCCTTAGCTTTTCTTAAATTAAAAAGTGGGAACTGCTTTTCTGACCAGGTCCCCAGGATGGGGAGGCCTGGCGGCACTCAGAGGAAGGATAGCAAGTTACCAAGAAGAGACTCGATATTCTAAGAGCATATTTAGGGGGAGGAGGTCTCCCTCAATCACAGACATAGGGGAGGGGAGAAGGGGGGCAGTGGGAGGGAGGGAAGAATGGGAGGAAACAGGGGAAGAGCTAAGAATCAAGATGTAATATGAATAAATTAATAAAAAATTATTAATTATAAAAAAAGAAAAAAGTGGAAACTGTCAGGAGCCATTTGTAAAGGCTCTCTGTCTATAAGCATGGCATAAGAATCACATAGATTGCTGAGACCGTGATTAAGCAAGAAGTTCTGCCAAGAATATAATCAAGGTCTTCAGACTATCAGGAAAGTATACTGTGGCCTCAAGGCTCAGAGTCAATTGAGATTACAGTGTTTTCGCATGAGAATATTAGCATTTATCTCCTAAGAGTGACCTTCTGCCCTGTTTCCCCGTGCCTGAGATGTGTATAAATTGAACTAGTGAATAAAGCTGAGGCGGGGTCATGTGGCATTGACTGTAGGCATATCGAGTTTATCCTGTTTTTCTGACTATTTCTTGCCTCACCTTCTTATTTCGGTTGTTTTATTTCTCAGTCTTACTCCCTGGCCTGCGACTTGTTCAGTATTGTCCAGAGCAGGCTCTGGAACCCTTTTCTAAACCAGGGTATTTCCCAGTTTCATTCTACTTATCCTTATATCCATAAGTAACTTGCATCCCTTATCAAAACAAATTGCAACATACAGGGACACTTTCAGAAATACACAATCTCTGAAAGTGAAGAGATGACTGGGTTTCCCAACCCCAAATGATTCATCTTCAAAACAAACTCTACAACCAAAGATCAGGAAAAAAACCACAGAAAGGTGAACAGAAAGAGTGTAAGAGCCAAAGAACCAGGATATATGTTGCATGATAAAGTCTTCTGTGCCTGGCATGGGAGTTGTAGCCATGAAATCCCAACAGTATGCTCACATAAACAAGACCTGAAGATGACAACACCTACTGACATTCCAACATGAATGGGAAAATATCATATTATATAAAGAGCAACTGCTGAAAGAAGAAGAATCAGTTTTCGCAAAGGATGAGGTTCCTGCTCCCTATGAGGTTATCCAAACCCAAATGGGCATTCTTAATCACACATATCTAAGAGCAACACAAAATGGATTTATTAGTATGTATTTCTATACACCTACACCTACACACCTACACACACACACACACCCCACATGCAAACACACAATGTGTATATATTATTATATATTATTTATAAATATATGTTTAATATAATATTGAATGTGTATATTAACTATATATTAATATAATAATTATATATTAGAGAAGTCAAGAATGTAAGAGGTAATGCAGAGGCGTGGAGGTAGTTGTTGAGAGGAGAGGGAAGGATGGACAGGTTGCAAATCAATAATATTTTTAAAATTCCAAAGGTACATTAATAAAAATAACAAAGTGAGGGATACATTAGTAATGAGGAAATAGTAAGAAAAAGATAGGGTTTGATCCAGTTTGAATGTCAAGGAAGACTTTTAATAAACACGTAATCTTAGGATATACACAGCTATAGAAGCTAAAGAAACAAAGGATTGTGTGCAGTTTCACTTTTCTTACATTTAGTGTCAGGCACGAACAGTGAGGCTAAAATAATGAAAGCACATATCCGTCCTGTGATGAACTAAAGCCATGAAAGTTATCTATGACAGATATGTGCCTTTGGTGGCACAGAAAGGCAGACATAAGTGGAGTCAGGAACAAATGCCAAAGCTTCTCATTAAGGCCATCATTTTTTTTGGAAAAAAAAATAATGTCAATTGTGTCTTATTTCTTACAAATTTGATAAAAGTTACCAATCAGACATTTGACAGAGAGTTTTAAAAAACGAGAAAAGAAAAGAAAGGAGGCCAAGTTGTTCATATATATCTAGATATGAGATTACTGATGGATCTTGAACTTTCAATGCAAAAAAGCTGTGGGGGGGAACCCAACAAAATAAAAATGGAGAAATAGAGAACAAACCCAGAGAAAAGAATGTGAAACACAGCAAGAGAAGGAACAGATTTGAGTAGATGAGATCAGTAAAGGACATTTGAGAGGATGAAAATTTACAGGGCCAAAAGGGTTGAGCACATTTGGAATCCAATCAGCATAAATGGGCTCTGAAAAGAAAAGACAGAAGTTAGGGGCACAAAGAGAGGAGGCAGTATCCTCCAAAGTCAGACCAAAACAAACCTTAAACATGGTGTGTTCCAGGCCAGCTTCTCTATTTTCAGAGATGAATGAGCCGAGATTGTGTGCATACGTGTACAAGCATACCTCGAGCTTCTGCTTGACAGTAGAGACTTAACGATGGGACTCACTTATGGTCAGATTACATTCTATATGAAGGGTGAGGATCAGACTTCTGCTCAACGATTGGGGAAAGCATGGAGAGAGTTCCAAAGTTCAAGGACAAAGGTTCAAGGACAAAAGAGGCAATGGGTTGGGCAGGAAAATATGGCCAAACAGAAAGGGTTTTGAGAGTCCATTTAAGGTAAATGATCAAGGATATAGAACACAGGTTAGGCATGAAGTGGATATGGAAAATATGGAGGCAAGTTGCAACTGGGAAGAGGAAGGAGGTCAGTAAGGAAGACGAAGGGGGGACAAAGTACAAATAACAAATAATTATATGCATAATGTATGTATATTGTGTATGAATGCAGAGAGAGAGAGAAAAGAAGAAGAAGAAGAAGAAGAAGAAGAAGAAGAAGAAGAAGAAGAAGAAGAAGAAGAAGAAGAAGAAGAAGAATTAGGAGGAGGAGGAGGCAGAGGAGAGAAGAGTTTAAAGTACCCTAATAATCCCAGTAGCAGGTAGGAGGTCCATTCTTAGAAGTTGAGATAAGCCTCACACTTAGGACCCCAGATTCAAATGACTGAAGGTGGATCCCCACTGAAAGCCACCATCTTGAAATCAGGCTTCCTTGTTAAGAGAAAAAAAAATCAAGCTGCTAATGGAGGTAAGCAGTTAATAGGCTTACTCAGCTGCCAACATCTATGAAACAACGGCCAGCATGGTAAGATAGCCGTACAGGTGCAGTAAGTAGCACTCACAACTTGGTGGTGACCCAAGAGATGTCTACTTGGATTTAAGGCCCATTCACTGGCAGGGAAATCCTGCTTGGTTCTAGAAACCTAACTTCCCAAGGCTAATGAAGTCATGGGTCTTAGAAAAGAATCTACTACCAGCACTTTGCTAGACTGGCATAATCCCCTAGCACAGTCTAAATCTTATGCTATGATCCCAGAGAAGTGTAGCTACCACCCCTCATCAAAGAAGATTTTATTTAGAGCAAATGGAGACGATCAGAGAAAACCCCATTGGACACAATGCCTGAGATTAGCCAATCATAGGGACCCTATTCCCAGTGGATGCATCTGTATCACAACTCCTGCATCTAAGGCTTAAGGAATATCACAGAAGAGAGAGCAGAATGACTGTTAGAGCCAGAATACCAGGAACTGTGCTCTGAAACAGTCTCTCTTAGAAATGGTACATAAATCTGACAGAGACAATGGCAGTATCAATAGAGATGGTAACATGGAAAGAAGACAATAGGCTCCTAGTTCTAGACAATGAAGTACAGACAGCTAATGACTGCAGGGACAGA
>OU015742.1:14852603-14862666 GCA_907169655.1 Acomys percivali | reverse complement strand
TTATTATTATTATTATTATTATTATTATTATTATTATTATTATTATTATTATTATTAATGTGCCTGCTTATTTTCCAATGAAAGGGAAAAAAGATGTGAATTTGGGTGTGTGGGAAGGCGGAGATGGCAAACCATAATCAGAACATATTATATAAATATTTCTTTTCAATTAAAAAATAATTTTACATGAGTGTTTTTCAATGCAGGTATGTGAACTGTCTTTGTCAGCATTGCCTTGGGATCTTACATAAATGCAGTTTTCTGTGACTTGTCTTAGACTCACTCAGTTTCTTTAGGGTTCTCACGGATTTTAATTTTTTGACTCTTCTAGAGATAAGGGAGAAATAATCTTAGGAGAAAAGGAGAACTTTTCAGACAAAATGACCAACAGATAGAAAAGTTGGAAGGTTCTGGGGACCCAAAGTGTCAGTTTGGCCAAAATACTGGACTCCAATGGGAGAAAGAAGGTAGATGTGGTGAAGGGGCAGGCAACGGCGATCTATCAACATCTCCTGTACCGTAGTGTGGAGTCCCCACACTTAAGAAGGCCCATGAGGCCACGGGAGGGTATTAAAAATGGGAGGATGGGGCTGGAGAGATGGCTCAGTGGTTAAGAGCATTGGCTGCTCTTCCAGAGGACCTGAGTTCAATTCCCAGCAACCACATGGTGGCTCACAACCATCTGTAATGTGGCCTACTACCCTCTTCTGGCCTGAAAGCATACATGGCGTGGCACTGCATACATAATAAATAAATAAATAAATAAATACTTTTTTAAAATGGGAGGAAGAAATCCAAGGACTAAATTATGAATGGAGTGTCATAATGGAAAAATATTAAGAGCCTACAAAGAACTTTACATCTTCACTGGTAATTCTCTTGGTTCTTATGTGTCAGGAGGCTACAGGTCAACAATATGGAGTCTATGGTTTCAACTAAGAAAACAACACTTTTCTTGGTTTAGACATCTCTTTCCTATTGTAACTGCACCAAAAGAAATAATGTTGCCGCTAGATGAAAAAGTGTCTTGGGATCAATGAATGTATTTGCTAACTCGACATCACAATTGTCTTGTCCTGCAATGCGGCTTTATGCTTAGGAAGGAACACATAGTCCAAAGTCTGTCTCAATATGTCTGTAGGAAAGGAAAGAGGACATCTTATAGGTAGGTCCTTAGTGTTGGGTATCTGGACAATTTTAGGTCTATTTCATGATCTTTGTTCATTTTTTCCTGGGAACAAATTATCTAAACACAAAATTTAGTGCAAAATGCATTTACTATATAGATTTGCACATGAATAGATCCAGTTCTCAGATTTAAAAAAACAGCCTCACATAAAAATAGAAAGAGTGTAATGTGACATTTAGACGATGGAATATTTTTGTACCTTGAATGAAATCTAGTATTCTTGATGTACAGTCAGTACTTGACAAAAGGGTTTGGGTTCATCTGTATGACATGCTTGCTACAATAGTAAGTCTCAACTAAGGATAAATCATTCCTGCTCCCATCTCTGGCCCCAAGGGGAATATTTGTCAATATCTGCAGTCATTTGATAATTGTAGCTAGGAGTTGCTATTGGAGCCTACTGGGTAGAGATCAAAGGCTAAGCACCAAGATATTCTCTGGCTTTCTACCAAACAAAGCTTTGCTCAGTCTCTTTGCCAGTGTCAGAGATCACTGACTGTGAGTATCTGGATGAATGTTTAGCTTTGTTGATAATTCAGCTATAACAATTAAAACTTAGACTCCAGGCCACTCATTTGTAATGTTTGATAAGGAAATGAAGTGATGGCTGAAGAAAAGAATTTTTATGTCCATGGGCATGTGAAATTGTGTCCTAATCATTTGCATTATCCAGAGACATGAGAGTCCAGTGAGAGGCACAATCCACTGTAAAATATTGTCCTCTTGGGAGAAAATAGCAGAAAAATAAATGAACTAGGAATCAGAATTAACCATTCATCTTGCCATTCTAACTAAACCCATGAGTCTTGAACAAGACACAATCAGCTCCCTGAGTTTCTAATTCCTTTTCTTTAGCTATTTATGATTCCATAGTAGACTGTGTTTTACTGGTTCAGCACAACAAAGTAGGAACATCATTCTCAACTATTCCCTGGCCTGAGTGGTGAGAGGCTTGTGTTAGAAAATCTGAGAATAAGAATAGGTCCTGCTATTGGCTTGCTCACAGTTGGCTTACCCAGCTTGACTCTGTGCATCACTTTTCCCAGCTCCTATGGATTTCTTGTTGCAGAGTTCTAAGTTCAGAATTGTTCTGAATTGGGAATCTGGAAATATATTCAATTTGCATTATTACTACCTAAGGCAGATGTGATAGTTAGCACTGCCAACTTGATGTGACCCTGGGAAGAAGGAATTTACTTAAGGATGTCCTTGATCAGATTGTCTTGGACCCGTGTCTGTAAGAGAATGCTTTGGTTGATGATTGATATGGGAGAGCATAGACCACTATGAGGGAGACCACCACTGAGCAGAAAGTTAGCTGAGCAAGCTGGAGGGTAGGCCAGAAAACAGCATAAGCAGTGTCCTTCCACAGTGTCCCATACAGCTGTATATCCTGACTTCCTGCTTTGGCTTTCTTCCGTGATGGACTATCAATTGCAGGCTGAAATGACCCTCTCCTCCTCAAGTTGATTTTAGCCACATTGGTTAGCAGAGCAACAGAAAGAAAATTAGAACAACCTTCACTGGATAGAGAGTTTATTTAGCTCAAGACTTTGCAAATTGGTAGTAAATGGTATAGTAAAGTCTTGGTGAGGACTGCTCCGTGCTGTATCACCTCATCACACAAGAGCCATGGGGCAGGGGTGGTGAAAAGCTTGTTTTGAAGCAATTCACACAGATATCCATCCACAAGGGAGGGTCAGAGGGGTGAGAATGGGTTATCCCACAATCCCCTTAGAGTTCTCATCTCCCTAAAGGACCACAACAGTACCACCTTGGACTGTCTCTCTCTGTGGGCCTTGGGAGACTACTACCTATATTCAACCCAAAGCAGTGGCATCTGGTGACAAACTTCTCATGGGCATGTTTGGAGGTATTGCTGAACAAGGCATGCATTCCTGGTTTTTCCATATGGCTTTGAGCCTCCCTCTGATGCTAACTTGTCTTCATTCTTTCCTGCATCTGTCCAGGTGTGTTTCCACTACTCATGACCTATAACAATGCCAGGCCACCCACAGGTGCAGAGGCAAGCACCTCTCTTCCTCCTCTAGTCAGGTGAGATCTACTGCTTGCTTTGTGTTCCATTTCACTCATAGGAGTTCTGCTTCATTTATGTCATCCCCTTGATGCAGATGAAAGGCATTAGCGTCAATGACAAAGTGATGCAGATGAAAGGCATTAGCATCAATGACAAAGTGAGGAAATAAATATTATGAAGAAACTGAAAGGTGAGCAGTGAGGTGGCTCAACAGGTAACAGTATTTGCCACCAATTCTGGTGACCTAAGTTTTATCCCTGGAATGCACAGGTTTGGATGGAGAGATCATCACTCTTGCAAGTTGCCCTCTAACTTCTACATGTGTGCCATTACATGTGCACCACACACACACACACACACACACACACACACACACAACAAATGAATAAATAAATCAGTGCATTTTTAAAAAAGAAATTAAACAGAGGCTTGCTAAGTGAACAAAGATATTTATAGGCAGAGAGAGAAGATTCAGCACTTTTCATATACCCTTTAGTACTTAACAAAGGGCATTCCATTTTATTTTATTTATTTATTTTTTGGGGGAATTCCACTGTAAACCATTATTTAGGTATGTTAGAACATGAAGACATGTAAATGACTTACAAGAACCTGAGACTCATTCAAGAAATAATCCATTGCGCTAAAATAGTCATCTCATAAAAAGCGTTCTTCTAAATAATAGTTATTTTTCATTTCTTTTTTTAAAATTCCCCTTAGCGTTATTTATAAAGAACACGACTGTGACACAGACAAAAATGCCAATATACCCCAGAGTCCAATAACAGCAATAACAAAATGGGAGGGCTGTGGGACCCCCGTTAACACCTGTCTGTAGCCCCCTGAGGAGCCACTGGGAACAAAGCCTTGGAAAGGATATCTCACTTAAAACACAGGAAACAACTCTTGATCTGAAGGATCCAAAAGCTCCCCAACGGCAGAAAGCAAAACTTTTAGTCTTCAGCATTATCAAACTGTCCTGTCTCAAAGACCATCTTCAAATAATGTGATATCAGCGGACGTGGTTGGTGCCAACTGGGGTCATACATCATGTGTCCTTGTCGGGCACAGCACACCCAAGGCTTAATCTCTTGAGTAATGCTCCCCTGGATGTCATCGGCATCTTAAGGATGCCTTTGGTCCACTTTCGGCTCCAAATGCCAGTCCTCATTAAAAAGATCAGCAGCCCATTACATGGATGTGCAGGGTGGATCTTCTGACAGCTCCCAGGCATACAGTTCCCTATCAGCTTCCTTCTTGACAGCAAAGCCTTTCTCTTCAGAACTTGGGCTATGGGCATGGGAAGGACTATTTTTAGGGATGCTCTTAGCTCCACTGCCTAGTCAAGCTATGGCCATCTCAGTCTCTGTCTCCTGACAAGAGAGGTCAGCTGTGGCAAAGCCAGCCTCCATGCTGGGGGGGCCTCCCAGGCTCTTGGCTAACTTGGCTCCTGACCGGTGGCTGCCTAAGGGTCTATGCCCACAACATCGCCCACAGCTAAGGTACTTGGAATGCTCCCTATATTTCATTTCTTAAAGTGCACTATTTAATCAAAAATTTGGGAAACATTGGATAGTGCAATTGAAAGTAAATTACACCTTAGGAATTTTTTTCAAAATGTCATACAGTTAAGTAATATTGTAGGCTACTTATAGCCTACTTAATAAAGCATTAATATTTTCCTTTATAGATAAGTAAAATGAAAGCAATAGTGTTTTAGAAATTCTATACTAGATAACATAATGAAGCACTCACTATGAAGAATCCAAGTGTTTGAAAATGGGTTGAAAATATGAAACCCAGGAATTGGGAGTCTACATAAACAAAGTAAAGTCAGTACCAGCATATATGATAAGAACTATTTACATATGTAGACAGGAGAAAAACAACATTTCAGAAGTCAAGGATAATACAAATGAGTAGTATTTGCAACATGGGGCTGACCCCACTTTTCCTAAAGAATGAGTGATGGCATCATAGTCAGATGGCTTCCATACTGATACCAAAGCAGCTACACTTTCTGTTGATGGAAGATAAGACTACTTACAGACTTTTGAACCTTCGTGTGTTGTAACAAAACATGAAATATTTTCCAAAGCATCACTTCACTGTTAGGTGGTAAAATCCGGATTCTAACACAAAAGTTTTGGCTCCAACATCTGCTATTTTGCCTCTGCTATTGAACTTCCTAACAAGTGTACCAAATCGAAAGAGCATTTGGGCAAGATTAGATTCAGGAACATGTAAAAAGGTGGATGATACATTTCTTCACTATGACTTTATCTCAGGGCCCATAGAGATGCAGATGTGAGAATGTCAGAAACAGTACGCTGAGCAAGGTGCATGCCCATGGCTAGGACACATGTAGGGAAGGTCCTCGTGCTCACTAACCTGACACTGAAGAGATTCATCCAGATGAAAAATAAAATCTACAGAATTAGCACTAACACAGAAATGTAACCAACCCAGAGATTTCCTGGCAAGAATGAAGAGTTATGGAAAACTCATCTCCTGCTTGTCTCGTCTACTAAAAGCTGACTGAACTATTAGAGAAATGTAAAAATCATAAATAAAGTAATATGTTTGCAAGATTCCTACCAGGGGAACTCTTAGGGTTATGACCCAATGACATGGGAGGTAACTCGGATTCTACAACAGGTGACAAGTTATGGAAGCACCTGGACACAGACCCAGCACTAGGCTGTGTCTGGCTCACTAACAGAAGCACACTCAGCCTAAGTGCTCAGAGTCTCTTCTCCTTAATGGTATGAAGTTCCTAGGTCTGCTGAAGTGATTGGAGAAAAGACATGGTAGAAGAATCTTGATAGTGGCTTTAATCTGGTTAGTTTGTTAATTCTTTATTTCCATGTATTTCTCTTTTATTACAATTTACTTTACTATAGTACTTCACAGAAATAGCACGGGGTGATTTATTAATATAGGGTCTCTCCTGTCTGAAGGCTGCCTGTCATAGTATAAGAAGGAGCTATGTAAGCTGCCAAAAGAGAAAACAATCAATAGTGAAGAATTAAGCTTTGTTCTGACTTTCACACAAACTCTGGTGCCCCACTTTTGAACATGTCCCCATGATGGTGGCACTCAGAGGAAGGATAATAGGTCACCAAGAAGAGATTCGATACCCTATGAGTATATACAGGGGAAGGAGGTCCCCCTCAATCACAGACATAGGGTAGGGGAGTAGGGGGAAGTGGGAGGGAGGGAGGAATGGGAGGATACAAGGGATGGGCTAAAATTTTAGGTGTAATATGAATAAATTAATAAAATATTTTAAAAAATAAAGAGAAATGATGGATGAAAAAAATAGTGAAGAATTCAACCCACAATAATGCTTGGGGCAGTAAGTTCTCTACAATGGTACAATCATAGCACTTTTGTCTTGGGGTTATCCAAGAGGTGTCTAGTTGGATTTGAAGCCTGCTCAATAGGAGGGACTGGAAACCTAGCTAACTACCTGTGTCTGGAGAGGTCATAGACCCTAGAGGAGAACTTTCCACGGCTGTTTAAGCCAATTTAATCTCTTCTGTATTCTATATACTTATCATTGGGCTCACAGGTAAGCATAGCTCTCATCCATAATAAAAACATCTTCTTTTTGTAGTATGCAGAGACTATTACAGAAATTTAAAACTGATTAAAATGCAGAGAATAAATGACTGTGGGGTTCCCAGCCACAAAGATACATCTTAAATGTAACCCCTACAACCAAGGCTTAAGAAAAACATGGAAGAGGGAGCTGAAAAAATTTAAAGGACAGAAGACCAAGACAGGAAAGCTTGGTCAAGATCAGCATAATGACAATACCAATTGACATACAAAAACAGGAGGAGAAATCCCAAGTAGTTCCACCACAAGATGAAGAGCTACATGTGGTCAATGCTTGCTGAGAGAGTGAGAATTAATCATTTCCAGGGACAAACCTCTATATAGCTTGTCTAATCCCAAGTGATCAGTACCTGCCCCCATATCCCCCACATAATATATACTGTATTTTTCAGACCATAAGTCATATCTGACTATAAGATGCACCCAGTTTTTAGAGCAGTAAAACAAGAAAAAAATATTCTGAACCAAATAAGTACTAGTATAATAAAATATTTATTAAAATATAACAAAATACGATAATATTAAACAGTGTTACCTCAACAGGAGAAAAGACTTAGCGACTCAAGCACTTTTCTAGTTTTCTGGAAACCCCAAAAACTCATTATCACTACTGTCAGAATTTAGGAACCTCAGTTGCTTACAATAACCTGTATCATTTTCTTCCCTATATTCATATATGATATTATCTTCAGTTCCATCTAAGGTGTTGCTAAGGCCACATTTTTTGAATGATCATACAACGATTTCCTCCTTCACTGACTGCCATGATATTTTAACCCATCGACAAATCTGAGTGACAGTGGGCCTCTTCATTTGTCCTGTTGGAGTCAGAGGCAGGTGGATCCTGAGATTTCACTAGCTGTCTAGTCTAGCTGAGTTCTTGGATTACTGAGAGATTCTGCATCAAAAAATAAGATAAAAAATCAATTAAGAAAGAAATCTTGACAATAACTGCTGTTCTTCACATGTGCACATGTATTTACACATAGAGGAATACAACACACACACATACACACACACTGAGACATGCACTCAAACACACACACACCTAAAAGAACTCTTCAGATGAAGAGATAAGTCAACTTAGAATAAGAACTCTAAGATGCATAATGAGAAGACACATAGGGACCTCAGATCTGTCAGGCCACACATGTGCTTTTATAAAGTCATGTTTGTTATTATGACTATGTTCAATGACAGAAAACAAAATTAGCATCTCAAGTAATGACAATGTTAAATTAAGTTAACAATCTAGAATTTAAAATGATAATCAAATGAAAAATAAATACAAAACAATTAGCTAACAAAAACAGAAAAGTGAATTCTAAATAAAAAATAAATGTGGATACAGAAGGCAATGTGGGGAGATAGAGGATATAGAATATACACTACAGGAGGTCCAAAGGAACTGAGCAAAATTAAGCATGTGAGTTTTGCTTTGATGACCTGTTTTGCTACACATGTGCAGGAAGAAATGCATGCTGTACTTAAGTGGCTGTTCAGGTGGATATCATATGGTAATAGAGGTCAAATGATACCAGATCAAACCCTTAATTCAGGGGAGAGACATGATGGAAAAACAGTCAGGAATACTTGGCAAATATTATTCTCCATGGGGAAACAAGATGCATCCTACACACCCCCTGTTGCTTCCCTTTCTTTAGTAGCTGCAAAGTAATTATTCTCTCAAGATACAACAGACAAAACCTAGACACTGGCTATCTTAAAGTTATTAATGAACTGAGGATGGGAACATATTTCCCTTTCTAGAAATTGATGCTCATTCCTAGGTTAAAATATTGAAGATACAATTTTCTGTCCATTCATTTCAGTCATCTCAAAAATAAATAGGAGGTAGCCTTATTTCTGAACAGGAAGAAAATATAAACTCAATATTACACACATGTTCTTGTAGTCATCATCGCTTGCTCATTAGCTGAGTTTTTCATGTGCTGCAAAGGAAATAATATAAATATAATAATTGAAGATTTGCCCATTCAATAAATGGTATGTGCTGACATACAACTTTACCTTTATATTCTAAACTATGAGAAACATGTATCTCAATATTCAGTACACACTGTATGCCATCTTGATCGCTTTTGCTGTAAGGAGTAAGTGAAGTCAATTACTGAGTGAATGCATATTACTGACAGGAGCCAGCTACAGCAAGGACTAAGGAGTCAGGTCATGGAGCATTAGCAAAGCCTTTCCCTGAGATCAGACTCAAAAATAAAAGCCATTCTCTATCCAAATGTGGAAGTTTATGAATGACGTGTTGGTGTATACAGAAACTACCAACTACAGCTTCCTCCTCCAGGGGTAACTACATACAGCCTGAGGCTGCTAGGCTACAGAGACCTCCTATCAAGACTATCTAAACCCTGCACCTATACTGTATATAATAAATCTAGTGAAGTTGTTGTAGTAGTTGGTGTGGCTCCATTACGGTTTTCGCAGCCTACCTGAACCCAAGTTTTCTGTACATGCATCTGGCCTTTATTCATTCCCTTGCTGGAACTATTCATGATTCCAAGAACAGCCCAAGCCGGCTGTAGTGCTTCACTGCATTCCAGGTGTTGTGCCAAGCTCCTACATGCGCCTCTAGCACCAATGGCACAGTGATTACCATCCAGCCTCCCACGCTCCTGGATTCTGTCTTCACAAATAAAACCAACCGTGGATATAAAAATACATGTGTATTATGTAATTTTGTCTACATTGTATATGTACTGACTTTTTCTGGTAAATATTTCCTCCAATATAGCAACTATTTACATTATTCTGTATTAGGTATTATAACAGTTTAAATAAGAGATGCCCTTCACAAGCTCATTTGCAAGGTGCAGCCTTTGGGGAGGGAGGTTCATCACTGGTGGGGGGTGGAGGGGGTTGGGACCTGATCCTACCTTCCTTCTTACTTTCCCTGCCTCCCGTATGTGGTCAAGATGTGACATCTTACCTTCTTGCTCTGGTTCTCTTTCTGCCATGTTTCCTCTGCCATTGTGGATGACCCCTGGAACTGTAAGCCAAATTAAACTTCTCTGTGTAAAGCTGCCTTTGGCATTTTGCCATGCCAACCGAAAACTAATTAGTGTAGGCATTAGTGCCAAGAAGGTGGTACTGCTGTGAAGTCCTGACTATTTTGTTTCTTGGAAGAAAGTAGAAGACTTTAGAATTTTGGACTAGAAAAGAAGTTGAGTGGTGGAAGC
>OU015742.1:14828388-14845715 GCA_907169655.1 Acomys percivali | reverse complement strand
TGTGTGTGTGTGTGTGTGTGTGTGTGTGTGTGTGTGTGTGTGTGTGTACGCGTGCACGCTAGAATAGGACACCTATGCATGGGGAATAACTCAAAAGTCAAAGAGGCCATGCCAGATAAGGACATTCTGGCTCTGTCATTCCATGGCAGCAACAGATGGGCTAGAGAAGAGGAGAAGGCCCAACTCCCATTTGTGGCAAAGTCACTGTCAGAATAAGGACCCCATTCCACTGACAGTGACATAGACTCAATCACTACCTATGTTGGAGTCATGGTTCAAACTCTTTGTAGGGCCCCAGCTCAACACCACCAACTGGAGATGAGTTTCCTAACATAGGAGCTTTGGGGACACATTCAAAGCATGGCACCTATGAAGGAACTAATTTCTAATGGGCCTCGGAGGCATGACATAAGATGAAAAACTTAGAAGTTCCTAGCTGCATAGCCTAGGAGAAATCATTCGTATTGGTATTTTATGTTCTACAAACTTTTTGAAGCTGAGTTTCCATAGATAAGCCCATCACATTCACTGTACATGAAGCTATTACTAAAATAGTCTCCCTGAATTTTCTCCCAGCAGGAAATATCAATGCTGGGCAATCTCTCGTCTGCCTGCAGATACTATATAAGCCATTTCCAATCCTAAAACAAGCTGAGAGAATGATAAAATACCAAGCTCACAACTTCACACCAAGAACAACAAAAACTACAAAGGGGAAGCCCATGGCCATCCATGTGACTTCTCCACTGTATTGTTCAGAACCTCCTGCATTTCCTGAAACATTGTGGCACGTTTTCCTTCACAAGCAACAGCCTCTAATAGTTTCCACATTCCAAACACAACGAGGGCAACAAGCCAGTATTCCAGACACAAGATCTGTGACATGAAAGAATGCATGAACCATGCACCATGGCTGGTAAGAACTCATTAAGCGCTCAATGCTTTTTTTTCTGAGTGGCATTTTATTTATTCCACATTGTGAATCAAAGGTTTTTAAAAATCAATTTTAGAGTCATAATTGGTACATTATTAAGATTTCTAAAAGAAATAGAAAACAACAAACTAGACTTTTTTGGTAAGTTTTCCCACATTACCTTTTAAATTGACATTTTAGGTGAAGATAATTAAATAAAAGTTGGACATACTCAGGTAAAAGTAGTTTTAAAATAAAATTAGGAATTTACATGTGTGATTCTTTTTTATGAAAAGCTTTATTAGAGTAAGAAAGATATGGGAAGCATAGTGTCTTAAGGACATGACATAGAGCTCAGCATTTCTGCTCATGTATTGCAGATGCCAGCCTTGTAGTTTCAGTGACTGGAACCCAAGATCCATCATTTTATCCAGTTCATATGGCACAAAGATTGAGAACTATGAGTCACTCTGAGCAACTCCAGAAATGGCAAGGAGGTTTCTGTTGTTGTATGTTTTCCCATAACTGCCGTGGTTGGCTGCATTTCAGGCTCCTTCTGGACCACTAAACTAATTTTGCAATCTTTATATAAGTAAGTGGGAGTTTATATCACTTTGAGAACTGAATGGCATGAGGCACTGTGGTAATTATAGCTCATGGGAAGCTGAGGAAGGAAAACCCTGAGTTACAGCATTGTGTGTGTGTGTGTGTGTGTGTGTGTGTGTGTGTGTGTGTATGTGTGTGTGTGCTGAATATATATATATACAAGACTCTTTCTGAGAGGATTACTCCTGCCATTTTCTTATTCCTTAATCCCCACATGCAGCTCTGTGTCCGGTGTGTCTTCCTTTTTATTGAGAATCCTTCTCTGATAATTCTATTAGAAGCCATTTTCCTATTCCATAATATCAAAAAGCAAAAGGGAAAGAAGGAATTGCTAAGGAAACAATGTCTCTTTTGCTAAATCATATCACATATGTGACTTTCAAGCAACACCAAATGTGCTTCACTGTCAGCTCTGCTCAATACTTCCCTGAGTGTGAAAGTAGATTAAACCAGCCACTGTCATTTTAACCCATTGCTAGACATGGCACAGCAATGCCTGGAGATTCTTAGATTAGTCAAAGTTGGACCTAGGAGAGTATGTTTTAACAGTATTAAAATTTGAGACAGTTTTAGAGTAGTGTATAGTTTTAAGAGATAACGCAGACCTCTAATAAACTCTGTTCACTTTTTTTCCTCTTACAAAACTGTTGATAAAAGTACCACAAAGATATGGTCAGTGCTAAATAACACAAGAGAAAGAAAGAATTTCATCACCTTCTTGTTACCCACAGAAAGGTGTCACACCCATTCCCCTTTTCAAGCCTCCAGTCCCTAAACCTGGTCCAGTAGGTTGCTCTGTTTCCACATTTTTGAGAGTTCAACAGTGCTGTATAACTGTAATCATATACACGTAACCTTACGAGATTGGCCTTCTCATTGAACACATAACAGCTGTAATCCAGCCGTGCTGTTTCACGGATGAATTGACACTTTTTTGTTACTGACTAATATACCATGCTATACATTTGCTACAGTTCATTCAGCTCTTCAATAGTTGAAACACACGTGTGGTACCCACTTTAGGTTATTGTGAACAAAGTTGCTATGAATATTTGTGTGCAAGTTGTGAATCTTTGTGTCAATACATTTACTTTATGTGAGCTTAGTACTCAATGCAATTACTAGATCTGATGCCAGTGTTTACTTCATAAGCCACTGACACTCTGGGTTCAAGCAGTTTTCTGCATTTTAGGTGGTAGTGCTTGACAATACAGTTGCTCTGTATGCTCACCAGCAGTGGTGTCAACACTGCGCTCCATTTGTTCCATTCTAGTAGGGGTGTGGTGGCGGTGTGCTTTTGTCCTCTCCCTAATGGGAATGGTGCAGTGTCTTTTTTTTTTCTCTCATTTTCTTCTTTGTGAAAGGCCCACTCTGAACAGTGATGCTTAAAACTGATTTTTAAGAGTTTGTAGAGTCCAAGAAGCCACCCTGTGTTCTATGTGCTATGATGAGCGATTGCAAATATTTTCTCCCAGTCTTTCAGTTTTCTGGAGGATCTTTCATGGAAATAATGGTTTAAATCTATTTATTTCTGGTTTATCTTTTTTTTTTTTTTAAAAAAAACTTTCATTGTCAAATTAAAAAATTCTTTAATCAAAAGCCTTAAATCTCAGAGAATTTCTGTGTTTTCTCTAAGAATTTTATATTGTCTGTCTTAGTTGGATGTTTTACTCATCTTTGGTGTGTATTTCAAGTTTGGTTTTAATTGCTGAATAAAATATGACGTTCAAGTCAAGGTTTTGTTTTAGTTTCTGTGTATTTTCCTACAATTGCAATACAATTTATTGGAGGAAAAGAATCTCTTGAGAATAGCTTTCCCACATCTTAAAAAAAAAAACCTATTTATTTACTTACTTACTTACATAAATACATGTTTAGGATCTCTTCCTACTCATTTCATGCAACTCCCTTCTCCAGTACAGCACAATGTGATTATCACACTTGTGTAGACTTGAGCATTGGGAAAATAACTCCTCTCACATTTTCCTCTTTGTAAAGTGGTTCAGCTAGTATTTGATTTTTATCTTCCCACATGCCCTTCACAATGAATTATATATGCCCATAAAAAGACAAAAGCAAGCCATTGACATTTCTTAGGACTTGCATTAAGTCTACACTTTGATTCCAGACATATCTCACAGGAAGACCATAGCTCCATCTAGCCTCTGCCCTCTGTGTGGTCCTCAGCACCGTGGGGGAGGGTTGTAAATGACATGCACTAGGATGGTATTTTCTCTCTATCACACAGAAATGCTGCAGGTATTGTTTGTGTTCATCTTGAATCGAATGACATTTCAGAAATTCTTAGTGAGTTCTAGATTTAGGGATTGTGTTTGCTTTTCTGTGTATATGTTGGGATTTGCGTGTTATTTTCTTTCAAACTGGTTTATTTATGTATTTAAGTTGCTTTCTTTGAGACAGAGTATCACCGTGCAATGCTTTTGTTCTAGTGTAATCTAATGTTGCTATGTTTTTCTTTTTTCATTTATTTATTGTTCATTATTGTCTAATTGCAAGAGGAAAACACTGACCTTCCTGTTCAGGTTTGAATAAGAAAATGACTTGCTGCAATTCAGGAAAAAAAATCCAGCCTTTAGGCAGAAATATATATATATTTTACGGAACAATTCTTTAATATATAGGCAGTCTTGTTTTCCTTCATTTGCTTGTTTGCTTGTCTATTGAGCCCTGTCTGGTCATGTGTAAGAATCTTGTAAGTGCAAAGGAGTTCTCATTCGCTGATGCTGTAAAAGGTTTGAATATGAATAAGATTTTGACTTTGCTCCAAAGTCTTTCTGCAGCAATTGTTATTATCATTTGACTTAAAACTTTAGTCTATTGTAGTAGACTATAGGGACTCATTTTCAAATGTTAACTCAGATTTATACACAAATCCCACTTTCTCATGCTGTATTTTTTATATTTTGGATTTTATTTGCAACCATTTCTTTGCAAATTTTGTCTAATTTCTGTATTTTCCTTTTTTCCTTGACCTTTGGTACTATCTTTCCCAGGATTGCTTGTCAAAATGAGACTGGCTTAACAAAGTGGGGATCATTAATGTTTCTTGTACCATTCTCTAGAGAAGGTTACTTAGCTCTGAATATTCAGGAGTTTTCCAATCATATTTGAACAGACATCTTCATATTATTTCTTCTTAGTTGAGTTTTAAGAGATTTTTGTGGTATTTGAAGAGACTGTGAAGCTCATACATATTAATATCCTACTTTGATCACAGCATTACTCTAATATTATTGCTAATTTAATTTATATAATTTTCTAGTGTTGCTAAAATTCACTCATTTTAGTTATTTTCTGTACTTTTTGCTTTTATGTTTCTTTCATTATACTCTCATTGTTTCTTTGTTTTGGCTCTTTTGTATTTATTGTGCCTTTTCTTTTATATGGGATGTCATTAGATTTCTAGCCTGAAACATTATTTTTAATTTCAGTTTATCTCATCCTAATACAGGCACTATTTTTGTCACCAATAGCATCTTGAGATAATGTTTATATTCTTTTACTTTTAGCTGTTTGTACATTTGCACTTTCTGTGAGTCTCCTGATCACATCATACAGTATGGTGGTATTTTCTTAGTTGCTGCTACAATTAAGTTTTTAATTTTATGATTATTTTTCTGTTAATTTCCTTGTATGGTGCTTATACTAAACCATGGCCTACCAGTGGGATAGATCTGGAATCTGGAAGAAAAAGAGAATGCAAAGTATCACTCACTGTTTATTTTAGAATAAATCCAAGCATTGTTTCTATTTCTAAACAAAAAGTTTCTCTCTCCTTGCTATTTAAATTTTCCCTAAAGAGCTAAAGATTTGGGTCACAATTCATTTGTAGTGGTTTTTTGTTTGTTTGTTTGTTTGATTTTGTGTGATTCTCAGTGGTTTCTTTCTGTGTTTCCTATCTGACCCACGGGTGACTGACTTCTGAGCTTTATCTACAGTGGGAGGTACTGAAGCATCTTCTTTCTACTGTGATTCCTACCCCGTGCTCTAAAGAATAATTATCTTCAAGATCATATGATTTTATAGTAAACAAGCGTATGATCATGTGCATGCCTCTCCTCTGTGGAATGGAGTCTCTCCTGCTTTGCAGGAATGCCTTCCTCGTTAAGTGAGATATGGCTGCCTCAGCCATGGTCATGTGTTAAGAACTCGTGAAATGATAGCTGTCTTATCACAGTCAGCTACCCATGCCCCATGAGCAGAAAATAAACAGTGTACTACCTCTTGGAAATATATGGATCCTCCTAAATAAATACAAAGCAGGCTCTTGCTTATTTTTACTGGTACACAATATCTATACAGAAGACATACCTCACTTTAGCAAAGAGACAAGTTGTACAGATGCTTCAATGATTTTTTTTCCTTCCTATAAATCTTGACTGTTTCCCACAAGCAAGATAGCCCTACACACTTGGAAGGTGAATATGTGTCCCAAAACAAACTGGAAATGTTTGTAGAAATGAATAATGGGGAAGAAAAAGAAGACCAGGTTTTAGAAATGACTGACAGAACCACACTTTTATGTTTGGTTAGCTGGGGAAGAAAAAAAAATGTTTTCATTTAGAGATAGTTTTGCATAATACAAATTGTCACTTGCAGTTTAAGAAAATTAGTCTTGTGTAAGTTCAAATGTTTTTTCTATTTCTACATAGTATGCCAAGGACAATTTAAAAGCATTATAATTAAAGTTAGCATCATAAAACTAATTTGAAGTTAATGATCCCACAAAATACCCCTAAATTAGACCATTATCTGTATGAGACAAAGAACAGCATAAATGAGCTAAGGGTTTAACAGCACTTGGTCATTACTTCATGTTGCATTGTGCAACAGCCGACCTGAGGCAGAGGCAGTCACGTGCTCAAGCAAATGGATGAAGAAAGATGTGACAGAGAAACAAAACCAGTGCCAACCAGTGTACTCATCTTTATATGGACACGTGCATCTTACGCAAGGAAGGGCTTGGTCTCAACCAGGTCCCAAAGAAGTCACCAAAATGTTAAGTGTACTACAGACTTGTTTGCCCTGGATCTACCGAGCTGTACAGTCTACCACTGGTCATAAGATTTGGGCAGTCATAACACACGACACTTTGAATCTAAACCAAGGTGCTCTTCAATGTCTCTGGTGAGATGGCTTGGGCACCACAGCGCGGCTGAGTACTGCTGGAAGTACCTCTGCTTCGCTCCAAGATGGATTTGATCTTCATTTTTGTTTTGTTTGCACTTTCTTATTTTTCTTTAACTTCACACATCGTATTTGGAATTAACATTTGATTGTTGTCCACTCAGAATCGTTTACTATTGTCAGATTTTCTGTGACACCATACTAAGTGTTGTGACCCTCACAGGGCAACAAATCGTAGTGTAAGAAGTTGCATTGTAGACCTGTGAAAGAGGAAGGTGGTCCTGCTTGGAACCAAAAATACACTGTCCCTTATAGGAATGTGCTGTGTGTACGGAAACAGAGGTTTAAAGAACACAACAAAGAAAATGGACACGTTCTGACAAAGAGAGTTCATTGTGCTCCTCCTGGAACTAAGGCAGTTATGAGTATCTGAAAAATTGTGATAAATGTCAAATTTCTGTACTCAAGAATAAGCACAGGTTTATAACCATACACGTCTGCTTAGAGTTCCAAAGGCTTTGGCTCTTATGTGAAACTCATGGTTGAATTGCTAATTTCTCCTCTGAACCACTTGGCCTTGGTTTAGCCTTCACATCCACACTAGAACAGTAACCAAGCCCAGAAGACCCAAGAAAGGCAGCTAAGGAGCAAGATGTAAATCTGGGTTACCAAAAACATCTGAGATGACAGCTAAAAGAAAAGCCACACTGCTTACAATGAGAAGCCTGGCTGGCCTGTTCTCTGGAGGAACACATGGGTTGGGCAGGAGGACTCGAAGAACAATGAAAGAAAGGGAGTTAAAAACCTCGTTTCCTGCAACGTATTTTTCCTAGAGCTGTCCACATCCTGTCCACACCTAATGGTGCCATCCCCGCCCTCCTCGCATAGATCCTATCAGTACTTAACAACTCTGCAAGTGGCACTCGGGGCAAGCACCGTGACTAGTGTTTTCACATGTTACCTTCTCAGACACTGTCCACATTGTCTCCCTGGCAGTTTAGTATGCAGCAGCAATGACATCTGGCAGTGTCCTGTGGCTCATTCGTCTCCCTCCACCCGTCTTTCCCATTCTCCAAATCCTGCTATCGTCCATGAGCAGGACCTAAAGAGAGGACACACCCAAGGCAAATTCCAGGGGGAAAAGTCATAAGGGACACTCCTGAGATGTAGATGCTTAGTGAGGTGTGAAGTGGTCATTGGTTGTAGAACTTTAAGGATGACCTTTGCCCTCATATATAATCATTATGCATATAAATATGTATATATAATTTGTCCATATGTATAATTTACAAGATGAATTTCCTTTTAGTGTGCCTGTGTGATCTCCTCTAGCTTGAGAGAGGGAACTTGACCTGCATCTTTGAACCTTATTGATAATGAAGTCACATTTCATTGTCACTAGAATAATATGTAAACCTTTTCTTATAAGGGGGTCATAGCTACAGTAGGATTTAATCCGAAAGGCATTCCTTTTCACGGTGAATTCATCCTGCTTACTTTAACTGTCTTTGCCGTTTTGTCACTATTTCTTTTCTGGATCTTAGGACTTCAGGTAAGTGGTGTGCCAATCTCTCTACGATGCCTCTTGATAAGAAACATCCCACCTACGTTTCCTAATAATTCTCTGTTACTTCAGGTTCTAAGCACCTAGAATTCAGACCGCTAAAATGCTTTCTGTGAGAAGTAGGAGGATGCTTTTCTACCCTGACCTCTATTCTAAGCATCATTTAAGAGGCTCTTGTCTCGGTAGGAAGCAGTGTATCGCGAAACAGGATGGGAAGTGCTGATGAAACACTGATACCCACAACACTTGGGCAGGCAAAGTACAAACCTGGGAAATATTGCAGGGACTTGGGCAAGAAAGCAAGCTGAGGTGTCCATTGAATCTTCTCTGATTTGGCACCTAAGAGTAGATGCTCTTTCACTGCTGTGAAATATAATGACAGGCAAGGCTTCAGATAACCATCCACAAATCCGGATGCCTATCTGCCAGCCAAGAACCCTTTTAATTAAAAAATAGAGCCCGAATTCATGATGATCCTGTCGTCCTAGGCAATATAGGGCAGTTCCTGTGTTTAGTAAGGAATATTGTTAAAGAAAAGAATTTATTTCATCCACACCCATCTTCCCTTCAGATTGAACTCAGACCATGAAAACAAACACGGAGCACAGTTTACCAAACAATAAAGGTTAAATAAGCAGAAATGAAGAAAGGTCTGTATTGTTACTGCTGACCCATTTTTAAACAGGACTATTTTTCCACTTTCTATTTTTACACAATCCAGTCATTTATTCCCTTTCAATTCCTTTTAAAATCAATTTGCAATTACTTGGGGGGATTCTTTGAATGTCTGTTATGTAAAATGTATTTTCATATACCAACACAGGCCTGACAAATCTGTTCAAAGATGGGTGTCTAAGCTGAGAAACGTCTAGCCCAATGTCTAAGCACCAACCTGCTGCTTTTCTCATAGACACATCAAGGCCAATACACATTTTACTCTCTTTACATGGTTCTTTGTTCATTAAAGATTAATTAAGTATTTATATTCCTCTAAATATCATCATAACAACTTCGAGGGAATTTTGATAATCAAACTTTCTCAAGGCATAAGGACACAATTACCTTAATTTTCTCAAGATACAATTTCAAAAGGGGGGTAAAGTTTTGAAGTTCTCGCTCCAGAGCCCAGCCTTGTGAAGAGAAGGCACTGAGCAGTGGCCCAGTTCTCCACAGTCTCTTTAAGTGACTAATGCACCTGCTTGTCTCATAATGAGAGGAGTCCCTAGTTGGTGTTTTTGGTTTAGTCCTGGTTAAGAGAGATTTTGACCGCATATGATGGGTTTGATTCCAAGTCTCTGACCTCCTCTGCTTTCTTCAAGTTGCAATCCAAATGCTCCTCAGCCTCAGGGCAGAGTAAAGTCCAGTCATGATGTCACCACTTACACCTTTTCACAGGAGAAAATCCAAACCCTTCAGGCTCTCAGGGTCTTGGAACAGCCAGCCCCTTGAGTTTGTCTGTTTAGCATCTCCTTCCTCTTAATCTGAACTGACGTGAAGGGTGGGGCCAGTGTAGCCCTGAAAACACTCTGAGCCACCCCCAACCCAATTCCCATCTCTCTAGCCCAAGAGCAAGTATTGTTAACTAAGGTCTCAGAGGTTAAGGACACTGTCTATTCTTCCAAAGATCCTGAGTTCAATTCCCAGCAACCAGATGGTGTCTCACAACCATCTATAATGGGATCTGATGCCCTCTTCTGGCATTCAGGCACACAAGGGGACAGAATACTGTATAAATAATAACTAAATAATTTCAAAAAGGCTTGCTATCAGTTTATATTGTTTAACTAAAATGTAAGATAATAAAAATATTAGTGGAGCTGGTTCTTTGAGAAAACCAAAAAGCTAGACAAACCATTAGCCAAACTAACTAAAAGACATAAAGATACTATCCAAATCAACAAAATCAGAAATGAAAAGGGAGACATAACAACAGACACTGAGGAAATACAAAGAATCATAAGATTCTACTTTAAAAGCATTTATGCCACAAAATTTGAAAATCTAAGGGAAATGGACAATGTTCTTGATCGATTCCACGTGCCAAAATTGAATCAAGATCCGATAAACAAATTAAATAGCCCTATTTTGCCTATAGAAATAGAAGCAATCATTGATAGTCTCCCAACCAAAAAAAGCCCAGGGCCAGATGGTTTCAGTGCAGAATTCTACCAGACCTTCAAGGAGGAGCTAATACCAATACTCTTCAAGCTACTCCAAAAGATAGAAATGGGTGAAACATTACCAAATTCTTTCTATGAGGCCACAGTCACATTGGTACCTAAAGCCCACAAAGACCCAACAAAAAAAGAGAATTCCTACCAACATAATTCAAGGATGAACTATTCTGGCAGTAACAGTAAAACCTCTGTTTGGTTGTCCGTTGATAAATAGAACACGTATTTACAAATAATTCAAAGACTAAGAGAAAATATTTAGTAATTATCACTGAACCTAAGGGACTTTTCTCATAATTTACGGTTCCTGGGGGAAAAAAGGATAATTCAATAGTGCATAACAAATTAAGACATCCTTTTATGATGACTACTGATTAGACTTACAACAGATGGTCTCTAAATTCAATTAAAAAAATAGCTAATTCTCCTTTACCTCCCAATCTGTTAGTTCTCACACTAACTACAACCATATATATTACTAATAATGTGCTTTCAAAGTTTCCTGTAGTTTAATTTTGGATACTAGATTGTTCCAAAATGTAATGAGAAAAGGTTTCTAGCAAGCAAGGTTAGTGTATTTTCTCCCCTATATAAATGTTTTAATGTTCATAACATTGTGTACATACAATACAGCATAGGTGGAGTAGAGCAGGTTACCTACTTTAAGGTACAAGTTTATAAATAATTCATGGGAACATGAAAAGAATTTATATGTTCTATTTCCTAATTATCTAAGTTTACATCTATCTATCTATCTATCTATCTATCTATCTATCTATCTATCTATCATGCCAGCCTTATTATTTTTGTATATTGACATTTTTCACTTTGGATGGGGAAGCTAAGCTATCCCTCCACTACATGAAACTTTTCATCTAATGTTTAAGTTTGGTTGGCTTTCAGGTTAATAAACATTATGTCACACCTGCATTCTGATCCATGTCACATTCCCTGCTGATGACAATCCACACTCAGATTCAGTCTTCAAACAGCCTTGCTTTTAATATAGTAACTTTCTTTCATTTTGAGCATCTCTTCATGTTTAGTGAGCTTGTCAATAGTTTAACTAGAGATAAGGGGGTTGTGTTGTTGGTGGTGGTGGTTTTATTTTATTTTATTTTATTTTTGGTTTTTTGAGACAAGGTTTCTCTGTGTAGCCTTGGCTATCCTAGACTCGCTTTGTAGGCCAGGCTGGCCTCGAACTCACATTGATCTGCCTGCCTCTGCCTCCTGAGTGCTGAGATTAAGAGATAAGTTTTTAATCTACTCTGAGAATATGACTAACTTCTTATAGACATATCTACATGTATTGGTTGCTTCAAGCAACACATTTTCTTGACTATCGTATTTCAAGGTCTTATTTCTGTCTTGGTGGTTCATTTATGTTTTAAACTTTATTTTTTGCACCTTTTTTTGTTTTTTTCTGATACTCAGGCATTATGACCTTCAGTTTTTTGCTTTTTGTATTCAAGTGTCGGAGAATACAGCAAGTTATGGATATTTCATTCTATCATACATACTCAAGTCTCGATTGACTTAAAAAATTACTATTTTTATCATGTATTTTCACCACAAAGTAATTTCAAGAGTTTTAAGCTGACTATTTGCAAGTTTGGAAGATTTGTTGAAGCCAACAGAGTATCAGCAAAGGGACCAATGATAAGCTCAGATAAGCTGGATATGCTCATATGATTTTACATATTCTCTCTAGTCAACAGAATATTACTAAAACACGTTTCTCAGTTGTTGTTATAGTTAATCTAAACCTACTGTTGTCTGTTTAAATACAAAACATGGAAAATGTGGTATTGCTTTTAAGTTGTTTTCTCATTGTCTGACACCAACAATATCTCTTGGATTCCCAGTTCCAGACTTCAGAAAAAGAGAGCAAATCACCTTTAGTTCCTTCCTTTCTTAGTTTTCTTCCCTTCTTCTTCTCTCTTCCCATCTCCATCCTTTTCCCCATCTCCTCTGAGATAAGATCTATCTATATAAATCCAGATAGCCTAGAATTCTCTGTGTAGCCATGATGCCTCAAGCCTATGACTCCTCTAACCAGGCTTCCTGAAAACTGTGGTTACAGCCGTGTAGGTCAGCACCCTGCCATCACTTCTGCCTACTAACGCATCACTTTCCAGCTCAAGAATTCATATTCTGCTTTCCAAGGGTAGTCCATTCAGAGGGCAGACAAGAAGAGCACCCTATATATGTACCCCAGCCTCTCTTTTGCAAAGAATTTCTCAAGCTTTGCATAGGTTGAAGGTTCTTGTATGCTGTTCATTTCTCAATGAAAGCAGTCATGTTCTATTCATGTTAAATATAAATGTCACCCTTAGTGCTCAATCAATCATTTATCCAAATTTACTGAATATCTAATTTGTGCTCAAAAAAAAAAAAAAGAAAAGAAAAGAATGGAAACAACCTTGAACCCAAAATGCTACTTGTGATTATTCAGTAGTCTTCCAGTGGGAAATCAAGTGTAAATAATGAGCAAAGGAAAGGTCTATAAATCCAGAGTCATTTTCTTTTTTTCAAGATGCATTTCTTATATTTATTTGTGTATATGTAAATGTATACTGCACTAGTGCACACATGTGTGCACTATGTATATACGAATTCCTGTAGAGGATAGAAGAGGGTGTCCGATCCTCTGGAGCTGGAGTTACAGGTGGTTTTGAGCTGGCTGATTTGGGTGTTGGGACTCAAACTGTTGTTATTCAGAAGAACAGTAATACTCTTAACCACTGAATCATCTCTCCAGCCCCCATAGCTATTTTCAAGAGTTAAAAACTGTCTCTGTACATCTGACACCTGACATATGGCATTTATTCAATAAGTACACGTGGGAGGGAGAGAGGGAGAAATAAATGAAAGGTAACTTATAACTCATGAAAGATTTATTTCAATCAAGACAGATTCCATGGAAAAATTATAGGAATCTATGCAAGGCAAAATGATAAGAGTACATTTAGTAGAAGTCCAGACTTCCAAAAATGGAAACACAAAAGGGATGTCCTGGAATATTTTCCCCAAGATTATATGACAGATGATGAGGGTTATTGACACTCTGAGCAGGTTCACGATACACATGCAGCCATGTTATGAGAGAAAGACTGTGTCAATAGCCTCTCCTGGTTGTACATTAGGGTTCTGAAAGCCAGTCATGGCAATGGTGTAAGACTTGCTCTGCAGCAGAGAAAGGGAACTGGTGCTTACAGCTTGCTTGCTTTACCTGCCAGCTAAACTCAGTCTGGAAAAATCACTCCTGGAAAATGTACCACCTATTTCTGTCATTGCCATACTTAGCAATAGACAATACTGACATTAAAAAAGAGCAATAAAAAACAAATAAATAGTATGCATAAGGCAATAACCTCAGTGGCTTAAACTAACAGAAATTTATCTTAACAAGGCTGTAGATGCTGAATCCAGTATGTTGGTAAGGAAGCACTTCCAATGGAGGCTCTGGAAGCTTCTGTTGCTCATCTTTCTGATTTGAGCTCTCTCAACTCTCTGTTCTCACAGTCACTTTCCCTCCTCTTCCCTCCTCTTCCCTCCTCTTCCTTTCTGTTTTTCATAAGGACAAATGCCTTTGGGTCGGGGATGATCTCATCTCAAGATCCTTAATGCAATTACATCTTCAAAGACTCCTTTTGTAAACAAGGTAACATGCACAGGTTCCAGATTTTTATGTGAACCATATGAGTGGGCCTTGTTCAGTTTTATATGATGAACATTTTAGATTTCTGATCAACTTATCCTTAACCTTCTCAACAGCAGAAGGAATTACTGTGTCCAAACTCATATCACCCAATCTAATTGCAGCCTATCATCAGACCTCTAAATGAAAAGAAGGAACTATTTTACTTTGTCAAGGAGAAAAATAAACTAATGAAAAAACTTGTGAACAGATTTATTCAAAAAATTACCCAATCAGTTTCCTCTTTTTGAATATCTTACATTTAAGAAGCATCAGAAGGAGTCTCTGCAGTGTCAGCATGTGGGAAGAGGAGACAGGAGGATTACGAGTTTTAATCCAGCCTATCCTATATGATGAAATTTTCTTAAACAAACAAAATGACAAAAAGACACATTTCTTGAGAAGAGAATGGTATTTTCTGTATCTTTACACACATACTAAGACACACACATACACACACACACACACACACACACACACACACACACACACACTACAGATAATTAAGAGCTGTCACCATGAATAAATAATGCCGGGTCCCAGCCCGCAGGAAAAATCAAATAAGGGTTCACCTGAAAGAGGGAGTGGGGATTGAAAGTAGGATACAGAGACACGAGAAATAATGAATCAAGTCAGGAAATTTCTGATCAAGATTCACTTTAATGCCAACAAGTAGGAACATATATAGAGCAAGGTCAGTAGGATCTATGCTAATCTCACTCACCCTAGCCTCCCGGGCAAGGATACAATAGCCTGAATCGTTCCCTGTAGAACTTCCTAGTTCCCTGTAAATAACTTCCTTCATCTTCTGGGTGGTTCCAAGTTGGGACTTCCCTACTTCTTTCAAAGGCAAATAGTCCAAGGATAGCCTGGAACACAAGACCTCATGAGGCAAAGGTCCACAACTTGAAGGTCACAGCATGCAGTCTAAGCACGGGATTTCTGACATGGCAGAATCTGGCATGGCTTCCCACAAAATAGATTCATAATATTCACTCATAGTTTTATATGTTTAATACATTCACAATAAATAAGAAATCCAGATCCTTCTCTTCTTAAAATGTATTCATTCACTTCACATCCTGATTGCAGCCCCTCCCAGCACCTTCTTCACACCCTTCCCTCCCACTCTTCTCTCTCCTCCCCAGAGAAGGGGGAGGTCCCCCATGTGTACCAACCTGCCCTGCACATTAAGTAGCTGCAGAACTAGGTACAACCTCTCCCACTGACACAATACAAGGCATCCTAGTTAGGGGAAAGGAATCCAAAGGGAGGTATTCTAGACAGAGATGTGCCTTTCCTGTTGTTGGGGGAACCCACATGAAGACCACTGTGCGTCTGCTACATATGTGCAAGGTGCCTAGAACCAGGTATGCATATGTTTTGTTGTTGTTCAGTCTTTGTGATCCCCCTTGGGCCCGGGATAGTTAGCTCTGTAGGTCTTTTTGCAGAGTCATTGGCACCTTCAGCTTTCTCAGTCCTTCCCGCAACTCTTCCATGGGACTCCCGAGCTCTGTCTAATGTTTGGCTGTGTTTCTGCATCTGTTTCCATCAGCTGCCAGATGAAGCCTCTCTGAGGAGTTATGCTAGGTTCCTGTCTACAAGCATAGAGAATAACATTAATAGTGTCAGTGATTGGTTCCTTCCTGTGGGATGGGTCTCAAATAGGGCCAGTCTCTGATTGGCCATTTCCTCAATCTTTGCTCCATCTTTGTCCCTGCATATCTTGTAGACAGGATGTATTCAGGGTTGAAGGTTTTTGTGGGTGGATTGTTGTCCTGTCCCTCCACTGGAAGTCCTGTCTGGCTACAGGAAGTGGCCACTTCTAGAGTCTCAGCTAGAGTGGCCCCCATAGACTTCCTAGGATCTCCCCTATTCCAGGTCTCTGGAAAATCCCAGAGATGCCTCCATGTACAATTTCTGTTCTCTCACCAGGCCTTCTCCGCCCTTGCTCTTGCTACTCCCAATTACCCCCTACTCCCCTCCCTTTCCTACCCAGTTCCCTCCCTCCATCCACTTCAATACCTATTCTATTTCCCCTACTGAGTGAGATTCAAGCATCCTCCTTTCGGCCCTCCTTGTAACTTAGCTTCCTTTGGTCTGTGGATTGTAGCATAGTTATCTTGCACTTTATGGCTAATATCCACTTATATACATACCATATATGTCTTTTTGGGGGTTGGGTTACCTCACTCAGAATGATATTTTCTAGTTCCATCCATCCCTCTCTTCTATGCTCTTTCTGTAGAACTTTCTTGTTTTTAAGTTTGTATTGTTTATAAATTTTAGAATTAGGTTTAGGGTTAAGGGTTGCATTTATGGTTAGCATTATGGTTATAGTTAGATACTTTCTTGGAACCAAGAGAGTTATGATGAGGGTTAGAGCTAGTATGAGGACCAAGACCAGAGCTAGAGGAACAGCAGAACTCCATGGAATTGGGACTCCAATAAGATTAACTGTTGTTGGCTTAAAGCTAGAATCTGAGTTAACTTTCAGCTACAGCCATCTTAGATGTTGGTGAAATTCAAAACTTGACGTAACTTTAGATTTTCTTATTAATAGTGTCTGAAACAAAGTTTCCTCTTGTGCAGAAGTGTATTTACCTCTAGTGCATCATTGCAGTGAGAGCGTGAAGAAGGGTTCTCACTTTCCTCCAAACCGACATGCAAAAGGATAAGACATGTTTGATTCTATGGCACGGTGTAGATCAGAGCTCTATCTTCCCAGGATAAAGCTACATAGAGATGCTCTTGCTAATGTTGTGTATGTGTTTTTCCAAATATTCTTAATCATAAACAATCCTAATATATTAGAAAGTCATATTATGCTGGTTGATATAGGATGTTTATGGAGAAGGGTATATATTGAACAATGCTTTTGCCAAAAGAATTTTTGATTTCTGATTGTATCAGCAAGTCCACCCAAAACTATCATGAGCACTTGAAGGCAAAATATCTGTGGGTATATGTTTGACTGAGATTAATATTTGTGAAAAATTCAGCAAAATAGCATTTTAATGATTTTTTTTCATCCTAGTAGCCTTAATAAACAAAGGTTTTATCTGTGACTTAACACTTAACATGGATTTATAGGGGAGACAGAAAAGGCTGTTTTGGTGCAGGAAAGTAAGAGCACTGGCTATAAGACGAAAATGGCTGTTTTATGTGTATGGGAATATGTGTGTACATTCATGCGAGTATGTCTGAGTATATGCATGTCTG
>OU015742.1:14797937-14820127 GCA_907169655.1 Acomys percivali | reverse complement strand
TCCTTCTCCTTCTCCTTCTCCTTCTCCTTCTCCTTCTCCTTCTCCTTCTCCTTCTCCTTCTCCTTCTCCTTCTCTTTCTTTCTTTCTTCCTTCCTTCCTTCCATTTTCTGTTTATTTTTCCTTTTATTAACAATAAATTCTTTTCTTGTACATTATAATTTCATGCAATCTATCTGCTTAATGGCTTGCTTTGTCTGGCTTGTTCAGCTATCTCTCTTAGTACAATCCAGGACCACCTACTCAAAGATGGCTCCATCTAAAGTACTCTGGACCCTCCTACGTCAGCTGCTAAGAGGGAAAGTGATCCATAGTCATGTCTAAAGGTCAATCAGATTGAGGAAATGTCTGAACTTATGTTCTTTCTCCCCAAGAAGAACAAGCTGACAACTGCGGCCAGCCATGACACTAAGTATAAATATAGCCTTCGGTATGTCCCTAACTTCGTTCCATGTGCCTCTGGGACTCACTATTATCTGCTGTCTAAGAGAATACTGGGGAGAACAGAGGCAGAGTACTGCATAGTCAGAACATTGTCGGACAAGGAGCATTGAGGAACCAGCCACAACCCTCTTTGTTTGTTTCTTCTCCACATGAACCAAGAAGCAAAGTCTAGTCTCATCTCTAAGAGAATGAAAACTTGCATTGTGCTGAGGAAAGAAAGAGTCTACCAGAACTGACTGTGAATACTAATTTCCTCCAGTGACACATTTCGAAAGAGGAGAGAAGGCTAATGAAGAGGGGAGGAAGGAGATCAAGTAGGTTTTGAGGAGTAGCAGGGGTGTCTTGAGAAAACATTAGCAGAACAGCTTAAATGTAGTTATTGATGATCCTGGCAGCTTGCTCACAGATGTACTACCCAAGACCAGCTGACCCCTTCATTGGCTGCAAGAAAAACTGCAACAACAACAAAATTCTTAAAGCAAGATCTGCTACTAGCAGATTGTCTAAAATGCCCTCTCTCTACCCTTTCCCTCTTGATCTTTTCCCCATTAGTCATTGATAATTATCTGTTAATTGTGCTTCCTTGTAAAGATGTTAGAAGGCAGAAGGGTTTTTCTCTGAGTTTTGTGCCCATGAATCCTACAGACATTAATGATAAATGCAAAAGCTGTACACCTGTCAACAGAGGAACATATATTTGAACCCAGGCATATCACAGGATTACATATCACAGGATATTATCTCCAGGGTTATAATATTTATGTTCCTATAGTACCAGTATACCAGTAGTGATATATGAAAGGAAGGAGTCTTTTGTGAGAAAAATATGGCAGTAAATATACATCACACCCCCACATACACAACCACACACACACACACACACACACACACACACACACACAAACACTTACACAATCCTGACTCCATTTAACACTCCATTTCAAGAAATCCTTTCACGTTCATCCCAGTGAAATCTGCCAAAGACACAGCTGAAACGAAGGCAAAATAGGTCACATAAGCCCTCAACAGTGGGAAATCCCAAGAAGCTACTAGGGAGAGAAGGACACATTGCTCATTTTTCTGCCCTTCTCCAAATGGCCCTCTTCTCATCCAATTTCCAAAGCCTTTATCCCCATCATGAACCCCCTCCTGCATCTTGTGATGCCGAAAGCTCTGTAGTTTCTGGTGAAATTTGCAGCCATATATCCTGTGAACTTGGTGCATGCTACTTCCAAAATCCTGTTCCAACTGCAGCAGCAGTCCCTCTAATGATAGCTTTATTCTATAATTCTTAAAATACTTCATATGCTTGATAAATATTTATAGACAATAGAAATCTGAGGTCTGTGCTCAGTGGTCTTCTAGCTAATTGAGTAACTCGTCCCATATTTTCTTCAACATAAACAAAGAGAAGTCGGGAGGAACCAACCAGAAATATGTGGCCAAATCTATTTGATGGCAGAAGTTGCTCTTTCCAAATGGAAAATAGTCTTGAATTTCTGCTACTTATCTTTTCCATTCTCCATATGTGCCAATTATTTCTTCCATTCACATACATATTCTAAGTGACCTCCAAATGGATGTCAAGAAACATTCCACAGAAGAAAAAATTGCCAAGACCCTTCCAGGTGCTGCAGGGGTAAAAAAAAAAAAAAAATACTGTGTTAAAACAGAAAAACATAGAGACTAAGTAACACAGGGCTGCCTTCATTTTTATTCACTGGGCTGCAAACAGATTAAAACTCCTACCCAGGTAATGTCTAAAACCAGGAGTCAGTTACAAAACTTAGCTGCACTGATGCTAAGGATTTGCAGTCATTCATTTGCTTTGAGGAACACACACCAGCTCCTTGAGCAAATCAACCTCTGAGACATTCGTTAATCAAGATGGCAGTTCTTTTAAAAAATTATCTTATGAATGAAGATGGTGGGACTCTGCAGAGTAAAACCCTAGAGTCAGACTTCTCTTCATTTAAAATTAGGGAAGATAAACAAATCCATGGAGACAGGGGCAGCTGAAATGGAATTTAGCTCCCTAGGATCTAGCCGACCATGACATACTTCATTTGACTCCATCAAGGCTTGGAGTTGATGGTTGATCAGCCCATAGTCTGGGGCTCCTCTGGTAGATTACTCAAACATTTGCTTTTGTTCCTATGTTGATTGTTTTTCTCTTTAAATGACAAGTCTCTTTTATCTATAATATTTAGATTTCCTTTGCCCATTAACCCACCGGTAGTCTCTGTGCTCATGACAGTCCCAGTCTTTCTCTCTCTCTCTCTCTCTCTCTCTCTCTCTCTCTCTCTCTCTCTCTGTGTGTGTGTGTGTGTGTGTGTGTGTGTGTGTGTGTGTGTGGCTAATCACTTTCATCTGAGTATAAAATTTTAAGCATTGCCATTTTCAATATGGATGCTTAGACTACATTCTTTTAACTCAGTAGTCCTTTTTTATTCTTGATTTACACTAAGCTAGAGGGATAAAAGGACAACATATTTGTGTAAAGGAGATGAAGCGGGGAACGGAAGACTCAACTAACTGTGTGTAAAGAAGTCACAACTGCTTGTGCTGGCATCACAGCATGCTGGAAAATTTCCATACTATTTTCTGGACACATTCTAATGCAACACATTCTTCTGGTTTTCACATACTAGGCTAACCACCTGTGTATGCAATTGCTTTGGATTTAACTTTGAGCCTCATCCCCGAACCAGACCTGGCACCTGCAGAAGAAAATACCAGGGGCTAAAATAGTGCAAACAGGGCCACAAAACGGTGTAATATCCTCCCACTGCGGTTCATAAGTGATGCTGTTTCAGGGTGTACATTTCATCTCATGAGACTCCAGACAACAGAGGAGCTAGACAAAGGAAAACATGTGATGGAGTAGTATTTATATTGCGAGCTTTCCAGCCTTTCAGGAGGGAATGGTTTGCAGATGTACACCCTCCAATGACATTTACACATCTATTGTTTTCTTAACCTCTTTCCCCATCTTATTACAAGATTCTTTTCATGAAAAAGATTACAAACTGCCAGTGCTTTTCTGTGATAAAGAACACATGTCCTTCTGATTACAAGGGAAGACATGATAGGCTAGATGATAGGCCAAGTGTTAATGTCAAATTGGCTTCAGAAAAGGGAATATTTTTATGATTGCTTAAGCATTGGTATTTTTATACCATAAATTCTCCTCTGTTTAAAACACAGTGCTTAACCCGGTCTTAGGACATCAAGCTGCTAATTTACACAGTCCTCTGACAGAAAACCATCTACAGCAATCAAGGCGGAGTAGAGGAATTTAACAGAAGACCATCTGGACATGAAGCTGAAGAAGACACTTTCTTCCTAATAATCTCTTAAAAGAGAAATAGCAATTTTGATTTATTGACCATAAATTCCAGCAGGGTCTTTATAAGGAGACTCTAGTTTTTATTTTCTTTTTCCCTTACTAATTTTCAGTAACTTCATTTATTGATATTAACTTGGTGTCTTTAAGCCTTATTTTGAGTTTCTGAGAGTTTATAGTATTGCTGAATTCACAGGACTGCAAGAAAGGACATCTGCTTTTCACACATGTTTCCTATGAACTCCCCACCCTCTCTCCCAATAATGGGTAGCACTGTATCAGTCAATTGGCGATTTTATTTTTTTATTTTTTTTAGTTTGGAGATTATAATTGTATCATTTCACCATTCCTTTTCCTTCTGCCAAATCGTGTGTGTGTGTGTGTGAGTATTGCTATTTTCAGTTGGGTATATCTTCCATAAGATGGATTTTCTCTAGTAACCAATGTTAATGCATAAGTAAATATTAAAGTGTGATTATAAATAACTCTCATATAGACATGTGAAAGCTTTCTTAACTCCTCTAGTCCTATTCTCTCTTTTTTTTCCTCCATCTTCCCTCAAGCCACATCTTTCAATGCAGCTTCCCGGAGGTTACAAATGTGTCCCACCACTGCCTGTAGCTGGATTCCTCTCTTCTCTTGATTTCTTTATGATGTGTGGCTATATGCTCCATTTGTTTTTGTGGTGTCTTCTTCAGCTGTTAGAACGAGTCCTTCCTGAGAATTTCAACCACTCTCATGTCCTTAGAACTCAGAATTGCATGAGGTGAAGTTGGGATGAAGTGTGGGTGTGTGTGTAAAGTAATAGGTAGGAGGAGATAAAATGCTTGTCAAGAACAAAAATAAAGCACAATAGCGTGGACAGACATAGAACTGAGGATAAACTTGACCTAAACAGTAAATAGATATCAGAACAACACAGAGTGAGAAAATAAGCAAATTAAACTAAATAAACAAAACTAAACCAGTTAACACATGAACTAAAGTGAAGAGTCAAGCACTTCACCAGTATTCCACTTACTGGGGGAAGATTGGGGGAGACTTTGAGATGTGATTAGAAACCCAATTTTATTATTTTTTTTTTAGAAAATCTGTTGAACATAAAAAGAATAAAATAAAACATTTTAAAAGATAATGTAATACCAAAATAGTGTTCTAATATTCTTAAAAATATTAAATGTGGTGGCCAAAATGTCTACTTGTCAACAAACAAAAAAAACAAATAAGCTTTAAATGAGATTAGCAGCAGCTGCATTCACTAGATTCTACCTCCTTAAAAATAGTCTTAGGGCCAGATTTTATTCTATTTCTAGAAAATATAAGCTACGTTTCAGTATAAGAAATAATTAATGGGAAGCACTTCAATAGTGGATATTAATTAGTTTAGTGGACATAACAATTTCTTAAAACTACTACTTAATATTGAATTCATGTAAGTGTTTATCAATAGTAAAATAACTACATATGGTATAGATTATTTCTAAAGTTTCACAGAAATAACCATTAGAACAATATAATAAATAAATATTTATGCATTTAGTGTATGTATGTTTTTCTATTCCTGTATATATTTATACTTTCAAAAGTGAAAGATGAAAACATTAAAAGATCAACAATTTGTTGACAAAAAAGTACAGAATAAAGAATATTAAAGCATTACTCATTTTTTGGTGTTACTCTTTTTATAAAGAAAAATTAGGATGAAAACACACATAAAATGTATTTGCTTTTAGGGAATTCCCTGGCACTTGAGAAGGTGGTGCCTGCTAGAAAACAATAAGATGCTCACCAGTACCACTTCCACTTCTTTCCCATCCGGATAGATATCCTCATCATTTATCCAGTTAGATTTTGATGTTTGTCAAGTTGTGGCCAAGAATGCTGCAATGGAAGCTAAGTACTTCAGGCTCAGGTTTCAGCAACTGAGAACTCAACATTCTTTCCCAGTCCCTCCCAGATGCATGTGTCTGCATGCTACACATCTGGATGATGAGGAAAACTAGGAGGGAGCAGGGACATAGGGTGAAAGCCAATCACTGAGAGTGCTGAGAGAAAGGACCTAAGGAATCATCTATATTTTATATGACATGATGTTAAGAGAAAGAAATGCTATGTATTGCAGTGATGATGGTAACATATATTATTGTTATAGCAACCAGCATTAAGGACTGCACAAAGAATCCTTTTGCATTTTATAGCATGTTGCATCAGTAAATAGAACAAAGAAATTATGACTGGCATATGGGACACATCAGATCATTTGGAGGTGAAAACCACCAGGAGAAATCTCGTTTTCTAACTAGCATTTTGTTTAATTTCACCACAAATGTTAAAGGAAAGAAAGAAAGACCATAATATGTGTATGTTACACCACAGCACACATTTTAACATTGTGTGTGTTTGTATATATATATATATATATATATATATATATATATATATATATATATATATATATATATTAAAATGTTTTAATTAAAAACTAAGCAACAGTTAAAAATATTCATATCTATGCTCCATTGGAAAGATGTGTGAATTTTCATGCAGAAACATAAATGCCTTCCAAAGTAAGACTGTGTCAAGAATCTCTTAATTTTTAAAAATATTTAATTAATTAATTATTTTATTCACTTAGTATCCTGGTCATATCCCCACCCCTCCTCTCCTCTCAGTTCTACCTTACCTCCTTCTTACTTCCTCCCCACCCCTATTTCTCAGAAAAGGAGAGCTTCTTTTCCCATCCACCTTGGCTCATCAAGTCACACCATGACTGTTCGTGTCGTGTCCTCTTCCCCTGTGGCCTGCCAAGGCAGTCCTACAGGGGGAAGTAATCAAAGAGCTGGCATAAGACTACATATCAGAGACAGCCCCAACTCCCCTTACTAGAGGACCAACATGAAGCCTGAGCTGCCCATTAGATACATCTGTGTAGGGGACCTAGGTCCAGTCTATGCATGGTCCTTGGTTAGAAGCACCTCTTTATTTAATCTAACCGGTGTGTTAGTCTTTAAGTCATAATCTTTAAAAATCTGGTTAATGTTTGATAGTTCCCTTTAGCATTAATGAGATATACCAAGAATTATTTCAATTGCCATCTGATATTCTACCCACCGAGTTACAGACCAGATTGATCACAAAGCATGCCGAAGTGTGAAAGATCACCACAGAGATGACAGATAAAGTCCTTCAGTCAGATGTTTAAAGAATCTTTTGTTACTTTCCAGAAAGCTAACCTCAGAAACACCGATGCTCCAATCTCAGAGGGCACAGAAAGCCAACATAACTGCAGATAACACATTATAAAAATCAACTTTGTGGCTGAATAGCCTCAACTTTTAGTCTATTCTAATATGGAAGTCTGATAGGAAAGCCATACACTTCCCTCTTATTTTTCTTTGGCAAACTCTGAATTCGCAGATTGTACAGATATTTTAGTATACTTAACTAAAGCATCTCTATTTATGATTTTTGTCTTGGAAGTCTGTTCCGTGGTTAAGCCACACATTGCATGCTTCCGATGCTAGACACATGATCTGGGCTAACCAAGGCAAGAGGCAGCCACAAAACATTATCCAGGCTGCAGGAAGCTGTGCCATGAGGCTGTAAATGGCCATTTTACAGGTCATGAAGAAAACCGAGAGCAGGATCAACTGACACAGCAGTCAGTGAATAGGAAAAGCAAGTACGTGAGGCTCATGTTGAGCCTATGTGGATCTGAAAAGAAACATTCATACGGAATAGCGAGGAGAAATACCTTGGCAAAGCCTCTTTCTTGTAAGCAAAAAGAAGAGAAGAGAACTAGGCAGGCATTAAGTCATCCTTGAGAAAACCACATTTTTTTGTTTATAAATAGCTGTTTGTTTGCAGAGATTTGTTCTGCCCCCTTTTAGAGCCCCTTGAAGCACTAGAATAAGTGTGTAGCCAGAACACAGCATATATGGTAATGCATTTATATCCTCCATCCTCATGTGTTGATATATATATCAACATTCTTATAAATCTATACCATCACTTGGAAAATAGAAACATAGGAAATTATGACACAGTTAGCAAGTAGGTCTTAGTTAACCTAAGTTTATCTGGAAAAACCATCAGAGAAAAGCCAGATGAATGTCCAGTACTTTCATTCTTTAGGTACCTGGATTCTGAATTCATCCTACCAGTGGAAACAGACATATGGATGAGCGGCTTCCAGCATGGTTGGATGTAACACACAGGGAAGTCCTTGAGATGTGAAGATAGCAATTATAGAGGAAACTGGGTTGATTTTGTAGAGCACATTAACATGAGTAAAGAAGCTACACAGAGAGCTCCCGAAGTCCACATGGAGGTTTCCTGGAACTTGTTTCTGAATGCAGAGTCGAACTTTCCTAATTCTTGCCAAGGAGGTTTGATTCCATGCTGAGAACACACCGAGGGAGGCTGAAAAAGTTAATCATATCCAACAAGACTCCAGTAGCCTTGCTGAAGGCAGGGAGTAGTGACCTACACTGAGGCTACATCATCAACTGGTGAAGGCTAGGAATATGACGCCACACGTTCTAAAAGCATGTATGGAATAAGAGAACAGGAGGAAAACTGTTTTAGACACAGGAAGGGTACATTGTACCCTTATAATGTGTGTGTGTGTGTGTGTGTGTGTGTGTGTGTGTGTGTGTGTGTGACATATGGAGATAGGGATATGCAAGTTAGCAGAAGGCATCACATTTCTTGTGGTTTGTATTATAGATGAGTCACCCGATATGGGTGCTGGGATCTGAACTCTCTGGAAAAACTGCACGTGTCCTTAACCACTGAGTCATCTTCTAGCCTCCTGCTAGAAAAAGAGAATTGTTTGCTTAAAGCAAGGTCAGATAACTGTGGCCCATCTCCTAAATATAATCACTTTCCTGATGTATGAATCAACTTCCACTGGAGCACAGCTACATCCATTGGTTTATATGAAGACTGTGACAGATTTCAGGCTACCATGCCAGTCTTTAAAAAATATATATCTTGATTAAAATACAATTACATCAACCATCACTTTAGTAAAACAGCACACATCCTAAATATTTTCTAAATGTTTGTCCTTATACCCACACACAAATATAATACTCAACCTTTATTAGGGCAATCCCACTTTGAAACAGAAGGAGAGCATTACAGAAAAACACAACCAAGTAAAATGCAGTTGGGGAGCCCAGTACTAAGAGGTACGTACATCCACAGGACAACTCTTGCATCTAAAGGACCATGGCAGAAACAAAGTTAGGAAGATTGAGCCAGAGGAACGGGGAGTTTGCTGTGAGACTGTGTCTCCTAGGTATGAGAAGCTACATCTGCAATGTCTTACAAACATGACTGCAAGAAAATTAGCAGTGTCCATGTTAAAGTAGATAGGGAAAAGCTCATGCGGTCTCAATCTTACACAAAGAACAAGAAGGAAAAAAAGCCCTGAGAGCAGAAGAAAAAGAATGCATCACTTGGCTATTCAATACCAAATAGTCAGCCCTGAAAACATATAATGAGACAACATTATACAAACTGAGCAGGTTGTATTTATGTGTTTATGTATATGTATTTATGTATGTAAGAACAATTAATTTAAAAAGAGTTCACAAATTCACAAGAGAGTAATAATTTCACCCTTCCTTTCCCTCCTTCCAACCTATCCTGTGTACCACCCAATATCCCAACTCTCAAACTCCTGGACTGTATCATTTTTAGTTGCTCTATGTACTCCTTAACAGTTTTAGCTGAGATTGTGCAGCCTAAATATTTTGCTACCTGTGAGTTAGAGAAAGGGTTACTGAAATTGAAAACCAGTCACAACATGTTGGAGAGTATATTATATGTGGAGAGACAAATGTATTAATGCTCATCCAGGAAGAACAGTGGGGAATTGCTGATTTATTAGTCATCTCCAAGGTGAGTGTTATACTTGATGTGGTGGGACACTATTTGACAGAGCACTCTGAGTGAATAAGCATGCTGTGAATAAGCACTCTGGGACATGATGAAAAATACACCACTAACAAGTAAGAAAGAAAGAAACAAACACTCCCCAAATAAACCTCAAAATGATCATCAAGCTAAACTACAGCTAGATGAAGACAAAATAGAATGCAGGCATGGAAGCCTTAAGATTTACATGCAAGGCAATGGATTTGCACAGATTCCATGCAAATTATTATAGTGAATGCAAATGACCCAATGTTTTCTTAAAAAGCACTCTTCAGACTGCATATACATCTGCTTTCCACAATACAGATAGTCATTAAAAAGATGTAAATACATTCAAATTCCTAAAGAACATACTAGAAAAACACTAACCATAATGCTGTAGGCTAGTGTGTCTGTGCCGGAAGGCTACAGAGAACATACATATCATCTCATTTAATAGAATGACTTCAGGCATATATTCTGGGGATCCTACAATACATCCTCCTGTAGGTAAGTGAGAAGAAGGGAAGTCATCTTTAACATTAGCATAAAATGTACTTTATGATAAGGAATATTCTAAGTGGTTAATTGGGATATTCATAATCATTAACATTTAGTTCTTCCAGAGCATATATAAACAATTCTTATACTCATTATAAAGCTTCAAAATACACAAAGCAGAAACTGACATGATAAAGGGAAAATAAAGCTAATATTCAAATACTAATGACTAATGTACAAGTCTACAAAGAATCTTGGTGACTTTTTGCTATGAACTTTACAACCAACGTGAACCAACTTACTAGAACACACCACCCGACACAAGAACAAAAACCTTTCAAATGTCTAGAGAGCCCATGGTCTGGGCTATAAAGATAGTCAAGCATGTATGACATATTTTTCTCTTGCATAATTAAAGGGTACATATAAAACAAATGCAGTCAAATAAGAAAGCATTAAAATAAGTTTATAGAATAAACATTCCAATCAAATTTTCAAACTTAAGGAGAAGAAAGTTCTTCATAATTAATGATAAATCACCACCTCCCATCATTTAATACTTATCAAACTGATTAGAAATAATCAATTTTAAGAACACTGGACAGCATAAATTAATATTTAAGTATTATTTTTATATTAGTTAAATAATAGATACACAATGATGACAGATTGTATTCTGAAACACAAACCCACCCAGTTGCCAGCTAACAGCTTGTGTTTTACCCAGATGTGACACAGCCCATGTGTATTTTTATAAAGACAGACCAAACTATAGCCACCAGCTGCAATTCAATTATTTTTACAGTATACAGACCTTGTCCTGATGCAGTTCAATATTGTGAAGTATATTATCCTGTCAGAAATTATATTGTACTGTCAAATGGAGACCATCAACATGTTATTCACATCTATGCTTTCTCTTGCTCACCCTCTCCAAATACATATGCATATAATTATATAATTTTATGACAATAAACTGTTTAGTGGATTAGAAAATAATGTTTTCCAGGGAACTGTGTCTCAAATCCAAAGGAATTTAACAGCCCTCAATTCAATGATGTAGAATTTAAGGAAACAGACTATCAACCACACTCCTTCAAAAAAGTAACTTATAGGTGCATATGTGAACAATTGCATACAAATATATTTTATCAGAATAAAATCACTTATTACTTACAGATATATTTATGGCCCAAGAGTTTAAGGCAATGCAGTTTTAAGGAAGAGAAGTAAGATCCAGGCCAAAAATTAAACCCATCAGGAATTCATCCTATGTAACTTCTATGAAGTTATAATTAATGAAGCATCTAGCAGCTCCTGCCTGTGGGAATGGTACCAGTCTTCCTCTAACCCAACAGAATCATTGCCGGTCTTCATGACCATTGCTTCTAGGAAATGTTCTATTGGCATAAAATCACCATAGAGAAATTTGGACATTTCTTCTTTTTCAGCATTCTTTTTCTTCTAATGTAACTTTATCTCCTGTGTTGTAAAGTGGAAATAATAACTACATTCTTTCCTTTCAAAAACTGTGGTCCAGGGAGGGAAGATAATTGTCTTAGTGTTCTGCCACTTGCAAATGGAAGAAGACACAGGTTTTGAAACCAAGTGTGCCACATTCACTACGTGCATTGCCAAAACAAAACAGAACTCTGAGTGCTTAATCCACTCTTATAGGATCAATGGTGCATTCTCACAATCCACTAGATGCTTCACAGTCATTCTGAGTACACTGATAAAAAATTTTCAAGTTTAATTTTCATCAAAACATGACAATTTTATTAGAAAAATAATAACAGCTTGTTTTTTATTAAAAATTAAAGTAAACCAAATTCATACTGACAAGATAAAATTTAGGTAATGTTTTGGTTGTCGCACTCAGTTCTCCCTTTTTTCTTTCTATATGACTTATATTTTAGAAGAAACATTGCTTACTATGTACTTCACCCTACAAAAATACACAGGAGAAAGATTTTCTAAAGTCCAAGTATTTGGTAATAAAAGACATCAACAGTAATCATCAAGTATCTTCATGAGTCAGCACTGTGCTAGATGATATATGTACATATATATATATATATATAGTTTAAGAATGGAAAACAAAATAATAAATCAGAAATTTCATAAAATGAGTTTCGTACCTAGTAGAGAAAAAAGAATGTAAACCAATCTGGCTTCAAAGACATGTATAAAATCTGAAAAAAAAAATCCTCTGTGCAGTTTTCTGTGGCCCACCTACTGCACCCTGAAATTGACATTTAGGAAGTAGCTGGCATCAAGCGGTGATGAGCTCTGACCACCTAGCTATCACTGCTAAGGAAAAACTTTAAATGCCCTGTATGTCCAGAGCCTTGACTCCTCTTTAGGTAGTCATAGATAGGTCCCCAAAGGCTCTGGGGTGGATGGGAAGGTGGGCTTCCCTTTTCTGAGGAATAAGTGACAGAGAGGAAGAGGAGGGAAGGGGAGAGAGAGGGAGAAGAGGGAAGGAGGGTGGGGCTGGGAGGAGCGGAGGCATTGGGCTACAACCAGTGTGTAAAGTGAATCAAGAAATAGAGAAAATAATTTTTAAAATATAAAAATAAAATGTAAACAAGCACTTCTAAATTTTCATGGTGATTAACGGGAGGGATTACTTTTCCTTTCTTTTTTCAGGGATCAACTAGAAAAAAATAAGTCAATTTCCCAATTGACTTAAAAAATGAGTTGTTCTTTCAGATTTCACTTATCCTGCCTTTTTTCTTGTCATATAAAAAGATTACATTGTGAGAAAAATAATGTGAAGTTGTGTGTTGCGGGGGTGAGGAGTAAAAGGAAGATCTGGAGGAGGAGTTGAAAGAGGGGAAAGAATGTGACCAAAATATAATAAACGAAAAAATTTGAAAAATAATAGTAAAAAAATTACAATGAATTTCATCTGGAAACTTCTCCAACCCCAACCGTGTTCTTTTTTTTTTTAATTTATTCATATTACATCTCGATTGTTAGCCCTTCCCCTGTTTCCTCCCATTCCTCCCTCCCTCCCACTTCCCCCCTTCTCCTCTTCCCTATGTCTGTGATTGAGGGAGACCTCCTCCCCCTACATATGCTCTTAGAATATCGAGTCTCTTCTTGGTAACTTGCTATCCTTCCTCTGAGTGACACCAGGCCTCCCCATCCAGGGGACATGGTCAGAAAAGGGGCACCAGAGTTCGTGTGAGAGTCAGATCTCATTCTCCACTCAACGGTGGAATACATTTACACTATGGAATACTACTCAGCTATTAAAAACAAGGAATTCCCGAAATTTGTGGACAAATGGATTGATCTAGAAATTATTATCATAATGAGTGAGTTCACCCAGAAGCAAAAGAGACAACCGGTATATACTCACTTATATCAAAACACTAGTCCAAGGGATACGTCCCATGAAAAACTTTACTTACCAAGAAAGTGGGTCAGAGGAGAGGACATCCTATTGAGACTTTAGGAGAGAGTAGCATGGAAGAATGGGGAAATAGTAGGATCCACAGGGTCCTGGAAACCTACAAGAAGAACTTTATGACAGGCAGGTCTGTGTCCTGGGGTCCTCCTCAAACTAAGGCACCGGCCAAGGAGAACATAGGCAGTAAACTTCGAACCCCTACCAAGACCTAGAGGACAAACAGGATGTTCAACCATGTTCTTTACATCCAGTGTGTTGCATTTACTCACTGATGATTGTGAGCCAGCAGCCATGATCTACACCTGACATGGGATTTCACTCAGCCCGAGTGGACACACCACACTGGCAGCATTCTTGAATTCACTCCCAACCCCATCTTGCTTGGCAGAGTCAGTTATCAATTTGATGTGACCCAACAATCTGTTCCACTGGATCTCACTCCTTCATTTGCGTGGGGAACAATGCCTTCTGACCAGCTAACCAACAAAAAGCAGGGAATCAGGAGTGATTCTAAAGGAGTTATTCAGGAGTCCAAACTAGACTGATTTGTGGATGAGACTAGTGCTTTCATTTTATACATGTAGCCTTCATGTGTCAAAGCATTGTATGATTCGGATGGCAAGTCAATTAGACCAGGACTACTGTACAATGGACAAGTTGAAAACGACATATGTTCTTGAACCTGTGAGCTAGCTCTAACAAATTTAATGCAACCTTTGTGTCTTAAATACTGTGCTGAAATTACATGGACATTCTAACTATTAGCAAAAGTATATGCCATATACTTTTTATTTCATTAATATTTTATAAAACATTTTATAAAGTGTTTGTAAGATATTTTATAAATATTTTTATGTTACAAAATGACATTTTATAAGATGAAAATCAAATAAGTAGTATTGTAATTTGACCTATACTGGTTTTTTTTCTTGTCATTTAAGAAATTACAAGAAGGAGTGGATGGAGAGATGACTCAGAGGTTAAAAGCCCTGGATGCTCTTCCAGAAATCCTGAGTTCAATTCCCAGCAAGCACATGGTGGCTCACAACTGTCTACAATGTGATCTAATGCCCTCTTCTGGCCTGCAGGCATACATGCAGGCAGAGCACTAAATATATCATTTTTAAAAATCACAAGGAAAGAACATGAAGTTGGGTGAGTAGAAGTTGGAGGAGGAGATGGGGGAGACTCGGGAAAGAGGAAGGAAATAATATGATCAAAATACATTGTGTGATTAATTTGAAAAGTAATAGTAATAAAAAATTACAATGAATTAAATTAAGTTATTGAGAAATACAGTTAATAATACAATTTTGTAAGTAGATCGTCATCAATATTATGAGATCACAATTAGGCATTATTTTACTAGAGTGCAAGTTTATGTAAGAAATAAACACTACAAACACTAAAAATGTAAAAATAAAATTTAAGTCAAAGAAAAATATTACATTAGAAATACCTATTTAAGAAAAGTGGATCAAATAACCTTCTTCTAAATAAAAAGAAACTTATTAAAACTTTCCTCAGCAGCCAGGCAAGATGGCACATACTTGTAATGCTGGCAGAGGCAGGTGGATCTCTGTGAGCTCCAGGCTAGCCTGGTCTACAAAGTAAGTCCAGACCAGTTATGGTTACATAGAAAAACTCATCTTGAAAAACCAAACCAAACCAAACTAAACCAACCAACCAAACAAACAAACAAAAAAAACCTTCAGCAGCAGTCCCTCAGATTTACCCAGAAGTGTATGTATCTTGTAGCTCATGCGTTTGTTGGTAGACCTATGGAAGTGCTCAGAGGAATCTCATGCAACCAATCAATTCCCAATTTCACCCCAAAGATACAAAATGCAAACTACTCTGTATTTAATAATCCACAAACTAATATTTAGTGAATATTTACTCTATTCAGAAGGGAAAATATTGGGCCAAATCTAACTATTTTTCCAGAAGAAAAATAGTATTGAAAACTTGTTCAAAAAAGAGAATTGAAATCATAGGGCAATAGGACAGCCAAGAGATGGATAAGACAGGAACTAGAGAGGGATCTCAGCACCTAAAAACACTGGTACACAATCATAGCTCAGATCCCAGCACCCAAGTCACAAGCCAGGCATCCCTCAAACTCCTGCAACCCCAGATCTCAGAGAGCTAATGCCTTCTGGCCTCTCTATGCAAAGGTCACATAGACACATACATCCAGAGAGAGGGGGAATGGGTAGATAAGTACATGAAAGAAAGAAAGAAAGAAAGAAAGAAAGAAAGAAAGAAAGAAAGAAAGAAAGAAAGATTAAAATTTTAAGAAAAAAAAAAAACCCTAACTGGAAAACCAGCACCATGGTGGCAGACTTTGAAAGGAAGATAGTTACTCACAGAGACGAAGAACAGGCACATGTGTATAGTTGCTGTAACCGTGCCTAACTACCTGTCACAGTCACAAGAGACACAAGCACATTACATCAAACTAGAAAGGATCTGAAGCCACACTAAGTATGACCCTTTCATAAAAGTCAGGAAGTCTTGTAAATCTACTTGTGTTATCTTCAGGGATAGTTACTTACAGATAGTGTACTTTCCACTGTATAAAAGAGAAAAAAAATGCTCAGGTTTGCCCCTGCCCTAACCTCCCTATCTACCATCAATGCTTTACTGAAATTACCTTCCAGCCCACAGAAAGCGTACTTTGGGGGAGCTCGAACCTGGCATTCTACTTTTGCATAAGCAGCCCTCCAAGCACTCGGGGCTGCTAAACCACAAAGCCTGCACTGTGCTTTCAGTGACAGTGGTAGCTGTATCTTCCCTCCATCCTCTAGTGGACAGTCCCCAGCTGCAATGAGCCTGAAAGGTCAAAAGGTCACTATATCAGTAGGAATCCTGACCTACATTAGGATTACTGGAGGATGTACCTGTCAAGGACTTGGATTCCTATAGCATTCTGCATTCAATGTCCAGATGTGGAAAAAGGTCCAGGTCTCCAAAAATGAGCTTGATAGAAAGCAATGTGTGTCTCCATTGTCTTTGATAAACATGAGATGAAAGAAACAAAGCTTTAGAGCTCTTTGGGTTTGGCACAACAGCCTCAGTTTTGTTATTCCTTATTGATTTGAAACAGTCATAACCGCATACAAAGTTGATAGAATTAGACTGGCAATCCACCTCCAGATGAAAATATAAAAGAATGCATCATGCCTTGCTTGAAAACAAACTCACTTAGGCTCACAGAAGATCAAGATAAATAAAGTAAGGAAAAAGAAAGGTTTCAGTGAGGCTACATGGCTTAAGACTCTATACCGGAAGTGGGCCTGGGGTAGACTTCAATATGTGCCTGATCTCACAATGGAGTAGCACAGCCAGTGTTTCCAAGGTCAGTAAGGAAAGCCCAGAAGAATCAAGCAGGGCTTCCCACAAGAACTTTCTAGTTTTTCTAATGATAACATAGAAAACGTAAAGGAAGCCCTGAATCTCCTCCTAACTTAAGGAAGAGGTAGGTCATAGGAAAGTACAGTCCAGACAGGTGAAATATGACTCAGTCTTGATGAGTATTTCTTTTTGTTTTTTCTAACACACATACAGCTTTATCATCAGGAGGAGCAGTCTATGTGGACAGGCTGAACTCCATCCTTAACAAGAAATTCGGTCCTCAATGACTAACTACTTCTACTCAAACAGGCTCTCTTGCTTGCTGCTGGCAACTGCTCCTTCCTTGTTCTCCTCACCTCTTTTCTTGCCTCTCCCCCCCCCCTTTCAATCAAGCTACGCCCTGCCTTGCAGACCTTTGAGGTTTTGGCTTGCTTTGTGTTCATAGCCTCAAATTCCAGCGGAAGCTCTCAGCCTAAAGCAGCTATTACTGTTCCTGTAGCATGTGGTTAGTCAGGCAGTCTTCAGTTACCACTTGTAGACCTCCAGACCTTGCTGTGGTAAGCGGGGAGGACCCTGGACATTCTCTGCCCGGGATGGATGACTAAAGCCAAGCACATGACCCAAATTAGCAAAGGAAGGAACAGGGACAGATGGAAAGAATTTCCTTCAAACAAATAAAAGTTTTTTTGGACTCCTCTTTTATGATTCAACTCTTCTGTTGCTCAACTAAAAGCTGGAGTCATAGAAAAGGGGAAAGTGCCTGATGAGTGAACAACAGAAAAAAACAAAACAAAACAAAACCCTGAGAGTGCACACCTTTGTGTGAAGAAAATAGAACATTAATGCAAAGTCAAGACTGCTTCATGTAAGTTTATCATGAAAAGCTATTCAGTCACCGGGTCTTGTGCTCTCTGTCCCATGGGGTTTCTGTTTTGGTTAGCACAAAAGCACCGGGGACCACAGGGCTTTTGTTTTATGTGCAAACTGAAGGGCCTGGTGAGTGCCCATTTGTCTTCTGATTAACAGCCACACAGAAATGCAGCAATTGACTTTAAAGGAAGCAGTCTTCCACTCAATTATACACTGAGGGCAAACAAGATCAGGAAGCTGCTACTGACCAGCACAGGGAACTAGGAGGGGATGAAGGTTGGCACTTAGAGATTCCTTTAAACTCAGGAACATTTGACAGCTCTCAATTGTTGGAAATAACAGTTGTAAATTCAGTTTTCAATTAAAGAGAAATCATTTCCAAATGACTCTGTGTATGAAAGAGCTACTCAGAGCATGTTCTGCATTTAGCTCTAAAACCGCACCCCAACAGGACAAGACATGTCAGTTGTCTTTTCTTCTTACTATTTCTTTAGAGATAGGGCTCCACTAGGTATCACAAGCTGGTTTTGAACTTAGGACAATCCTCCTGCCTCAGCCTCTCTAGTGCATAACAACACCTGGCTTTAATTATCATTTCTTTCCAACCAAAGTTTCCTGCCTCTGAGTCCAAAATTTTTCTCCCCAATTTCTACAGCCTTCATGGCCTGTGGCTGGGGTCAGATGAAACTAAATGAAGCCATCTCAGGTTGTCTCTGCTTCCTGTATTATTCTCCATTTTATTTGCTCTTCACGGTAACAACTGTACTGATGAAATGTGTCATTTACTTGACCTAATAATCTCCAGTTCCTTCCACGTCATGCCACACCAAGCTCACAAAGCTTAGCATGGCATGTTCTCCCTCATATATGAATTTTTCTGGGAAAAGGGACTTGGAAGGAAATGAGGGGCTGATAGGGAAGTAGAATAACAAAGAGGATGAACAAGAGCAAAGATGCGAAAGGTTAATGGTGAGTGAATAAGACAAAGGCATACAGATAGGAGCATACAAAGTAAAACTCTTGTATAGTTAACACACAGATAGCCATGAAAGTCCAGAAGATGAACAATAAGAAAAGTAAATGCCTATATCCTTGTAATATGGGTTTCTTTAAAAAAAGAATCATCTGTAGTAATTAACCCAGAGATGAGTGGTATTCTGTGCTTATTGGTCCTTATGAGGTAGAATATTAGAAAGCCTGAGTTTTGTGTCCTGGAATGCATCCTGGTTTCATGCACTGTCACTGAGAGAAAAACGACCTTAGAGAAACATCTTAGGCGAGAAAGGGTTTATTTTAGCTCACGGTTCTGGGTTACAGTCCAGCTTAATAGAGAGGTCATAACAACAGGAACCCTAGGGAGCTGATCACATCCAGAAGAGAGTGTATGCATGCCTGCTGGCCCTTGGCTTGCCCTCTCTACTCTTACAAGTCCCACGACTCAAACAGAAGGAGGGGATGCAACTGACTTCTAGATTCAGTCTTTCTATATAACTAACCTACTGAAGATAAGCCACACAGACATGTCAGGAAGTCAACCTAATCTAGACAGTTCCTCATAAAGAATCCATCTGCAGGTGAATCTAGATTGTGTCCTGTTAAGAATTTAATTAATTAGCCTGGCATGGTGGTGCATGCCTTTAATCCCAGCACTCAGGAGGCAGAGGCAGGCAGATTGCTCTGAGTTTGAGGCCAGCCTGCTCTACAAAATGAGTCCAGGACAGCCAAGACTACACAGGGAAACCCTATTTAAAAAACAAACCAAAAAATCCAAACCAAAAAAAAAGTATTTAATTAATTAATAACTAAAACCAACCATCATAACAGTCTTCAGTATGACTGCATGTTAAGAAGCCAGGGCTGTAAGCTGCTGAAGGACTCAAATGTTCAAGACCTCCTCAGGCAGCTGAGGGACGGAGAAATAGCAACCAAACTCTACCAGCAAATCATAAATGTCACAGAGAAAACCATCTACATAGATGATTTCACAATACATGAATTTAGGCAAGTTTATCACAGCTGAGAAAATGATTGCTTGACTTCACTACACTTGTCTGGGGACACAATTCGGACTCATCCATTCTGAGTGTCCTGTAGGAATACTGTCCCATCTAGTCACAACTCACTGTCTTGCTTTAAAGTCCCACAATACAGACCATGGCCTGTGGAGTAGCGGCAGCCATACTCAATGGCAGCTCATTCTAAATGTATATTCAGCACGTTCTCCAGAAGATTCGGCAATCCACAAGCACATTAAGGTTGTGAGAGCTGTGATCTTTGAGCTGCAAGAAAAGTGTGAAGAGTTTCCCATCCTCTAAGTAAAGATCACTTCCCTGTGCTGGGGAAGCCCAGAAGGTACACAGAGGAAGAACAAGCAGGCTATCTGGATGAGACTGGATAGGCTGTGGTCTTATGGTTGGAGAGGAGGCCCCCTTCTGTCAGAAGTTGAGGAGAGGGGATAGGGTGGAAGAGGAAGAGAAAGTGGGAATGGGAAGATACAAGCAAGGTAGTAACAATCAGGACGTAATATGAATATACTATAATACATTTTTAAAAAATTAAATTAAATTAAATTTAAATTTAAATGAAGCTCACCTGCTTCAAAGAGAGCTGCAAACTGAAGCAGACACTACTACAAAAACCATGGCCCCTTGTTAAAAATCACTTTGGAAATTCCCAAACTGTGATGAGGGTTAGCATAGACACTGTGGTTACCAGGCAAGCTGAGGGTCCAAACCACCTCAGAAAGATTCCAAAAATTCACTGTGTCACAGTTGCAAAACAAAGCCAGTGATATTTTAATTCCTTACCACAAGGCTATGTCTAACGTTGTTTGTCATGATGCCAGTTACTTAGAGAAAAGAGGCTGGATTTTCCTGCTTCTATCAGCTCATTGATACTGAAAAAATAAGCAGAAATCTGTATTGGATAGGTTAGCAAATGAGAACATTCCAAACAGATGCATCCCTGCCTCCATCACTAATGATAACCCAAGACCATTGGATGGATTTCAATGTAAGGCTTTCCAGAATGTTCACTTGATGATATCACCACATGCTTTGAAGATCCCTTTAAGTTACCATAACATTCACTGAAAAATAAATAGCACCAAAATCACCCTTCTCCATAGGATTTGATGATTTTTTAAGCTCAGCTTTAGGTTCATAAGGGCCTCCCCTTTGTCTTATCTTGAGATCAGAAACACCAATTCTTTTCTCTAGGAAAATCTCTCTTTTTGTAATAAGAAACTGATGTTTATGGTAAAGGCTGCTAAAACGAGAGCTCTGTAGAGAAATGACCAAGTCTGAAGCAATGGTGGCCGGGAAGGCTGACGATAACTAGGCTTTCCCAGGTGCAGCTCCAGATGTCAGAGGTACAGCATTATTCCCTTGCCCACATGTCTTTTCTGTTTGTCAGTGGTCCTTGAGGATGACTCAGGCAGGGTAAAGACTTGAGCCCTGCCCCTCCCACTGAGGAATGGAGGGTTCTGTAAGAATAGTTGCAGAGAGACCCCCCTTTTCATCTTTCAGTCTCTGTATATGGAAAATAATTTTGACTCCTATTCTTAGAGAATTCACCGTGATTTTTGCCTTTAATCTGAAGAAAAGTTAAAATAACTAGTGGTTTGAGTTTCTGTATCTGAGCTCCAGAACAACCGATGTGTTGCCTGTTGCTTTAGTTTCTTCTTATTAAATTTTGCCCTGGATATTTTATTCGCCCTAAGGTGACCAATGACACTTAGCACAAAGTGTCATATCCTGAGACTTCTTGAATCCTAGGAAAATTGAAATTAATGATCATCCCAAATAAGCCTCCCTTACATCAGTAACTATCACCTGTGACCCCGAGTTCCCTGGCAGATGCACACTGTCTTCCTAACAGCATGCTGTCCATACTATTGTGCTTCTGCACCCCAACCTTTTCTTTGGTTCATTCTCAACTTTGTTTGCTAAACTTTGTCTCTGATAAACAGTGCAATCTGGCTGAAGAAGAGAAAGTATAAAACAATTTGAGGATTGTTTACCAAATCTGTATATTCATACAGCCAGGATTGAACTAGGACAATGCCTGGATTCCTGTGATCGGCACTGTAAATGAAGACATTATGGAGTCTGTCTGACTGTAGTGGTGTATTTTGCATTATATGAAATATATTTTAAAATTTAATGGACCAAGAGATGGAGGGAGATGGTGTGAGTATACCTTTTAAGAATTTAGGCTAAATGTATATACATGATTTTATTTCATCTACAGGGACAACTGTCCCATGTTTGGAATTGGAATTGGTGTGTGTGTGTGTGTGTGTGTGTGTGTGTGTGTGTGTGTGTGTGT
>OU015742.1:14739097-14797927 GCA_907169655.1 Acomys percivali | reverse complement strand
GTGTGTGTGTGTGTGTGTGTGTGTGTGTGTGTGTGTGTGTGTGTGTATCTTTTCTTAGAAAATGGAAACTCTCATGAATCTATGGGGGTGATCCTAGCTAAGACTCCTAGCAATGGAGAATGTGGAGCCTGACATGGCCATCTGCTATAACCAGAAGATTTCTAACATAGTGGCTGCGACACCAACCCAGCCGTAAATCCTCGGGCTCCCAATTTATCCTGCCAACAATATATTCAGGGGGAATGATGGAGCAGAAATTGAGGAAATAGCCAACCAGTGACTGGCCCAGCTACAGACCAATGTCAGGAGAGGGAGCCCACCCTTGACACTATTATTGACACGCTACTATACTTCCAGACAGGAGGCTAGCATGATTGTCATCTGAGAGGCTTCACCCAGCAAGTGACGGAGACAGATGCAGAGACCCGCAGTCAAACATTAGGTGGAGCTTGGGGAGTTCCATGGAAGAGGGGAACAAAGGATTGAAGAAGCCAAAGATGCCAAGGACATCCCAAGACAGTATGAAGAACCAACTAACCTGGCCCCATAGGGGCCCACAGAGGCTGAACCACCAAGCAGACAGCATACATGGGATGATCCTAGGTCCTTGGCACATATGTAACAGTTGTACAACTTGCTCTTCATGTGGTACTCCTAAAGCAGGAGCAGGAGCTGTAGCTGATTCTGTTAGATCCCTTTTCCCTAACTGGGCTGCCTTGTCAGGCCACATAAGAAAGGATGTATTTATTCCTACTACAGATTGACATGCCAAGGTGGGTTGATATCCATTGGAGGCCTTTCTTTTTCTGAGCCTCTTCTGAGGAGAAAGGGAGGCTGGAAGGATGGCAGAGAGATGAGGTGAGAGGGAGGGACTGGGAGGAATGGGGGAAGGGGAAGCTGTGAACGAGATGTAAAATAAATAGATTAACTAATAAACAGTAATTAACCATTGGGATTTTTTAAAGTCAGAAGTGGAGACACTATGCTATAAAGAAGGAGACAGCAAACTTTCTTTTTTTAAAAAATATTTTTTATTTTACATATATATATTTATTTTATTATACATATATAAAATAAAACTATATACAACACTAAGAACAATGAAATAATCAGGAATTATATTAATGTTATATTCATAGTGTTTTGGCTATTTGTATTTGGCAACCTTGAAGAAAACATCTTTCCTATCTTGGAGAGTCTAAAATTCTGAATGTATATCAGTATCTATCATATCTCATCTCTATCAACTTAAAACATCTATCTAGACCTAAAAAATCTTAACTCCTAAACAACTAAGCTTAATAGTAAAACTAAATTATCTAGTCTTCAACCTCATCTGAGATGTAAGAAGTAGTAAAATTAATTACCTGAGTAAACAGGAACTGTAGGTTAGCAGCTTCCCAATTAAAAACAAAAAACAAAAAAGAAAAACAAAACAAAACAAAAAACAGAGAGAGTTTGTTGCCTGAACAGTCACCCAAAACTATCTATAAAGTTCGACCATCATCTTCAGCTTTCTGGACCACTATATCTGACAGATATATCTGTGAAGCAGGAACTATTGAGGACTTGCTTACCCTGTCTTAGCCAAATTTAGCCCTTAACTCTGCCTGCATCCAAGCTTGCCCATTTTTAGGCAGAATTCTGTCTGTGGCAGAAATGAGGACATTTTGCCCAGTGGCTTGTTTGCCACATTTGAAGCCATCTCCATAAGGAGATTCTTTGATGCTCATCATCTTCTTTGAGATAGGCTGGATGTTGCCAGGAGTTAACCTGTCTTATTGCCAAAAAAATCCTTAAAACAATAAAACCATCTTTAAATGGCCTATTCTGTAGGACTCTGAGGTTTTTGAAGACCTTATCTAACTATTTTACCTTATCTATCTTGATAATCATACCTATCCATTAAACCTAGGTTACATGTTCTTGTGATAAAAATAGACTAGCAAATTTTCTAATGACCATCAAGCTAGTGAGCGGCAGAATCAGGATTTGGAACTTTCTTAAACGGTCACCGTTTCTGTTCATAAGAAAGTACATCCAAACAGCCCTGTGCGTGGATAGGACTCAGGCATCGTTGAACAGAGAATCCTTTGCTCAGAGTGAATGAACACTGGAGGGACAGACAAACTTAAGTGAGCACACAAGCAGGCAGAGTGAAAGCTGCGTGCTGTGAGATCCAGGTCTGAGCAGGTAGACTATGAAGCCAGGGCACACCCAGAAGTAGACAAGGCTGATGATTCAGGAAGTACAATAGAATCTTAGCAACTTAAAGAAAACCTTACATCTTAATTATTGTTAAAATTTCTTGGAATACTTTACTTGTACCACCCTATAGCGGTAATAATAATGATAATAAAATGAAAGCTGTCATTTTATTATCTGTCAAGAACTGTACCCTTGGTTTTAAATCGTTTATTTAACTACTATGATCAATAGCTCCTGAGTAAAGTTTCCATACTGCCCTACCTAAAAACAGAAGATGAAGAACTAATGACTACCTTATCCATAGCTGACTCCTGAAACCTGGCCTGTCAGAAAGGAAACCTTTTCTATTGTAGTAAACTATGTAAACACCAACATTTTGAAGGCCAATGCTTAAACCCCAGTTTGAGCCCCAGCTTTTCCTCTCTCATGTTCAATCTTGCCAAAAGGAATTGTCCACTGTGTCCCTGGTATCCAAAGGGGAAGATGCCCTGAACTCTGGCCTCTGTCAGAAGCTGACTATTTCGAAGAAAGAGCACCTATGGATGAAAGAATTTGTCTGTCAATCAGGAGGAAACAGGCCGGATCCCAGGCAAAAGGAACAGTGTGGGTGAAGCTGAAGGCAGAAGCAATGGAAGAGGCAAAATCCATGGAACCTGAGGGAGAGAAACATGGAGGCTGGTAATACAATTAAAAGAGAGGCAGCAGGGGACCAGAGCTGTATGGTTCAGTGTTCATAAAAAGGAACTCACATTTCAACCAAAGACACTAAGTGCTAAAGGAAAATTCCAAAGCAATTACTTTGTAATGTTTAAGTTACCTCATAAAGTAATAGGTTTCCATACGGGTGTTTATGCATATTTTAATTGGATTCGTTCTTGCTTCCTGATACTAGCTTCCCTGTGGTACCCACTTGTTTTCTACACCCTACTTCTTGACTAGAGCCCAAATAAAAATTTCAAATTTAGTTACTCCTCTGATGTTTTTTTTTCCTTTTTGTTTTTTTTGTTTTTGGTTTTTCGAGACAGGGTCTCTCTGTGTAGCCTTGGCTGTCCTAGACTCACTTTGTAGACCAGGCTGGCCTCGAACTCACAGCAATCCGCCTGCCTCTGTCTCCAGAGTGCTGGGATTAAAGGCGTGCGCCACCACCGCCCGGCTCCTCTGATGTTTTTTAAAAAGCCTTTTCAAATGATTTTTTTTTGTTGTTGTTTCTTTTTATTTCTTCTGTATTTTGAGATGCCCCTGCTATATGCAGCACTCATTTTCTTTTGCGACACGCAGATAGGTAAAAACAATGAAGTATGTTAAGTCATGTTTCCCCAGTAATTGGTCAAACCATTTTTATTTATTTATTTCCCTTTTCATTGTCCACATGCTCTGTCTGTCTCATAAGCCTTTTGACATTCCATCATCTGTGGAATGTGATGAGGGGGGGTCTTCTATTCTGTGGTGATGTGCTGTGAGTTCCTTTGTGAGCATGTATACGTGCCTGTGTGAATGGAGATGGGGAAACTGTTGTAAAACTCTTTGGGTGTCTTTGAACCACTATGGCAACCGGGTTATGATTCTGCTTTCTTTCACGTGCCTGCTTAGTGATACTTATTGCTCCTGTGTCCACAGCATGTTATCTCTGGGCTTAGCCTCTCCTATTTAGTGAGGCTCACTTTGACTCTGTATGAGAATCTGTGTGTCTGCTTCACAGATGTCTGTGCACAGTGTGTGTATAATTCCTAGCAAGACGCTCAAGGGGAAACTCTCAGTTACTGGGTGGTTTTTGTGATGATGTTGTGACCTCCTACCCTTCTAGAAGCAGTGATGATTGCCTCAGTGGAACATCCAGAAATTCTAGATGCCTGCATCTAACACATTCCTCTCCCCCATCTCTCTCTCTCTCTCTCTCTCTCTCTCTCTCTCTCTCTCTCTCTCTCTCTGCCTCCCTCCCTCCCTCCCTCCCTCCTTCCCTCCCTCCCCCTCTCTCTCTTTCTCTCTCCCTCTCTCATACACACACACACACACACACACACACACACACACACACACACTACACTACCAATTAACCAATGCATTTCTTTGTGTTGGGATAACTTGACAGGCAGTCTTCCCTACATGTCAAATAGGAAGTGAAGTAATTGTATCTATTTTCTATGTTTTAACTGTTCTAAAAATAAATGAATAAATAGAAGTCAGAAATTTTAGGCTGGGAGTTTAAAAGCAGGGCCCTAACCTCCTTCCTCCATCGGAGTTCCTTCCTTCTCCCCAGGCAGAGCAGCTAAGTGCTCTCATCCCACCCTGATAGCTATACTTCCGCCCCGTTGTCATACCCTTCAACTTCCTGGCAGCTCTGAACCTAAAGGCTTACCTGGCTTAGAAGGGCAGCCTATGGCCTGAGAGGCAGATATAATTCTGGGGCAAGAATTACTAGGGCACCTTGGAATTTCAAATATCAGAATGAAGATCCATTGGTTAATATCCTAAAATTAAGTACTTAGACTCTTTTGAAAACTGTACCTTTCTTTGCGCTATTCGGAGCAGCGACAAATTGGATTTCTTTCAGCCGAATGTAGCACTGAGAGTCTTAACCTTGCTAGGTTTCCCAGGGTAGTGCTTCTTCCACAAGCTAGGATGCTTTAATCTAACAGGAACAAAGTTGAAACAGGTGCAGTTTCACTGTTTTTCTTAAAAGGCATAACTTGTCAAACCTGTAGCCCATCTAGTGACAGGCTCTTCTTTTCACCTTCTCTCATTCGTCTTTCTCCTCTTTTTCTGCTCCTCTTGTTTTCTTTCCTTTCTTTTCCACTTAACCCTCTAGTGAGCTGCCTATTGCACAGAAAACATGGTCCTAGGAGCCTTCAATTAGCATGTGTGTTGCACATTATAATACAGAAAAATTGTTAGAATTATGTGCTTTCGCATATGACTCCTATTCACTGCTTTGGATTCCCAGTCTCCATCCCTTCAGTCTAAATATTACTCAGATTTCTGCAAAGTTGCATGCTTTCTCACCAATTATCTGAAAGACCCTGAGAATGGTACTTACATCAAAGCCCAGCCTAATGACACAGGACACCTGGCCACAGCAAATACAAGCATCTCTCAGCTCTTTGCTCCATTTCGCAAAAAAGCTATTTCCATCTCAGCCACAGCATAACAAAGGACTAATTGATGGCAGTATTTTTTTCCATCTCTCAAAAAATAAATTGAGCCAACCCCACAAGCTCATCTAGAGGAATTAATTAGGGAATAGGAAATCTCCAAAGCCATCCTTAAATTGAGATTGAACAAAGCCCAGGGAACAGATGGCTTTTCATCCGAATTCTTTAAAAAACCTTTAGCTCTCTACTAATTCCCCTACAGAAATGAGAACAAACTGGTAAATGAATTTGAGCAAAGCATGTCACCAGGTGTTCAGGTCCCCTAAGGTTTCTTTTGCTCAAGGAAAAGAAAAAGAAAAAAAAAACCCAACAGGTATCCTCTTTACCGATATTATTATGATTTCATTTGTGTATGTGGGCCCTTCCCCAGGGCCTCATTTTGAATCCCTAGGCATTCTGACTACATAGCTATGGAAGGATTCCCTTAATTGGTGCAGCTGACTGTGAACAAATGCTCAGAGCTAAGGACTGTGTCAGCACACACCAAACAGCTGAGAATGAGGTCATTGCTCATGCAAAATAGAAAAACGGGCAACAGTTCCGTTATTTTGTCTCAGGTATCTAGAGATTTCAGGAGCAAAGGGTGGGAGTGGTATGCTATCCCAATCACTAAGATGATTTTCCCATGCATGCAAAGCACAGGGAGACGGAGGAAGTATGTTCCTCCTGTGTGTGCAGTATGACCTGAAGCACAGGTCATAGTCTCCCAAGCATGACCCATTTGAATGCATGCCCTCCCTACACCTAGGATACCTACCTGTTGGAATAAAATTTGGTAGAATTTCTTAAAGCATTCTCTTTTTGGTTCTCCCATTTTTGGGAGATAAAACTAAATGCATTTGTTGGATACTAATAACTCAACATATTTGTACAATATGTGATCGGGCAGCTATGGATAACTAGCCTGTGCCTTCCTTGAGGGACAGGTCTGGTGCTGCAGGCTTGTCATAACAGCCTTTGGAACACCGAGTCAAAAGAATCAAGCATTTGAGCCTAGTCTGGGCTAATTAGTGAGTCCTGTTTTGAAAACTAAGACAAAATAATTAAATTAGTTTTAAAATTGTGCCTTACCTAATAAAATTGTCATTTCTTTGGCAGGAACACATCTCTAGTGCTGGCAGTTTAAAACACCTGATGATTAACTACAGTTTCAGCGCAACACAACAGACCTCCCAAGCTTCTCCAACCTAATGGAAGCTTTAATATTTTTTATTTTCTTGCTTTCTTCAGTATGGGGGGAGGGGAGGGGGCACACATATCCCACAGCACAGAAGTCAAGGAACAGCTTTCAGAAGTCATCTTTTTTCTTTATCGTGTTGAGGCCGGCCTCCTTGGTTCTGTTCTGTGGCTCCATGACTGTTTGAGCAATTCTCCTGTTGCCACCTCCTGTGGCACCAACAATCAAACGTTTCCCTTATTTATCTTTTACCAGTGTCCCAACCCCTGGTAAATACAACTCTACTGTTCAATATCTATTTCTGTGAGCTGAACTTTGGCATATTTTATAAGTAACTAAGGTCACAATTTGTCATTTGGCTTTATGAACCATAAAGGACATCATATAGACTCTTCCAGGCATTTGCACATGATCACATTTCCTTATTTTCATGGCTGGAATATATATTAAATAATAATAACATATAATAAATATAATAAATAACAGAAATATATTTCTCCTTTTCCATTTAACTGTCAAATAACACATAGTTGATTTTAGACCGTATTCTAAGTGCTGTAAAAATTTGGGAGTGGAGCTTTACCACCCTCAGTGATTCCATTTCCTTTGGATATACACCCAAAGCATGATTTCTGTCTCATATGAAATTTGTATGGTTAATTTTTGAAGAAAATCTCATAATTAATTACATTACCCACAGTACCTTTTCTCCAAATCCTTGCCAACACTGTTTTTTGTCTTTTGGGTCATGGCCGTTCCATCAGGTCTGAGATGACTGTTTTGTTGTTGATTAATGGTGTTGAGAACTGTTTCACCTACCTTGCAGTTTTTCATGCAGAAGAAAAGCCTTTGGTCCTCACTGTAGGTGGATTATCTTCTGGGATTCTGGCAGTCATCCACATCTTCCTGTGCACTCCTCAGAGAACAGCAGCAGTGACATCAGAGAATACTGTGCTTTTGTCTCTCTCTTTATCATCTCCTTCCCATCCATCCACACTTACACAAGCATATGGCACCTTATGGTGGGGAATATTAAAGTCTTAACAAGTATCCATCACTTCCTATCTGAAATCCACTGCAAGAAGGAGTTGGTAGTCCCCTTTCTAATGTTGTGATATGGGGAGTGGGTGAGAAAGGAAAACTGTTAAGACCAAAATCTAAGCAACAAAAGCCTACAAGCTGAACCCAAGGCATCAGGAGCCAGAATGGCTTTTATTCCCACCATACAATGTGAATATGAAGACATGTCACAGGATCATCTACAAAGATGATTTTAAAAACTTAATCATTCAGTATGCTTGAGGATTTACCGACCAAAAACAAACAAACAAACAAACAAAAAAACAGCACTCAAGTATGCCACACATCCATCTCATTCTAAAATATAAAAGAATTACTTATAAATGTTGATAAAACCCAGAAACACTATAAGCACAATAAGGTTGACCTTTCATCTTTATTCCTCATCATTTACTAGATTCTAGGTAATGAAGGATAACGATTGGTTATGGAAAGCAGCATAAGATGGCGGGAGTCAGTCTTGATCAATTTAAAGACATCTGAAAGGAAAATATGAGCCAACTGTGGTAGCAAGAAATTAAATATCACAATGAAAATATTTTTATATTTCCTTGAAACCCAGAATTTCAGTTCGGTTTACTTTATCTTTTTCTGTTTTTTTTTTTTTTTTGCATGTATGTTTATTATATTTTATGTGTGTTTGTGTGAGTATGTGGGTGTGTACATGTGTGCGTGGGTTTGCGTGTGTGTGTGCATGTACGTGCTTGCGTGTGTGTGCGTGTGTGTGTGTGCGTGCACGCTTGCATTTAGGGGATATTAGGAAAGCCAGAAGTTGACATCCAGTGTCTTCCGCTATCACTTTTCTACCTTTTTCTTTGAAACAGGTGTTCCAGTGAGCCTGAAGCACATAGCTATTCTGTTTAGGGATTTCCAGGCAACTACATGCCTCTATCATCCCCACGTGGGAATACACACACATGCCATTAAACCCCACTTCGGCACAAGTACCGGGGGTCTCAGCTCCTACGCTAGCTCAGAAAATACTGCACTCTGTGCCCACTGAGCCTTCTCCAGGTCCTCCAGCTTAGGCTCGTCTTTTTACAGGTTAGAGCGAACTGAACTGACGTAGTGAAGAATGATGTCATTATGAAATTCTATACACATACAACAGAGCTTTAGGTACACTTCGGCATCTGAACAGCAGAAAACTTCTGATGCAAGGATAGAGAATCATCCTGTGTCAGCACTAAAGAAGAGACTCCATTTACCATGACAAATGCGGTAACATAGTCTCACACTTTGCTTAGGATGGACTTTCTAAAAGAGTATTTCCACTCCATTGAGCAGAGCTCTGGTCTTAGGCTGAATTGTGTGTTGAGTCCTGTGCACTGCGGCGCATGTCTGCAGAATAAGCCCTGCAAGCTTTGCACTGCGCAGTGAGTAAGTAACCTTGTCTGTGAATGCCCAGCACTAAATGGGCATGGAGAAGCCCTGTAAGAAAGCAGAGCTTGCTGAGTGCCTACTTTGGAAATGTCTGCCCAATTTGTACCCAGCTGCACCACTCTTAACACACTTGCCTCATTTTTGGGGGACAATGAGCCATTCCTAGATAATGGTCCTGTTGCCTGTCCCCACATCAGTAGACCCTCAGTGACCAGTCTCAGGGTGACAGCAGATTGACTGGCAAGGAGACGTTGCCAAAATCAAACTTGTTACACGTCTTTAAAGGCATATGGAGTTGGCTGAATGGTCTTTTTTCTTTTCTTTTCTGTTCTTTCTTTTCTTTTCTTTTTCTGAAGTTTGAAGCACAATTCACGTATCTTTTCTATCTGGCAACTAAACATCATGTGGTATAGAAGGGCTGATTCAGTTTCAGAAATAACCCCCACTGGGATTAGAAAATCGAGTTTCTTTCTTTTTTTTTTTTTTATTTTTAAAATTAATTTATTCTTGTTACATCTCAATGGTTATCCCATCCCTTGTATCCTCCCATTCTTCCCTCCCTCCCAGTTTCCCCTTATTCCCCTCCCCTATGACTGTTCCTGAGGGGGATTACCTCCCCCTATATATGCTCATAGGGTATCAAATCTCTTCTTGGTAACCTGCTGTCCTTCCTCTGAGTGCCACCAGGTCTTCCCCTCCAGGGGACATGGTCAAATGTTCTTTTATTATTACTATTATTAATTTATTCAGATTACCACACAGTTGTTCTCCCATCACTCATATCCTCCCATTCCTCCTACCTTCCCGCCCCACCCTATTACCCTTCTGTGGGTCCATGTCCATTATCTGAGGAGGATCTTCTCTGCCACTTTACGGTCGCAGGCTAACAAGTCTCATCTTGGTAGTCTGCCTATTCTTTCTTTAAGTGCCACCTACTGTGACTTCAAGGAAGCTCATGCATGCAATGAAATGAGAACTGATAATAAAAATATAAATTTCTCTATCAAATCAGAGTGTTTCAGACACAGGTTGGGAATTTTCATCTTGCGATATATACAGTGGTTAACTTCCAACCATCCTCAGCTTGTTTATCTTGTCAAATGTAAAATACAATTTCTGGGGTTACAACTTCCTCCCATGTCTTTGATGGGTTAGTGAAAGGACACTTATCTTAACTTGTCCTGAATCAACAATATATTGTGGCTTCATGTAGACTTTTCCCAAAATCAGCGTATAATGTGTTAGATACTATCAAGACATGTTTGAAGAAAATGTGCTTCTGTGGCTCCCTGTCCCTTTGTTTGCCCTACCATCTTCTACCCATCCCTCAGCCTGTTCCCCTGTCCTTTTGCATACTGTACCTCCATCTTTAACAGCTAGTGCTACCTTCTTTTGTTTTCCTTTCCAGATTTTTAGACCTTATCCACACTTACACCTGCTCACATTTATAGAGCCATCCATTAAAATCTAAGGACCACCTGCAAGGGGGATCTTTTTCTTTCCCTCTATGAGTGTGACTCCCTTTGCTTAATTTTTCTAGACGCATCCATTTTTCCTAAAAACTTGGTGAGCTAAACAGTATTCCATGGCACTTACATATCACAGTTCATTCTACATATAGCTGGTGACAGACAGCTAGTGTACTTGCTCTTTTTGGATATTGTCAATATTGCACCCATAAGCAGATGTAACAATAATCCCTGTGTTCAAGTATGGCTAAGTGGATTTTCTTTCCTTTGAAATATTAGCAGTCACATTCTTTGAAGCTTTTTACTACTTGGGCGAGACATTTAGCTAACAAATTATTTTTAATCACTGATGTCCATAAAGTGTGGCACCCTGGCTTATGAGACCACTGCTATGAAAATAGTTGAGTATATTTTCATTTGATTCTAATTAAAAACAAATGAACTGTATGGGTAGGTGTGGTACTGAGGATGATACAATCAACCTATTTAACAATTCATACCCAGAAGCACTCTCTGATTATGTGTTCTCATCTTACAGTTGTCTAAACATTCTGGAAGAGTTTTAAATAACCTCTTCAGTATTCTGAGGAGGTTCACCCTCTCTTCTTCACAGCCTCATCTGGGCCCTGCATTGTGAAAGTGGTCGTAGAGAACAAAGATGTTACATGGCCCCATTTTGAAAATAAGTAATGGTATCTTCCATTAAAAAAATTCCGTTACATATTTTGTGGGAAGGTCATTAAATTAAAAAGCAATAATAGTTCTAGACATTTGTGGATATTGTGTGGCTTTAACCCCGGCCAGAAACAACATTTTTAAAAAGTTCTTGAGACTTTTACTGTTACTGATTTGGCGAGACATTTAGCAAACAAATTGTTTCAGAAATTTGACGTCAATACAGTATGGTAGCCTGGGTGGTGAGACTGTTCCAGAAGTGTACTCTATGTGTTGCTCATACTACTGTCAGAAATGATAAATACTTTTATGTTTTTAGCAACAGGGTGAGTGATAAATGATTTACGTCAGGATTGTCGACATGATTCTAGAAGTTACAGTTCTCATTCATTTAAGAATTTAAGAAGATATAAAGTTATTTTTTATTTCAGGAAATATAAAATACTCCTGTCAAAATTTTCTAATTACTTAAAATAGCCATTGAAAGGAAATTAAGTCTGTAGACCCATACCACTTCTAGGTTATGTTTAAAATTTTGTCTTCACATTTCTTACTTGATCCTAAAGTCCACCTTTATTGTAGCTACATTCAGACTTTTATTTTACTAATAAGGAAGCTAAATGTAAAGCAAGGATTATATATTAATGGGAATCATCTGAAATGTTTAAAAATGTGGAAGTCTCTGCACCAACCTCAAGGCACTTTACAAGTTCTATAGCATAAGCTGGGCTTTGGGATTTTTAAGAGATATTTAGGCATTTGTAAAAGAAAAACAGGTTAGGGAGCTCTTGGTACAAGCAATAACCATATTTTTTATTTGGTAATTATTACTTCTCTGTATGTCATTAAGCATAACATTGGGCATTTATCATACAGGCTTGAAAATGAGCATATGTGATCACTAAGCTCATGGCCACACTCTCATAAGAGGCATATTCTTGTCTTTCTAGTTGGGGAATCACATTCAATTCGTGCTGAATAGTTTTCTTGCTAAATGTAACGATGATACAGTCTAAATTGAAGATGGACTCACCGTGCATGCTTAAACTCACAGCTATTTCTGCGTAGGTGCTCAATGCCTTGGGAGATGCCATGTAGACTGCTAGAGGTGAGGCACAGAGACACAGCATGATGGTCTTGTAGTTAAAGGACTCATGACAAGAGATACAGCAAAGACAAAATTCAGGCTCAACTCAACTGAAACTTCTGAACTGATAACCTGTGTCGCCATGTTGTACAACATGTTTTCAATATCCGTGGATCATAAAAATGAAACATTTTCATCTAATACCCAAAATCCCTTCTTCTAAAATTAAATGACATAACTAATTTGACTTAAGTTCTTTGAGTGAGGCCTCTGGCTTTCTTTTCACACCAATTTGTAACAAGGTTCCTTACGCGACATTTTCCAAAATCTCCTATTATATCTTTGCTTGACAGCCAAGGGAGAAAGAGAAGCCATGTCACTGAGTCTCCTGCTCTTTGTAACTTTTGTCACGTGTAGCTGAGGGAAATAGTTAATGTGATACACAAAAGGTAAATTTGAATAAAGGTAAAGTTTGGCCACTGCAGGAACTAGACACAGAGAGCTCAGCCAGAGTAGGCAAATAGAAAGTATCCTATGAGTTTCATCACAGTAGGTCATAATCTGTAATCACTTATGAATAAAAAGATATGGAATCCAGCAATGCAACAGAAAGACCCAGCAAAAGCATTCACCTCTCTCTTTTATTATTACTATTATATTTCTTTTTTAACAGATACATTTATATTATTAAATTTCCCCTAAGAAATCTCTGCTCCTCACTCCTGTCAAATATGTAGGAATCAAGTGTCTATGAAAGAGGAACGATGCTATTAGCAATGCCCTGCACATGTGAGACCCATCACCACTAGTTTTTAAACCAGGAAACACCCAGACTATAGTGCACAGAAGGCTGGATGGGGTATGCAATGAAGATTCTAAAACATTGTCTTAAAGGCAAAGATAAGAATCTGAGGCAAAAGACAGTGGTGACACGTGACAACATTATAGAATTAAGTGTGTGGACAGCAGAATTATAAATGCAGAGGTTCAATTCTCAATTTCATCTTAATCAGTTCTGAGAAGAATAAACGTTAAGAAGTGATAAAAATCAACCACTATAAATAACTTTGATTACAATATTAATATTCTAAAATCTCCTATGCAGACAAGCCTAAACTGAAAGCTACAGGGCTATTCAGAGGCATTTCTTCCACAGAACTGCTCAAAACAGGGCATATAGAAATACGAGACTGCTTACGAGCCAAACTTCTGCTTCGAGCCTGCTCCATAGTCACTACTGAGGTGAGCAGGACCTTCTCAGACACAATGAATCAGGGGGTATGTGACCCATTTATTTGTCTTGAAAAAAATTACTCAAAGATGTGCTTCATTTGACCAATAAATGAATCAAAACCAATAAATGAACTCAGTTTGGGGCCATGTGTGGTTCAGGAGGAACGGTAATGAATAATGACCTCAGTGCAAACGGTGTGTGAGTAACTGTCATTATCACTCCTATAAAACAAAAAGAGATGCTTGGCTAGAAAGAAAATCTTCCTATTGCTTAAAAATAAATAAATGTTTCTAGGTATGGTGGCACACACCTGGAATCCCAGGTCTCAAGAGACTTAAACAAGAAGAATGGAAATTTGGGTCCAGCCTGAGATATACAGTACTAACACACCTCAAAAAGAAATGTATCAATTAGTGTTATTATTCAGGTATTATTCAGGTATTGTTAATGAGTGGCAGGACTGTGGAAAACGGAAGACTTGGAACTATCCTGACCTTTTCATTCAAAAATAGTGAATTAATTCGATTTTATTAATAATGTTTAGTAATTTATTTAGTCATGGTATAAAAACCTGGATCACTGCTGATGTAGTGATCCCTGTATCACTGTATTAAAGTGCAAATAATGAGAGAGAGCCAATCTGGTAAACTCATGCATAGCATTATGCCATCTTAGTCAGAGATAGTTAACAGATGGTCCTATATGGTTATGAGGAAGAGTCTTCCCAGTCTCTTGTCACCTCTCCTACAGATAACTCACTGGAAGCAACATTCTGAGTTTCCTAGCTAATCCTGGCCCTTTCCTTGCCTTGCCAACGTTGTTAGTTTTGTGAAACTTGACACTTATTATGGAAAATGTCTCCATAAGATTTGCCCACAGGTACATCTGTAGGACAGTTTCTGGATTACTGATTGATGGCGGAAGACCCAGCTCATTTTGGGTGGTACCACCCCTTAACCATTGTCCTGAATAGTATAAAGAAGCGGTCTGAGCAAGCCATGGGGAGTGAGCCTGTAGACAGTGCTCTTCTGTGGCTTTGGTTTCAGCTCCTGATTCTAGAGCCGTGCCTTGAGTTCTTGCCCTGAATATCTTTGATGATGGACTTTGATGTGGAAATATAAGCAAAATAAATCCCTCCCACTGCAAGGTGCTTTTGATAATGCTGGTTTATTATAGTAATAAACACTCTAAGGTACCCACTTTGTGCCTCCCAGACACCAGGAGCCAATTTCCCAGGCTTTGGCAGTGAATCTGTCTGGTCCCTTACCCTAGTTTTTAACATCCAGGCCAGTCTAGGCCAGGAGCTATGTCTTTGTTCATTTTAATGAGTCTTTTAAGTCCTGCATCCCAGGCTGCCCCTTCCCAAACTACTAAGGAACCACACTAAGGCGTATTCTTGGACCCCACCTAAACAATCACACAGCAAGGCTAAGTCCCCCAGGATACACTAGTGAGAAATGGTAACAACTAAATCAGAATCACCCCCTGAATATCCAAATCAAAAGCAACATCAAGTATCAGAAGAACGGAACTATAAAGCCCTCCTCCCTGATCTGAAACCAACCATGGGTAATAGCAAACACAGAACTCAACTGGCATTCAATACAGGTGACCTAGAAATGTACATCAGACGCTTAACCAAGGAACTAGCTCCAAATGACCAAGTCTTCCCTAAAACCAGAAACACTGGAAGATCAAGACCTTGTGTCCCCTCCAAACATCACCAGTCCCTTAGAAATGCTCTGCAGTCGGCATTAACTAAATGAACCTCAGCACGCAGAATTTAAAAGAACAACTATAAATATGACCAAACTATTGAAGGCATTTAAAAAGGGCATGAACATACATGCGAATGAACACAATTTGCACAGATAAACAGCTGGTTGGAGTCTAAAGAAGTGTAAACAGATGACTTAGAGAGCTTACAGAGACAAGGCAGGACTTGAAAACAGAATTAAATAGATACATGTAAGTAGTGATGAAAATTCAAGCTGCAATGAACATGGAATTGAAAAAATTCAATAACCCAGCGAGGAAACTCAGTAAAAGGCTTACCCATAGAATGGATCAAATAGAAAACAGATATATCAAGAAGAAAATAAAGTAGAGGAATTGGACTGGTAAATGAAAGAAAATGATAGATTAAAAAAATGCATGAACTTTAGAATACTGTGAATGATCATCTCAGGTCAATGGAATAGACCAGATCTTAAACAGTATTATAAAAGACAATGACTCAAAGTCAGGAATGACACACCTATAAAAAATGGATACAAGAGATACACAGAACTCTATATAGACAGGACCTGAAAAGAAACTCCTACATCATATCGTAGTGAAGAAAAAACACTACAAAACTAAGAAATGGTATTACAAGCTGCTAGAGAAGAGTCTCATATCATATGAGGGCAAACCCATCAGCATTAAGTACTGGACTAGCATGCACCAATGTCCTTCATGCTCAGAAAGAACACAGATGCCAACCAATACCACTTTACCCAGCCAAACTGTCAGCCAGAGATGAAGAAGAGATTTTTTAAAAATCCACAGAATAAACAGGCTAAAGAATTAATGTACACTAACCCAACCTACAGGGAATATTGGAAGCAATACTTGGGACTGAATGAAGGGAGAAGCATAGCCAATGAAGTAGAGGGAGAAAACAAAAGAAAATATAAAAGCGGAGATACAAAATAGGACTAAGAACAAACACAAGAAAAAGCAACAAGTGACAACTATCAACACAACTTTCTTTCTTTTTTTCCTTTTCTTTTTTTATTTAATTGATTTATTCAGATTACATCTCAATTGTTATCCCCTCGCTTGTCTCCTCCCGTTCCTCCCTCCCTCCTTCTTTCACCCTATTCTCCTTCCCTAGGTCTGTGACAGAAAGGGACCTCCTCCCCCACCATATGGTCACAGCCTATCAAGTCTCATCCTGGTAGCCTGTTTATCCTTTCTCTGAGTGTCATCAGGCTTCCCCACCAAGGGGAAGTGGTCAAATATGATAATAACTTAATATTGATGGCCTCAATACTTCCATCAGAATGCATAAACTAGTCCAATGAAACAAGAAACACATCTTACATTAAAATCAGATGTCACTGAAGAGTGAAAGGATGGAAACATTTTCTTTAAACAAATGAGACCAGAAAGTGTGCATATCTCATTATGATAATATCTGACAAAAATAGGCAAACTAAAATTAATCAGAAAAATAAAGGAAGAAATGTCATTTCAACCATAGGAACAATCAACCAAGAGACATTATGACTTTAGACCAAACTCTGCCTCACCCAAGTTCACACACACACACAAAATACAGATTGACTTAAAGTCACTAACTAACCTCAAGTAAGTAAGTAATTGATCACTTGAATACCCCACTTTCACTAGCATGCTAACAGAACATCAGAATTAAATGACATAATATATCAAATGAACCTAATAGATATATAAAATATCCCATTGAAACACCATAGGAGACACATTTTTTATTAGTAGCTTATAGAAGTTACCTTAAGATAGATAATATATTGGGAGACAAAGCAAATCTCAGGACATATAGAAAATTATAATAATTCCATGTACTGTATAAGACCATAATGCAAAAAGTTCAAAATCAACAGTGAAAGAATTTCTGAAAATTACACAAACCCATGGAAATTAAAAAATATACTACTGAATGATGATTGGATCAAAGGAGAAATCAAGAAGGACATTTGAAATTATCTGGAACTATATGAAAATGAAAACAAACCATTAAAATTTCTGGGACACATTGAAAGAGTCCTAAGAGAGAAATTTATAATGCTAAGTTCTTACAGTAAAAAAAATAAAGGCACCAATAAGTAATCATGCATCTCAACAGTTTGAAAAGACAAGAACAAACAAAACACAAAACTAATAGACAGAAGGGAATAATAGAAAGCAGGACAGAAATTAATATAATAAAAACAAAACAAAAAAAAAAAAACAAAGATTCAGAGAATCTAAGATCCGGTTCTTTGAAAAAATACCATTGACAACCCCTTAGCCACATCCTCATGATGCATTGCTGCCGTAATTACTGTACAGTAGCCTCTGTTATCTCTTCAGAGAAATTTTACTTTGAAGTCAACTTTTTTTATCAGAGCATCTACAAAAACTTGTTTTCAACTTCTATTCACTTCATAGAGTGTCACTTCTTTGACACTTAGTCTGTGGATGTTTTTGACAGTGGGATGTAATTCTTGGAAACAACAGATAAATGGACTTTGTTTTCTAAATTTATTTTTAATTCAATATAATTACATCATTTCTCTCTTCCTCTACTCCCTCTAATTATTTCCATGTCTGTCCTAATATCCTCTCAAATGTATGACCTCTTTTTTCTAATTATTAAATATTATACATATATGTGTATGAATAAATACATATATACAACTTGCTGAGTCCTTTTAGTGTTGCTTCATGTATATATGTTTAATATTGACTGTTTGTGACTGATGCTCATCCCAGGAAAGTATTGGTTTTTACCCTCTCAAAAGTTTTTAATTGTCTATAGCTCTTCAAATAGAGGCAGAGTCTCATGAGATTTCCTCACTCCATGTCATCTGGTATTGTCATTGCTCTAGTCTTGTTTTGGTTAGGCAGCCATATTGTTTAGATTCCATGCCTAGGATATCCCTAACCTAGCTGAGAAACACAGTCTCAGGGCAGGTATTCCCCACTCTTCTCCAATTTTCCCCAAGCCTTACATGTAAGAGCTTGTTGCAGATGTATCTATTCTGGTCAGTTGTTCTTTGCATCTTGACCAGTTGTAGCTTTCTGTATTAGTCTCTGTTTCTTTGATGAGAGGTGAGAGCTACACATAACTGTGTGCATAAGGATAAATATTTTGAATGCAGCTAGGAATTACTCTGGAATAGGAAAGTGGCAGTAGTAGGTTCTCCTATGCAGTCCTTAAACTCACTAGCCTGAGATAGTTGACTAGTTTTCTAATTTCAGACATTATTTCCTTCCTGTAGAGCAGGTCTCAAGTCCAATCAGACAGTTATTATTTATAGACATGCTATAAATGCTTCTATTTCACTGTTAAGGAAATCTTGTGGCTCTCAGGCATCACAGACAAAGAGGACAAGCGATTGTTTTCATCTCATGTTAACTCTTATATCAATTTCCAGAATTACAAATCCAATCCTCAGGGAGAAGGCTTTATGATCAGATCCAGCTCAGATCCTCTGAATCCTGTGCCCAAAGTACATGGCATCTTCAGGAATAGGAACTTATCTTCAACCTCTAGGTAGTAACGAAGGCCAACACATTAGCACATGTTGTTTTGGAGGTCCTTGGGCTCCCTTGACCAAGAACTCAGAATGAGGTTTCCCACATTATCACTGGGGATATTGTCAGACTGTGTAGGGCTTTTTGTGTGGAGCATTTTCATACCAAGGGGTTTAATTTCCTTTAAAATATCTGTATCTTGAAATGACACTAGTCCTCTGTTAAATGACCTTGACGTCATAATTACTTTTATTTCTTTTATTTTTATTAATTTATTCTTGTTACATCTCTATGGTTATCCCATCCCTTGTATTCTCCCATTCTCCCCTCCCTCCCATTTTTCCCTTATTCCCCTCCCCTATGACTGTTCCTCAGAGGGATTACCTCCCCCTGTATATGCTCATAGGGTATCAAGTCTCTTCTTGGTAACCTGCTGTCCTTCCTCTGAGTGCCACCCGGCATCTAATGGCTGTCTAATTGCCCTCTTAGCTGGAAGGACATCACGCCTGGTCCAGAAACCTAGCAAACTTCCTGGTGTAGTAAGACTATGAACCTTAAAAAATATCTGCTACCAATACTTTATTAGACCAGCATAATTCCTTACAATACTCTAAATCTTGTTCTTATACCCACAGAAAAGTGTAACTACCAAACCTCATCAAAGAGCTTCTCTTTCCAGCAAGTGGAGACCACAGAAAACAACACTGGACACAACAGATCAGATTGTGGGGAGCTCAAGTCCAACAGATAGTCTGCATCTCAGCTCCTGCATCTTCAGCGTTGGGAACACTGCAAGGGAGGGGAGGTGGATGGTAAGGGCCAGGAAGTCGGCCTTGAAACGGATTCTCCTGGAAATGATGCACAGTCAACACTAGAACAATGACAATGTTGATGGGCATGATAAAATGGCAGGAGAAAGTTTTCATGGGATCCCTCACTTAGACAAAGATGTCCAAGCAAATAATGTTTGATGAAGAATGAGAATTAGCCCCTCCAATGAATGAGCCTTTTTACTTATTGTTCAATAAAGAGTGGGTTTTACTTATTGCTCAATGCAGAGTGGGTACCCCTGAAACTGTACATGCAGCAATAAAACAAGTCAGCTGACAGAACTTACATGTATTTGAACATATGCATTCATACATGAATACATACATGTATATAAGCTTGAGCTTGTAGCCTGCAAAAGATAACTATTAGGAATAAAAGGGTATGTATAGAATGTTTAGAGGGTTTTTACAATTATATAATTTAGTGACAATCACTATCAAATTATATAAACATTACAGTCAAGAAGTGAACAATAAAAATTTGACACAGAGAAGCACAATCTTAATTTTGAAGAAAGATCAAACTACATATACAAAGAAAAAAAGATATGTTAAATACATGATGACTTTGACCTTTATAGATCCGCAGCCAAGAAATCTCAACCATTTCAATGTCTCTTATAATACTAAAGAAATATATGTATCTTTTTCAATTTGTTTCCAAGTCATACCCCACTCTCCACTCAACTGTGGAGAATGCCCTGTCCTTTGCCTAGATCTGGGTAGGGGTTTGAAGTTTATGGCCTGTATTGTCCTTGACTGGTGCCATAGTTTGAGTGGGACCCCTGGGCCCAAATCTGCCTATCATAATGTTCTTCTTGTAGGTTTCTAGGACCCACTGGATCCTTCTACTTTGCTATTCTCCATTGCTTCTCTCATCTAGAGTTCCAATAGGATGTCCTCCCCTCTCTCCCAGTTTCCTGGTAAGTGAAGACTTTCATGGGACATGCCCCTTGGGCTAGTATGCAGATATTAGTGAGTATATACCATTTGAGTCTTTCTGCTTCTGGGTTAACTCACTCATTATGATCATTTCTAGCTCAATCCATTTGTCCACAAATTTCAGGAATTCCCTGTTTTTAATAGCTGAGTAGTATTCCATAGTGTATATGTACCACAGTTTCTTTATTCATTCTTCTACTGAGGGACACTTAGGCTGTTTCCATGTTCTGGCTATTATGAATAAGGCCTCTATGAACACGGTTGAGCAAATTTTCTTGTTGTGTGCTGGAGAATCTTCTGGGTATATTCCAAGGAGTGGAATAGCTGGGTCTTGAGGAAGCCTTATTCTCAGTTTTCTGAGATAGCACCAGATAGATTTCCAACGTGGCTGTACTAGTTTGCATTCCCACCAGCAATGAAGGAGTGTTCCTTTCTCTCCACATCCTCGCCAGCATGTGGTGTCACTTGAATTTTTGATCTTAGCCATTCTGATGGCTGTAAGATGGAATCTCAGAGTTGTTTTGATTTGCATTTCCCTGATGACTAAGGAGGTTGAGCATTTCTTTAAGTGTTTCTCAGCCATTTCCCAAAAAACTTTTCTTTCCTTCAAATCTGTAGAATTAGGACTTTTAACCTTTGTCTTTAAGTATCAGGTTTATGGTTGTGGTGGGACCTGCTTCTAATCCCAGCCCTGGAGAGGTAGAAATAACCATGGCCAGCCTGGTCTATATAGCCAGTTGCCTGACAACTGGAGCTACACAGTGAGACCCTGTCTCAAAAAGCAACACAAACCATCTGCCTTCATTTCCAATTTGCTTTAGTCACTGTTATCTTTGGGTCTTACATCATTCTATAATGTGCTTAATGATTAAACCAATTGTAAGAGCCCCTGGCATGTTTATAGGCCATGTGCAGTTCAGGAGCCACTGAGATTTGCAGGCTCCATTTACAAAGAACTGTAGAGGTGGTAAGACAGTTGCTTTGATTTCAAAATATATGAGGGTGGTTCTGAACCAAATGTGATAGTTAAGTCCTCCTTGAGTTTCTGATTTCAATTCTTTTGCATGGATAATCCAAAGTAAGGTTGCTAGATACTGCTATGTTTCAACTCAAATTTTCTATGTTGTCATACCAGTTTACATTATTTTTACTGTAAAAAACAACCCAGGTGAACCTACACTATATTACTAAGGAAATAAATCAATCACAGAAGAACAAACTTGAGTCGGTTTCCCTTACCCAGAACTCCTATGTAGTCAACCACTGTGGAATGGTGGTCGCTGCAAAATAGAAGGGGAGAGAAGTGGCTGCCCACTGTATAGTTTCAATTGTGCAAAGAATGATAAGGCCTCATGAGCTGCCTTGTAGCATTGCCTACAGGAACAGTACTGTACTGTGCAAGTCAGGGACGGATATGGTTCCCATAAAATGCTCTTACCAAAATAAAAAAATAAGCTAAAAGCACTAAATAAAATGTTTGCAGCTACAAAAAATGTGGTCTCTGTGTATTTAAAGGGTTTTCATGAATCTAGGCTAAATATATGATCATTTTATTATCATTTTATAGACTCCTTTGCTCAAAGAAGCCTAAGAAACATGTCACCAAATGATAGTACAGTGTGAACTCTGGAACTATGTCCTATTCTGCAAAGAAAGGGCAAAAACTTTACTTGAAGGGAAGACTTACAGTTAAGTTAAACTTTATGTTACTAGTAAAATAAAGTGACAGGAAATCAAAGTAAACATGAGAATAAAAATAAATATTATGAGAATAATAAGACAGAATGCTCATAACAGGAAAACAGTAAAAATTTCTGAATTAACAGCTTTGAAAACACTTAGAATTTCTGAAAGAATAATTCAACTAATTTATATGTTTAATATATTTTCATGTATAAATGTACATTCTTATATTAAAAACAACATAATATAAACTTTGCATATTACAAACTTTAAATAACTCACATGTATGTTGTTATGAACTGCACACAATGGTAGAACAAAAATACTGCAAATAACTGAAGAACAAATAGTTTAGAACAGAAAGAGAAACATGATGTATCTGGTCTGAGATGAGGCCTGCATACAATAATACTTCAATCATATAACAAGTGACAACCTAGAGCACTGATGTAAACACCTCAGAGCACTTGGTTCTTAGCACCTCGGAGGACATTGTAAAATTTCTCTGAGAGATTAGCAATCCATAGAGCATGAAGCACAAATGATGGTTTTCAGGAAGCACATGACGCAGGCTGTAGTGGTTCAGCTTAGTGATAGAACTCTTGCCACAGCGTAGGGGCTCAGCAAATGGGATTGGTTACTTTATTGTTCAGTGTTTAAAAAAAAAAAAAAAAAACACTTGACAAAACAACTTAAAGAAGGGGTTGATTTTGTCTCACAGTTTGAGTACACAGTCACTCATGATGGGCACTGTTGAGGCAGAGGCAGTAGAGTGAGGCTGATCACACTGCATCCACATTTAGAAAATGGAATTAGGCACTTCTTTTATTCAAGCCCCGACCCCAGCCCATGAGACAGTGCCACAAGGTAGGTCTTTCCCCTTGGTGAAACCTTTCTGATAATAACCATCATCCCAGATGATATTGTAATAATAAGGACTACTTTCATCATTCAGGCCATTTGCCCATGTAAGCAGTATTTTCAGTTCAGAATGAGCATATCAGGAGGAGTTAGGCATAAAAAGCCAGAAAACATGAGAAAGATCATCAAGTATAGGTAGAAACAGAAGACATTAAAGTCACTTCAGTCTTTCCTGACTAGTTCCAAGGAAATTGTTGTGTTGTCTTAATCCTGAAGAGGAACTTAAGTCGAACATGTTATCCTCTTAGTTTTGTTGGACTCCAATCTACATAGTAATGGATTTAAAAGATATCTCAATATTCTCTAAAAAAAGTCATCAACTTTCTTCTTCTTAATACCCTACCTTATCTGTCAAGCACAGTCACCTCACAATGGAAAACAAAATTTAGATTTCTTATTAGTGGCTGGCAATTCAAATGCTAAAAATCCATAACAATGTGTGGGTATTAGGATTGTAGCCTTTTCTCTTAACCTGTTGCTGCATTCTAGGCACTTGGATTTACAGAAGTAAAGGTAGTGATATTTCTCTCTCTCTCTCTCTCTCTCTCTCTCTCTCTCTCTCTCTCTCTCTCTCTCTCTCTCTCTCTCTCCCATGCGTGCATCCATCACCTTTTCCATTGGTTATTGCTCATCCTCACAGCAATACCACAGGCAGTAAAAGGCATGATGCCATTTTTAAAGGCCTGGTGTCACTCAGAGGAAGGGGAAGCAGGTTATCTGGATGAGATGTGATAGATTGTGATCATATAGTGAGGGGGAGTCCATTTCTGTTTAGTGTGGAGAACACTTAATATTCCCTCCTTTAGGTATTTAGAAGCATCTAGCTAGCTAGCTGTTAGATTATCCTACTATGTTACTGATATTAGATATCATTTTGAGGATTCAAATACCACCTGTGCGTACAGTGCTACTGCTTTGAGAGTTTTGTTTGTTTGTTTTATTTTATATTTTATTAGTTTATTCAGATTACAACTCAGTTGTTCTCCCATCACTCGTATCCTTCCATTCCTCCTACCCTCCGACCCCCACTCTATTACCCTCACTTAAATCCATGTTAGAGGGGGATCTCCTCCCCCACTTTATGGTGGCAGGCTAACAAGTCTTATCTTGGTAGTCTGTCTATTTTCTTTGAGGGTTGGTGGAGACTGCTTTGAGGAATCCCTTGAAGTTTGTTCTTATTCAAGCACGGCACGCATGTGAAACTTCTCAAGCGACTGAAGTCAATTGCAATCTGAACCTATAAATACTTCAGCAAGTCAGTTATGGTTTCCAGCAATCTTCACTTGCTAGCAAGTGTCACATTGGATCAGAGCAGTTTTTATCTGAATATGTCTTGCGTGCCTATAACCTTCCGACGTCCTACCAGATGCGCCTGAATATAACAAGACCTCCAACTCCAGGAAAATATAAACATCTTAATATTGCAGAACATGGTGTCTGTTTGCTCAGGAAGTCAGTCTTCTTAATGAATTGCTTTCCAATCCTTGTCTTAAAAATTGGAAAGCACAATCGACATACCACAAAGTACAAATCATGCCTAAGAAGTGGAAACTAAGAAAAATACAATTATACTGTAGCAATTATGAGATAGTTTTTAAAGATATGCTTTGAGAACACAAATAATAGATTCAAAGACCATAGACTGTGTCAATTCTGTTACACAGACACAATTGTGTCCCACTTCCTAGGAATCATACAACCATTACAAATGTCACTGATAAAAATAGATGGGTGGACTCTCAATATATTTTTATTGAAAGGGTGGTCCACGCTGATATAATGTGGGCTGACCTGAACACTGGTCTAAGTCACTCCTATCTCTTTCATCCCACCCATGCCTGACCTAAGAACTTTGCCAAAGGAAGCATTCTGGGTTACTCCCAGTGTCCTGGAATTCTTCAGAAGTGTTTTACAGAGCTGGATCCACACTCTATGTGCTCGAGTTTTGGGAGAGTATTTGGCATGGTACTTTCTGAATGATAGTACTCTAGCCAAGATTAAGCTTGAAGTTAAACCAAAAGCAGTTCAGTTAAGCACTGATAAATTACTTATGTATTTATTGACATAAGGTTTATAATTTATTTACTGCCTGAGTTATGTTTAGCTGAATTAATGTGGTTAAAGTATAAGATTTTTGACCCCTAAAATATCCCTTTGAGAAATGCTTTAATACTTAAAAAAAATCAAAATTATTGTATAAGAGCATGGCGAGATGAGAGTGTAATTTAAGGAGGAGACTATCAGGGAGTCTTCAGTGTTGGCCAGAAATGGCCACACAATCTATTGATTTCTGACTAGGATATGTTCCCTATTTGTTTACCCCCAAGTAAATGAGAATGTGGCAGGCATGGGGTGAGTGAGGCCCTACTTTTACACTTAAATGCCCTATGTGTACACTAGCTATGCTTTGCGTGTAAGTTTAATGTGAAACTCAGAGGTCAACCTAATGATCAAATACCTTTATTAAAATCTTCCCCAACAAAATGCCATACAGCATAAAAATTAAGAAAATAATCTCTGGGCTCCAACGGCCTGACTGACAAATTGCTTAACACCAGAAACCCCCTCTCCAGTATCTTCATCTGGAAAACTGAAAATAATAAACAGTGGTTAAATACTTCAACTCTGATAAAATCGTTTTAATGCTAGTGTTTCTTTGTTTATATTCTGCATGCCCGAAGACAAATTACATAATTTCTCTAGGCCTGAATTCTCTGGTTTATGAAATGGTAATTATAACAGAGCCTTGCCAAGCCATTCCTGAGGGAAGTGCAATCTAAATTATATACTATGCCAAATTGCCTCCCCAAAAGATTATGAACTTTTTCCACTATCCCTGGGTATTAACAGTTTACTTTTAAACCAAAGTTGGGATAGCAATGGGAATTTTCTTAGGCAATCCCAAGTTTTCATAGATTCAATGATGATTTTTTTAACTGTAATTTGAAGGTTTTGGAATTATCGTTTCTTACCATTCTTCGTATGTTGTGGATGGAGAACAGTTTGCCTGATTCAACTGCCCGTTCATTCCCCGTTTACTGAGAGTTCATCATGTACAAAGAGCTACCAACAGGTGCTGTGCAGAGGGCTGTGAGACACATAAGAAGAACTAATTGTCTTAGTGGAGCTGAAGCTCTTGGGCTGAGGTTAATGGTAAACTAATTAGTAAATACTGTGGAGAAGAGTAGCACAAGAAAGGAATAGAATAGCCCATTGTAGGGAATGAAGCTATTCTGTACAAGGCTGTTCAGACACATGACTGAAAGTACTTAATGGTATTTGAGTGAAGGCTGTAAGAAAACAAGGGTGTATGTATGTCACTTAGGAAAGACACCAAGCACACTAACAAACATAAGCAAGTCAAGGGTTAGTCTGGAGAGTTTAGGGACAATTATCAGACTGATGCTACAAACAAGGTAAATTGGAGTCAGAGGAAAAATGAACGACCTTGAATCGCATTGTGAAGCTTTTAATTTTAATTCTGGCTAAGAGAGACACAAAGGAGACATTTTTCAGGCAATTCCATAATCTGACTGATGATGTGTTTTATGATGAGAATAGATCCCGTGGTCAAGGATAGGAGCAAGCAGATAGTGAAAACACTTAGAATCACTCAGAAAAGGTCTGAATTCTATAATGGTAGCAGTGCAAATACATTGCTGCAGTATTTAAGGTTGGGCCACCAGAAATTATTGACAGATTGCATGCAATGTGAGAACAGAAGTTAACCAAGGACAACCGCCCTTGGGATTGGGATTTGAACATTTGAGGAGACAGAGATTATGTTGAGGAGGTTTTTGGAGGCAGAGACTCTGAGAAGTGTGGATTTTTAAGGCGATTGTGAGAAGTTTTGGCATGGGCATGTTTAAGGGTAAGAAGTATTTAGATATCCAAATAGAAATCCCATGATGGAAACTGTATATAAGAGGTCAGATTTCATGGAGGAATCCGGGCTATGAGCAGCGCAGTGAAGGGATGACATCTTACTGGGAAAGAAGAAGCAAAGACCGTCAAACACAGGAGCAACCCAAAGTAGAGTTCAAGGGTGTGAGTGAAAACACCCAACAGCCATGACAGTGGAGAAGGAAAAGTCAGTGAGTTAGAAGGAGACCCAGGAGAGAGCAGTGACCAAGTTAAGAAGTACTTCAGTGCAGGATGCTGGTCTGATCTGTGCCTAATTCAGCTGACTTCTGTGTAAGGTTGGAGGTGGACTTACAGGACATATACAGGAGCAATTTCACTGGAGCATAAAATCAAGGCTTGGTGGGAAAAGGTTCAAGACAGGAAGAGGAAGAAGTGAGACACAAGCAGACAACCCTACCCAGAGCCGGTGCCCTCTTGAAGCGCAGTTACATTACTCTAGCTGGAGGGCATTTGGAACAAGCAGGGGATTTCCTAATAGGGGGAATTAAAGCATATTTGTTTTTTATGGACATGATCCAATAGAGAGGAAAACTGTTAATGAAAGAGACAGAGGAAAAGCTGGGGTTTTCCTTTTAGATGTTAAAAGAGCTACTGAAAAGTAGAAATGCTTACATTGGATTTACAGACAGAAAACATACTAGAATACAGTTGGGAGAGACATATATGTTGATAAGCATGTGGTTGTGAAGGTAGCATGATTAATGTCTGATTTTTCTGTTGTTTAAATAATATAGGAAGCAAATGCTATGCTTCAAATATGAGCTCAGAGCTACAAGGCAAGTGAAAACTCCAGGTAGAGTGAGAGAACAACTAATCTAGAAAAAAAATCAAATGATAGTTTTACACAGTATTTAAAATTGGTGGTCGTGAACTTGTAATGAAACCCATTAGTGCAGCCTGAAGGCTTTACCGCTTTTCCATAGGTGCAGGTGCATACTGTGAGAGAAGATGGGATGAGCTCAAATTGGGGTTTTGAAAAGCAAACAAAAAGCAGACAAGTGTTTGCAAATATATAAATGGGCCATGGAGTTTATCTTGTAATGAGAGGTTGCGGTAAGATATTTTTAAATAATAAGGATAATAGGTTATAATATTTTGCAGTGGATAAGGAATAAAGAATTTTGGCATTTTGCAGTTGCTAGCTAGGAAAAAAAGAGATTTGAAGGTAGAGTGAATGCATCATTTATTAGTATTTAACAAACAACTGCAAAGTATACTTATGTAAAACAACCATTTATATTATATCTCATTTTCCCCACAAGACACATCACTCCATATAGCCTCATGCCTACCCCTGCCTTATAAACTCATGCACATCTCAGGCAGACTCTGGGAGTAGAACTTGGCCTTCTTATGTTGCTTCTGAGGATCAGAAGCTAATGTTTCAAGAAGTAGAAATTGTTAGCTCCTTGTAAGCAGGTCCTGTATAGTGATACATCTTCATTTCTGCCATATTCTATCCATCAAAGGGGTCACAGCACCATCTGAGATTCAAGGGGAAGACACCAGGGTTTAATGAGCAGATTATCAAAATTTATGGTCATCTTTGATCAGCTATTTTTCTGATATGGACTTATGGCCTGTGAGGAAAATGACTTAAATCTGAGGTCAATTCACTGTTCCTCTCAAGATAGGAAGTGAAGGTAACACTAGGCAAGTCCAGAGCATGAAAGAATGAGAGTCATGACAGCAGTGACAGAATTTTTGCTCTCTTTGGCCTCGTTGTAGGATAGGTGTGTTCTGACCCTACAGGCTTGGTCTGGGTGTCCCCACAGCCACGGATTCAGGATCCATGGGCTCCATATCCTTACACTAAAGTATCTCCTTTTTTTTTTTTTAATCACCTATTTTGACTTCGTAGTCACATTTTCTCTTGTTATTTTTCTCTAACCAACGCAAAAGAAACCCATTTCCACAACACTTACAGTGCAGTAGATGTGTACACAACTTAAACTATGTGGGAGGAGGTGTGAAAGTCACCAGCAAACTCTACACCTTTTAAAAATGAATTCGAGTATCTGTGCAGTGAGGTGAGAATATGTCCTAGAATCAATCTCTCATAGATAGCAAAGGATGACGGCGTTCCTCTTTAAGCCCTGCTGTTAAAGGAGTGGACTGGAGGGCACATGCATATTAAAGCTGCCTCTGACTCTGTATGCACCTGTTAATTCAGACTAATCTTCTATGTATATTTTAATAGCTTTTTATTTATTTTGTTCTTAAGTATAGTTTGCCAGTCCATTCTCTTATGTCCTATATTTATTATTTTTCTTCACTCAGAAACTATAGAAATTAGCAAGCTATTTTTCTTCAACTACTTGACATTTTCATTGAAAATGTTAAACAAATATACATGTAGAAAAGTGCACAGTCAGCTCTCAGGCCTCATTACAGAAGCTTGTTTCTGTAGCAGATGGTGATTGTTTTAGAAATCATAACTGGTCAAAGTGCACAGAATTTGAGTCAGTGGACTGCTCAGCCACAATGGGATATCTAAATTACAGATCATCACTCCCACCGCCAAGGCTCAGAGAGCATCAAGGAAGAGGAAGCAAAAAAAATTTAAAGAGTCAGAGATTTGGAAGGAACAGAGCTAAGCTTTCATGTGGACATGAAAACACTACTAGAAATTTTAGCTTGTAGCAGCTCTGGGAACCTACCAAAGACCAGTCAGCATCTAGCATGGAGTGGAAAGCTTCTCATGGGCCCTCATTCCTGACTGAGAATCTATGGAGAGCTGGTGTCTCCAGGGAAGGAAAAGACAGTTTTCTTAGGTGTGGCTCCTGGCTAGTTGACCATGATCCCATGGCTGGTTCCATATCCTGGAGTATATAAACAATGCAAATTGAAGTCAATGGGTTTGTTTGTTTGTTTGTTTTTAAGGACAGAGAGTTGGGGGAAAGGATCAAGTTGGGACTGGGCTTCAGAGGTCTCAGGGGTAGGCGTGGGAAGTGAATGTGACCAGATTGCATTTGGGATCCTCAGATAAATAATGAAATTATGTTAAAAGGTATGCAAAGCTAATGTATAAAGCAAATTTACCCTTTTTACTTTCATCTAAAATTGTTCATACATGTATACAATGTATCTTGATTGGGTGGACCCTTCTCTATCCATCCTCCGCCCCCTAGAACCGACCCATCACATCTCTCTGCTCGCTTTATGTCTTTCCTTTACTTGTTTATTTACTTACCCACTGAATTTAATTAGCAATGCCTGTTTATTCATGGGTGGGACTATCCTTCAGAGCATGGGGAACCCACCAGTGGCCATAGCCCAAAAGGGAAATGATCCACCTTGTCCAGAAGCCATCAACTTCCAGTAGCCCCTCAGTAAAGAGTGTGCCCTGAGGAGCATCGTCATCACTCCATGCTGGAATTATCAACTTCTCTGACTTGTACAGATCTCATATAGGTAACCACAGTTGATGCCTCCTCATTGATGCAATCACAATTGAATAAATGTGGTCATTTTCTCCAAAGCTCCCCTCATGTTCTCTCTCAGTCATGATTCCACTCCAGTTGTCCAGAATCCTACTGCTTCTCGGATTGTTCTCCTTACTTCTGTTATGGCTTTTCTATTTAATAATGCAGTTCTAACCAGTATGGACTGTGTTTGTGTGTCTGTGTCCATGTCCCTGAGTGTGTGTGTGTGTGTGTGTGTGTGTGTGTGCGCGCGCGCGTGCGTGTCTGTCTGTCTGTCTGTCTGACTGTCTGTCTGTCTGTGTCTGTGCTAGTGTTAGTGTTCCTGTTCATGGGTATGTGTTGCCACACACGCACATGTGTGTGCCTGTGTATTTATGAAAATTTAATAATTTTTTGCCTTCTTTGTAACTTTAATACAAAATTAAATAGGTTTGAATAGACTCTTGCTACTGTGTGTATGGCTTCAACAGCAAGTGCACCACTTACACATAATTGATATGTATTTGGACTGTTTCATGATTGATACATGAGGAATAATGATATGTGGTATTGAAGTGGATTTCATTTAATATGGCTTCAACTCAGTATCAGAATTCAATATATTGTCCAAGTGTTATGGTACTTGACAGTGTCAATGCCACTTGATGACAATTCCTCTTTACCAATATCTTCAATGAAAATGACTATGAGTCATTTCAATTCTGTTCTTCTCACAATATCTCCCGGTGAATTAATCTAAGTAGTAGTGATGTTTAGTATTTCTTCATGCCTATTAAGTAGTCAAGAAAAATTCCCCTTTTAAATAAATATATATAAACATATATATATGTGTGTGTGTGTATATATGTACATATATACATTTTATATAGTCAAATATAGTCATCTCTCTTAACAAAGGAAATGTCCATTTTCCTAAGTCATGAAAATATTATATTTTTATCCTATTGTCCAAATTTTACATACTTAATTTTTAAAACTATATCTACAATCCATATGGGATTGGTTTCATTTTAGATATGGATGTGAATTAAATCTCTCTCTCTCTCTCTCTCTGGATGATACGATAGCCTATAATATTTGGGGAAGTTTCTTAGACAACCTTGACCACCCCAAAAAAATAGATTATCATGAAGGATATTAGAGGTTTTGTCAGATTGTCTATGGCCCTTACAGGCAGCATTGTCATCAAGATGGGAAATTTTTATTTATACTGTATATGCATGTACAGACTTACCTGTAGTAGAGGTATTTTAGGTAGATAGTTAAGAATATAGTTTCTTATGACTTTTTCAAACTTCGTTACTGTTGTTTTATCCTCTTACCTTTCCTTTTTGTATTTATCTCCCTACCACTCTGTAAATAAAGCCTGGCTGTTTTTCTATCTCCCTTTTCAGGTGACTTGTACCCTGTGATGCCTGCCTCTGCTGCTCCCCACTCCCTTTCTAACTTTTCTGGGTTCTGCAGTTATCCCATGTTATATACTCACATTTGAGGAGCTAGACTTTGGAACCTCAGATGAGAAAGAGTGTGCAATACTTGTCTTTTCAGGTCTGAGTTGCCTTACGCAGTATGAGTTTTCTAATTCCATCCATTTACAGGCAAAGTTTTTTTTTCCAGCTCAATAGTATTCCATAGTGCATATGAATCACACTTCCCTACAATGGTAAATTTTTATAATTCAACCATCCCATCCATATCTGAGAAAACTCTGGCTCTCTGGCAGTGACCTGTCAATTATGTTATTGATAGATAATGGGAGCTTTTACACCAAATATTAATATCAATTAAAGAAGTGCTCAGTAATGGCTTAACAGATGTTTCTTTGTAATAAATCAGCTAATTAGCATACATCAAGGATTTTAATTAACTATTGTGATTTTTACTAGGATTGCCTTGAATATGTAAATTTATTTGCTTTTAACAAATTATGGATTTGTACAATAATCATAAACTTAAGTTATTCATTTATTTCCCAGTCTTCTGTGATTTACCTCAACAATGGTTTTTAATGCCCCTATAGAAATCTTAGTGTTTAATATTTTCACTTTGTAAATGATGACTTTTTCATTTTGTTTTTCTTTTTGTGACTAATCTAAAATGCAGATGGTTTGATAAGATAACGCAAGCCACCTTATATCTAGAAAACTGGTTGTGCTGGTCAGCCTTTTCTTCACTGTAACAAATACCTGGGACTTACAATTTAATAGTAAGGCTTCTTTTTCCTCATGATGTCAGAGGTGCAGTGAGCTGGCTGCATTGTGCCATGGTAAGTTAGGGATGCATGGTGAGAGGAAGTGAATGGGAGAGGAGAGCTGTCTACCACCATGGCTGCCAGAAGGCAGAAAAGACAGGAAGGGACCAGAACTAGACACTGTTCAAGTTACCTGCTTGTGAGAAACTGTAAAATTCCAGACTTGCTTGCCCAGTGGCCTGAGGACCTCTCCCAGGTCTCAGAACTGCTAACCTCAAGAGTTCCACCCTAATTCCCAGAATAGTAGAATAGTTACATGCAAATTTTCAGATATCAGATGTCCTCATAAGAGGTTCCCTCAGGCCAGATGTCCTAATATCCATATGGATTCCAGTGATAAGGAACCCCACCTGCTTTATGGTTTTTGCCTTTAAAACTAGCCTGTAACAGCTACTCAGGGTCCTTCACCTCCCGAGTGCTGAGGGACCCTGACACATCAACAATTGGGACCTTTGATGTGTCAGTAATAAATTATACCTATACCTCTCAGCTGGTGTGACTTGAGTGGTCTTTTGCGGTGATCCCCTTCCCGAATTGGACTCCCAGGGTCCAACACTTACCCAGTGAGACTCTTCTTACCATCAAATTATTAATCTGTGAATGGATTAACTCACTGATGAAGATCAAATCCTCATGGTCCAAACATTTCTCAGTAACATCACCAGCTGGAGACTATGGCTTGAACATATCACATCCCACTGTAAAGACATCCCATATCCAACAGCAACACTAGTTCAACTTGCTCACCAGTTCTACTGAATGACTCTATTATTTTCTTCATTTGAAAGGAAATGATACAGTCCCATGTCAATAGGCTCAGTATAGCTAAGGGCTGTTCCCTAAGGAACTCTTGAGGAAGCTTAGGCTAGAGAATAATTGAGAAGAGCAACAACAGAAAACTGAGGCCCATGGGTAATTTTTTGTCGACAGAGTAATATTTCTTGTCATTACCCTTTTACATTTAAATTTTAACTCATTAGTCAATTATATGATACCTACGAATTAAAGCTTATTTTAGAGTTTGGGAAATGGCTTGGACAGTAAGTCTCTTGCCTTGCAGGCATGAAGACGTAAGCTTGATTCCCCAGAGCCCACACAAGATGTCCTAAGTGATGGTGTGGTAGTAAGCCTGGCTTGGAGGAGGAGGAGAAAAGAACCCGGTGCTGACTGGCCTGTCAGCTTAGCCTGCTTGGTCATTCCCAGTGAGAGACTGCTGTCTCCTGCCCCCAAAGCAAACAACAACAACAAATTGCTATTTAAAGAGCAAAACTAGAGTTTGGCCTCTGGCCTACATGAAATAAGGAGTGTTGACACAGACTAATGCACAGGTTTTATGGGAGAAAGTGGTCCTTTGGAAAAAGATCAGAATATACCCAATACATTGGTACAGATTGCTCTATGGGGCACTGGACAGAGATCCACGTTCTTTAATAGACTGGGGATTAAATTTGGTTGTCAACTAAAACATCACCAAAAATACTTTTGAGGGTTAGCAGAAATCTTTATACACATTGTAACAGTTAATCTTCAATGTTTGTAAAGTTGAAGTTTTCCTATTCTTTTCATTACTTAGTTGACAGAAGGAATCTTAGTTTTTACACACAGTTGTTTTGCTTTGTTTTGCTTTTTCACTTTATTTTCATCATGATCTATGATCCAATGTAAATCTGTTTATAATGTGATGATAATCAATGGTTTTCACAAATCATTTTATTGCTCACACACGTAGTATGTTTTTCAAAAGTAGCTTGAAGCAATTAAGTCATAAATAACAGCAAACAGCAAACACCTGCTGGAACCTGCACCACTTATCCATCTGCACTGAGCAATCAACTAAAAGACCAAGAGCTGGCCTCAAGCTGAGGAAGCAGATGGAGTGCCAACAGGTACTGAGCTCTTGGGAGTTAGTCTGGTGCTGCTGTGTATTCAAATGCTAAATAGGTCCTCAAGATCTAGTTGCATTTTCCTAAACCTAATGATCTTGTGTAAACTTTGATCCCTAACATTCTCTGATTGGTTAAAGTAAAGAAAAGCTAGAGCTTGAGCTGGGCAGAATAGAGGTAGGCAGAGTTTTGGATCCTGGACTCGGGGTCTCAAGTAGGGACCAAAAGGCCAGCTTGTGCTGGGAGAGAGAGAGAGAGAGAGAGAGAGAGAGAGAGAGAGAGAGAGAGAGAGAGAGAGAGAGAGAGAGAGAGAGAGAGAGGATGTGACCTGAGGGAGCAGATCCATCCCAGACAGGAGGGCTTTATTGTTGGCAAATAAGTTGGAAAATTCAGCAGGGAAGTTGCCAGACTAGCTTAGGAAATTAGTTAAAATCATAGCTGCCCATTTACTGTGTCCAAAGCTTGTTTAAATAGATGCACAGGCCTCTGTCTTGATCATTTGCTGGGCTAGCTGCGTCACAGAACAGCCCTTTCAAATTTAATAATATTCACCAACAAGGAGCCACCCTCTTGAGCTACTTTCTAGATCATCTCACGAGTCCAGCAAATATACCTTGCTGAGATTCAGGAGCAAATAAAAAAAGAGAACTGGGGAGGACAAGTTCCTTGTCTTGTCACTGTCACTGGTACATTTAAGGCTGATGAGCAGTGCTCTTGGTGTTAATGTAATGTGTTTTACATAAGGCCTTTGTGAATAATCCATTCCATGCCAACATGTCAAGATAACACACATGTACACACACACACACACACACACACACACCACACACACACACATCACACACACACGCTCACACACCACACACACACACCACACACACACCACACACACACACATCACACACACACACCACGCACACATGCACACACAATATTTGCTTAAAGAAACAGATAATAGCTGCTACCTTCCTGGAGGTGAAAATAATGTTAATGGAATGGGAGTATAGTCATAGTTGTTACCTGAAGCAACAAGGAGAAATTATTTTTATATCATTTTGCATATGAAAAATTTCAGAAAAGATATACAAACTATTCTCTTTTTTTTCCCCACAGTAAAAATAAGTTCTTCGAAAGATCTTGCAGCATCAGTGTTTTTCGGTGTGTGAGCCACATATTTTAACTACCTAAGAGCCTTTTATCATTGCAGACTATCTGAGCTGACAGTGGGGGGGAAGGTCAAGGACTTAGTTTTCTTAGAATCGGGAAGGGTTTGTAGAATAAGTGAAATAAGCGAATAAGAAAATCGAATAAGCTGGTACACGCCTGCAATCCCAGCACCCAGAGGCAGAGGCAGCCAGATCTCTGTGAGTTCGAAGCCAACCTGGCCTACAAAGCTAGTCCACGAGAGCCAAGACAGAGTGGTGGAAAGTAGAAAAAGCTTTCTGTGACAGTGTGAGAAGTAAGAAAGATAAGTCTACTTTGCATGTCTGCCATGGTCTACCCACAGAGAGAGAGAGAGAGAGAGAGAGAGAGAGAGAGAGCCCTGCAGTCCTCCCAGTAATAGAAGGGAGAATCCCTCAAAGCTACACAGGAGCGGGACAGCTGACTCTCAGAAACAAAGGGCTGTACGCGAAAATTCAGGATCAAAAGTACTGGAAGAAAAGCTGATTATTCACCTTTTTTTCCCCTTTAATTGAAAATAGATTCTTCTTGCATGAAATACTTTCTGAACACAGGTTCCTCCTAAGCCTTGCCTCCCCTCTCCCCATCCACTACTCCTCTGTCTCCTTCCAGAAAAAGAAAAGGCCTTCTAGAAACAACTAAACATGACAAAACAAAATGCTAGAAGACCTAGCAAAAGCCCTCCCATCAAAGTTGGACAAGGTGAATCTGGGAAAAAGAGTCCCAGGAGCAGGCAAGAGTCTTAGACACACCCACTCCCACTGTTAGTAGACTCACAAAAACACTAAGCTAACAGTCTTAACACCGATATTATGATAATGGGCCAAAAGAGAACAAGTTTAGTGACATGCAATGTGGGAATTTGCATTGATTCCCTCAGATAAGCAAACTCGGTCTAGATATACTGTCATGTAAAATAGAAAAATTGGCCTTTTAAATTTTTCAATGTGTTATAATTTATTCAGAGTACATCCTGATTGTTATGCTCCTCCCTTGTATCTTCCCATTCCCACCCTCCCTCTTCTGCCCGATTTCCCTCCCCTAGGTCTATGACAGAAGCGGACCTCCTCTCCCACCATATGACCACAATCTATCAGGTCTCATCCAGATAGCCTGATTCCCCTTCCTCTGTATGCACTATGGCCTCCCCACCAAGGAGAAGTGATCAAATCAGGGGCACCAGAGTTCATGTCAGAGGGGGTCCCCACTCTCCCAAGAATAGTGAACGAGCTGTCCAAGAGCCTCTTAGAAAATTAGCCTTTAAAAACATTTTCCCTATGTGGTATCACGTTCAGGAGGATGGATAACAAGATTCTGTTCCCTGGTGCTGATTTTGTAACAATTCTTCTAAGTTAACTGTTATTTCTTTGCTTGTAGAGACTTAAGCACCAACCACGGACTACGCATAGACTGCACCTAGGCCCCCTACACAGATGTGGGCAATTGGCAGCTCAGGCTTCATGTGGGTCCTCTAGTAAGGGGTACATGGATTGTCCCTGACATGGATTCTGTTAACCTGCTTTTGGATCACTTCCCCCTGGGGGGGACTGCCTTGCCAAGCTACAGAGAAAATGGGCACTCTCAATCTTGGTTAGACTTGATGAGCTGAGGTGGGTGGGTAGAGGGGGGTGTGGGTAGATTCCCCATTTTCTGAGGAATAGGGGAGGGGGAAGGGGGAACAAGAGATGGAGGGTGGGACTGGGAGAAGAGGCTGAAGGGGGCTACAACTAGATATAAAGTGAATAAATAAATAATTAATGATAACTTTAAAAAATGTCAGTGAACTGAAAATTATACAAATTTATGTTGCAATTACTGTATGAAAAAGAGATGGATAACAATTAGGGCAGTCAGTGTGACTGGAGTCTGAGGAATCTCATTAATCACAGCGCAGCCAGATTTCAACATTAACAGAATGCATCATCTTTAATTTCATAGTTACCTTCCAACCCAAATAGAACAAAACATACAATTAAGCCGCTTAAAAATAGCTGGGTTAGGTCACTGTGCTTTTTGGTCAAACCCTTTCCTTTTTTGAAAGACAATAGATTTCTTCACAGGAAGCACCGCTGGCAGGCCCACGTATGAATGCTGTCTATTGGTTTTAGAACTTCCCTAAAGGGAAAAGTGCCCAAATGCCCTAAAATAGTTATTGCTTTTTGGGGGGTAGAAGTACTAGAGCATGAAACACAAGGCCTCCTACTGTCTCTGGCCTCACAGGGAACACATTTAGTGTCCCATCAGGGCCTAGCTGCTGTTGGGTTTCTGAGATAACACTTTATCAGATTGACAATGTTCCCATGCATTCTTGGTTGGCTGAGAATTGTTCATATAAGAGAGTTTTGAATTGAAGGATACATTTCTAACATAATAAAATGATACGAATCTTTTCCTTTTCTCTGTGAATGTGTTGACTGCAATCAAGAACCAATGTAATTTTAGAACAAGCTCAATCTAGTTACATTGCTCTTAATTTAAAGGTAGGGTCTAATAAATGTTTATTATTAGCCTTATACTTATAACAGCAGTATTTTCTAGCCAATTGTCATTCAATAAAAACACAGAAACCTGTTATATTTTAAAATAGCCTTGGTTCACCTTGGGCAGCCCAGATACCTCCCATATCTCCTTGCTAAAATCCCATGCCATCTGCTTCTAATAATTTCTATGGCGCTACCTCCCATCCATAATCCCAAATACCTGCTAATGTTCCTCATCTGGCCCAAATCCTCCATATATGTCTGCCATGTACTTCTTACCCCAACCCATGGAGGCCTCCTTCCTTCTCCTCTTTTCTTTCTCTCTTCTTCCCAAGATCCTCTTCTGTTCTCTGACTGTGTCCTCTCCCAAGAACCTCTTTGTCTCAAAAGCTTGCGACTCTTAGCTATTCCAATCCAATTTGCTTGCCCAGGAATTTTATTGGTCAAACAGGAATAAGGTTTTAGGCAAGGTTACACAGCAATATTTGGGGTACACTAAAAGACAGCAAGCACTTAAAAATAGCTTGGATTGACTGCTCAGGCAGCAAACTGTCTCTGTCATGTCCTCATTTTGGAAGCTGCTAACCTGAACTTCCTGTTACTCAGTTAATTAATGTTATTCTTTCCAGATTGTTTAGTTGTACAATTAAGCTTAGTTGTTTAGGGGTTAAGATGTTTTTAGGTATAAATAGATGTTTTAGGTTGATAGAGATAAGAAATGATAGATATTGACTTACACTCTGAATTTTAGACTTACCAAGATAGGAAAGATATTTTCTTGAAGGTTGACAATTACAAATAGCCAAAACACTATGAACGTAACATTAATATAATTCCTTATTGTTTTCTGGTTCTTCTTGATGTAGGTGGTTTACTGTATATATGTGTAATAATAGAAATGTATATGTAAAAAAGAAATATAATGAAAAGAGCAAGCAGTAATTAGCATCAAAATACATCAGACCAACCTCCAACACAGTTATGACGTTTTCATCGCTATCCACTGCTGGGTATTTACTTTTAATGTATTTAGACTTTAAGTCATGAAGTTTGACCATTACTTCCCCTTAAATCAGGTTTTGTCATTGAGAAGATTTTGTGTTTCATAACGATGTTTGAAGTGGTAACATTTTTCTCAGTTGTATGCTTGCATAATGTATCTATTACTATTTTTCAACATGTGTTTTATTATGAATCTAATAGCAATATGCCATCCTTTTATTGAGAAAGTTTGGTAAGTGGCACACAAGACAAAATAGTACTTGTAATTTTATACATGTCTATAATGATTTAAGGTATCCTTTTAGCTCATTAGGAAAAATACCTGAGTGTCGACTGCCCCTTACCATCCAGCAGATTTGAATTATAGATTCAATGTCATTAATACATATGGGAATGCACAAGCTTTAAGTTTTCTCTATTAATTTTATCAAGTTTCATTTTCTGTATTTTTTCCCCAGAGTTCTACCTTTGAGTCAGCATCATTCATTGGTCTGCTCTGCTTTTGTTTCAGTGTCAGCAGCACCTATAACAATGCCCACATGTCTCTGACACTGTGATGTGTGGATTTGCTTCACAGATTTCTTTATTTTCTCAGTCTTGTTAGTAGATTATTATTTTATTTGTCTTCACCAAAAGCCATATTTTTGCCTTGTTAGTACCTAATATTTTATTACTTTAATTTTAGCTTCTGTTTTCCTATTTCTACTACATATTATTATAAAATGGATTTCATAGTTGCTCTGGTCAAATTTATCTCTCTAATATCCTCATCACTGCTTGTATCTTTAATTCACCTTCCAGAGTCCTAGTTACTACATTACATTTTAATTTCATTTTTAAAATATTTCTAAATTTCAACATGAAAGTATACATTTTTTTATTTTGTGAAATAATCTTATTTCCCTTAGTACAATAACTTTAAATCCAATCATTCACCTGCAAATAACACAACCTCACTCTCTTGTATGTATTCACCACTTTTCTTATTCATCTAATTGGTGATGAGCACCTAGGCAGATTTAATAACTTTGGCATTGTGAGTAGTGTCTTAATAAACACAAGTGTTCAGATACCTCTGCACTAAGCCACATGTGGTTATAGGGGAATAGACCTGAGAGTTGTGTGCTGGCTCACAGGGAGGTTGTATTTTAACCTTTGAAGAACATCATTACTGAATCCCATGTAGGATGCACTGATTCACATTCCCACCAGAAGTGAATAATTGTCTCTCTCTCCACAGCATCCTCACCATTAATTTCTTTGGTTTTGTTTTTTTCTGGCGATAATCATTTATAGAATAATAGAAACCCAGTGTGGTTTTGATTTGCATTCTCCTCATGGTAACAGGTATTAAATAGCTTTTTATATATTATCCGGTCTCTTAGATATCTTCACGTGGAGTGTTATTCCCATTGCCCATATGTTGCTTAGATTCTTTCTTCTTATTTAGTTGTTAGAGTTCTTTATATATTCTTGATATCAATCCCCTGACAGACGAGTATATAGTAGATTTCACCCTTGTTGGTAGGCTTTCTCTTCACTTTGTTTCTTACATTGTATAGAAACACGCTTCCTAAATGTTTACCATCCCATCCATCACGCCTTCTTCCATTCTTGCTGTTATTTCCCAAGCTGTTGGAATTCCATCTGAAAACATACTGCCTATCTATTAAAAGATTTTGAAATAATTTGCGTTTTCTTTTTGCTGTTCCAAAGTTTCCGGCAATGTTTGGGGTCTCTGATCCTGTCAGTGTTGATTTATGTACAGGATGGAGAAGGGCTGTAGTTCCACCCGTCTCTATGTGTGTGGAGATGCAGTGTCTCAGCATCATTCATACATACACTTGTGATTGTATCAAAGTGGTGTTCTTTCCCAGCCTTGAGAATAATTGAGAATTTTCCATCTATCTTATTCATATAGGTTCTTATATCTACAACAAGTGGTCTGTTTTATCTAATAAGTCAATATAAATATTCCCTGAGCTGTGATTTTAACTATTTCCCACAAGTCTATAATCTTTTCATGATAATCTGTTTAACTTCCTAATCTCGGGCAGGATGGTTTATATCCCACATGATTGTATTTGAAATTTAATGAGACTTGTTTTATGATCCGGTGTTTGGCCCATTTTGATAAATTGAAAGTGTATGAGAAACATAACCATCCACCAGCTGCTGATAGGCTATTCCATAATAATTTAATTGTTAAGTAGTCTTGATTGCTATACTGTTGAACTTTTTGTTATGTAGCTTTACTTGATATTCCCCTTGGTTCAAAAAGAAAAGTGGGTATGGAGAGGGGACCTCTAACTTTAATTATGCATTTTTCTACATTTCCTGATCATTGAATACGTTTTTGCAGTGAGATTCTTGATATTTTTATTTTGTACATTTAAAAACATAAATTCTTGGTGGTATCATGAACCACTCACATTTATCTCTGTTAGAAATTCTTGCTCTATATTAGAAATTGATGCTAGTGTTTCTGTCATTATTATATTTTAGTTGATTGGAGATTTTAAGTTTAAAGCAATATGGGATAGGTTGTAACTTACTTTTATACCTTCTTATTTTCAAATTATGTGCCTCATGTTATATTCATTTTCTTTTAAAGCTTTGCTTACCAAATAATTTTGTGCTGATGATTTTTTAATTATAGGTAGAAAAGTATCAAAAGTAGAACTGACAAAAATTAACTCAAGAAGAAAATCTAAAGTGACTTATAACCACTGCAGTGAACTTTCTCTTTAGAAAAAACACAAAAATAAATAAATACCCAACTCAGATGTTTGTAGAAAATTTGACTTATCCTGATTTCATAACAGAAAATGAAAGAACATATACCTCTTCTTTTATGAGACTTTTATAATTCTGATATTCAAGTTAGGAAATAAATGTACAAGAAAGAAAACAGACATCAATTCTCATTATTTAGTACTATAAATGAGAAATCCTAATATGATATCAAAATATAAAATATATTATTTTCTTGTTCAAGGATAATAGATGATCATTAAGTTACTTGATTTTGATTTTAAATACAGTTTTAATATATTTTTCCATCTAACACCCATAATATTGTTTATCTCATTCACAAATTAGTAAAGAACTTTTTTTATCATCTCAAAAAGATTTAGATAACACATTTATTAAAATGCCACCATCAATAATCTCAGTTGCTTGTGCAACCTTAACAAAATGCCTCACATACGTTATACAGAACCGAAAGTGACACTGCATCAGTCTAGACCCGAGGAAGTCACAGAATAATGTAGCATCAATTCTAGTATTTGATGACAACTAAATTTCTCCATTCAAGATAATGCTCACACATCACACCTTCACACAGTAGAGGGAAAGAAAGGGCCTAGGCTGGCTCCCCCAAGGCCTTTGATGAGGCAGTCCCTTCATGAAAATGGCAAGTCATGACCTAATTATTCACCCAAAGGTCACACCTGTTAATCACACTACACTATGCACTGGGTTTAAATACAAATTTCGCATGTTTTTTACAAAAAAAGCCACAAGCTTTATGCAAGCCATCGTCCTAACATGATAAACCACAAATCTAATTACAAACACTAATTCCATTTTACTAAAAATACAAGCAAGGTAAAAGCACATGCTATCTGTTCAGATCTAGGTAACGGACAGCTCTTTCTCCATGGTTGTATGGGGAGCAGGGACTGCCTCTGCCATGAACTCTGGTGCCCCTGGTTTGATCACTTCCCATTGGTGGGAGGCCCCGTGGCACACAGAAGAGGAAGCAAACTATCTGGATGAGACCTGATAGGCTGTGGTCATGTGGTGTGAGAGGAGGCCCCTTCTCTCAGAGGTGTAGGGGAGGGGAATATGGAGGGAAGGGAGAGAGTGTGGGAATGGTAAGATACAAGAGAGGGGATAGCAATCTGAATAAATTATAATAAATTTTAAAAAATTTAAAGTACATGCTATCATTATTTCCATCAAATGTTGTCTGCATAGTAAATACTGTGCATTGAAAAAACAGGGAAAAAATTAGAGGATATGTTCTTGTTTTCTGGTGCACAGGAGAGAGACTATACCTGGTCATACTGTATGCTTCAAGGTAACTAAAAGACAGTCTTTTCAGTGTTATTCCCGTAAAGGAATTAACTGTAAGTAGTTGAAATGTTAGCTAGGCTACTCACTCTGCTTAGATTGGTATATAATGTAGACTTGCTACCTATAGCACACTGTGTCCCACAGATACATATTAATAACTATTACTGGGCTTCTAGTACTTTATACGTTCTTTTTTTCTTTCCTCCTTCTCCACTCCTTTTTTCTTCTTTCCCTTCAACCTCCTGACACTAGATAAGAGAGAAAAAAGAATGAAGAGGAGAAGGAACTAGATACCGGAATAAAGTCAGGGGTCAGAAAGGGAGCATTGTTACATTAGACTACTTCCTGCAGATTAGGGGCTCTGAGCTGCTTGGGGCAAGTTTGATCTTTGCTTCCAGGATACCTAAATGCTTCTTCCTGTTTCTTCTTTGCAGATGACTACTTAATAAAATCGTGACCAACAGCAGCAACCAACAACAACCTACAACTGAGCAACAAACCCATCCCACCTCTCAGAGCCCTAACATTCATATATCCTATGACTAATCCCCAGAATTCCAAATGTTGCACAATTGCAGAAACTATCTGCAGCTGGCAAAATCAGGCCCGCACCAGAGCATGAAGGAAATTATAGTCTACTGCGGCAAAGCAGCCCCCATATCCCTACACCTGGGATTAAAATGAAAACATATCTTATAATATTTCTTTAAAAAATGAATAATTTTTAAAGAAACCAAAATTCCAAAATTCTTACTACAAATACTATCGATTCAAAAGTAAAAGAAAATAAAGAGTCAAGGAGGTAGCTCAATTGGCAAATGTCCTCAGTAGAAGCACAAGAACATGAATTTGGTCTGAAGAACCCATGATAAATCTGGGCTTTGGATCATGCTCTTGTAATTCTAAAGCTGGAGAGACAGTGAGATGTTCTTTCAGCTCATTGGCCAATCACATTAGACCAATAGGTGAACCCGAGGTTACATCAAGACTTTCAAAATGGTGGACAGCCTCTGTGGGAAAAACATTCAAGTTTAACCATTAACCTCTATACACAAGTGCACACATGTGGATACATACCCACATGTTCATATGTACACACACGTGCATGCACATACACACACACAAATGCATGTACATGCACATACAAGTGCTCACATACATATACAAACAAACGAACAAACAAATAAAGCAAGAAGAAATGAAGTAGTATTACTCAGAGGTACAAGATTGCCTACAGAGCCATCATCTAACTGTATTTCTAGGAATTAATTTGTTTCTGCTATTACTCTGTTGTGATTCAAACCCAGGGTTTTATCATGCTTGGCAAGTGATCTACCTCTGAACCACATCTCAAGACCTTCTATTCAAAATAGTTTCATATTAGACGGGCAACAGAGACTGACAAAAACTGATACGTTGGAAATTTAACTTCAACAATGATGTCATTCCCAATGGAAAAAAAGGAAAATGACTGAGCATCAACACAGTAAGAAATTTGTAAAATCCCAAATTAAACTGTTAAAATTTTCATAGAAAGACTTGCTTCCTAATCTGTGCTAATACAAACATACTCCTCGGTCATAACTGGGATTCTGGGATTCTAATGTGATTTTATCCATGGTGAAATTTGCATGGTATACTACAGTATACGCATTGAAAATAAAGGTACTAAGTATGAGTCAGATTAAATTGAATAATTTTTTCTCAAAATATCTATTTTAAGAAAGCAAAAACTGGCAGTACTCAACATTCTAATGTCTCTAAAATCAAGTTTTCTTTTTGTCTGTTTTATCTTGTACTTGATCCAGAATGTTTTTTTATTTTTATTTAAGATAACTCAATATCTTAAGATAATTAAAGTTTAAATTTAGTGATACATGGATATTAAAAGGATAGAATACAGTCACAGAGACAAGTGGACATAGAGAATTTAGAGGAAACTTTATGCAGACCTCATGTGGCTTGGTATTTGACAAAAATGACACTAAATTAATAAACAAAAGGTACCTTATTAAGTCTATTAGGCAAGGACAGTTGACTATGTATTTGGAGAAAGATAGAGTCTTATTTCGCTTTTATGCTTACATAAATGTAAAGGTAATAACAACTCTGTGTGCTACAATTCAGCATGTATAAACAAAATATAGTGAAATTACAGAGAAGGTTCTGTGAGGTGCTAAGACCAAAAGCAATCTAAAGATTCAATGCAATCCCTATTAAAATTCCTACACAATTCTTTACAGACCTTGAAAGACAATTCTCAATTTCATATGGAGAAAAAAGCAGAATAACTAAAAACAATCCTGTAAAAGATCTTCCAGAGGAATCTCCATCCCTAATCTCAAGCTGTACTATAGAGCAACAGTAATTAAAACACCATGGTATTGGCATAGAAATAGGCTGGTTGATCAATGAAATTGAATTGAAGATCCATACATAAACCCAGAAACCTATGGACACTTGATTTTTTACAAATAAGCCAAATCCATACAGTGGAAACAAAATAGCATATTCAACAAATGGTGCTGGTCTAACTGGATGTCTACATATAGAAAATGCAAATAGTTTAATATTTATCACCCTGAATGAAACTCAAGTCCAAGTGGATTAAAGACCTCAACATAAAACCAGACATATTAAATCTGTTAGAAGAAAAAGTGAGGGAGAGCCTTGAACTTACTGACACAGGAGAAAACTTCCTGAACAGAACACCAATAGCTCAGGCTCCAAGATCAACAATTCATAAATGGTACCTTATGAAACTGAAAAGCTTCTGTAAAGCAAAGGACACTGACAACAGAACAAGGCAACAGCATACAGACTGGGAAAATATCTACACCAACCCTACAAAAAATAAAGAGCTAATATCCAAAATTTATAAAGAACTCAAGAAATTACATACCACCAAACCAAATTATCCAATCAAGAAATGGGGTACAGAGCTAAACAGAATTCTCAACAGAAGAACATCAAATGGCAGAGAAACACCTAAATAAATGTACACCATCCTTATTAATCAGGGAAACAAAAATCAAAATGTCCCTGAGATTCCACCTTACACCAACCAAAATGGCTGAGATAAAATATTCAAGTGACAGCACATTCTGGTGAGGGTGTGGAAAGAGGGAACACTCCTTCAATGTTGGTAGAAGTGAAAACCTGTACAACCACTGTGAAAATCAATCTGACACTTTCACAGAAAATTGGGAGTAGTGCTACCAGCTATCCTGGAATATACCTGAAAGATGTTCCATCATGCAACAAGGACATTTGATCAACTATGTTCATAGAAGCTTTATTCATAATAACTAGAATCTGGAAACAACGTAGATGTCCCTCAACTGAAGAATGGACTAAGAAACTGTGGTACATCCACACAATGGAATACTACTCAGCTATTAAAAACAGGGAAATCTTGAAATTTGAAGGCAATTGGATGGAACTAGAAAAGAACATCCTGAGTGAGGTAACCCAAACACAGAAAGACACGCATGGTATATACTCACTTGTAAGTGGATATTAGCCCAACATAGATGTCCTCTGAGAGACTCAACTCAGCAGGAGATCAGGACAGATGCTTGGACTGAGAGCCATATGGAAGAATAGGGGAATGGAAAGACCCAGAGGGTTCAGAAGCCTCACAAGGAGACCATCAAGGCTGCAAATCTGGCCCCAGGGGAGCCTGCACAAACTTTGTGCCAACCAAAGACAATACATGCAATAAACCTAGACTCCTTTATTCATATCTAGCCAATGGACAGCTCATTCTCCAAGGTTGTGGGGAGGGCAGGGACTGCCTCTGACATGAACTCTAATGCCCTGATTTGATCACTTCCTTTGGTGGGTTGGCCCTGTAGGTACATAGAGGAAGAGGAAGCAGGTTATCAGGATGAGGCCTGATAGGCTGTAATCATAAGGTGGGGGAGGACGGGAGGGGAATAGGATAGAAGAGGGAGGGAGGGTGGCAAAAGAAAGATACAAGTGAGGGATAGCAGTTGGGATGTAGTCTGAATAAATTATAATAAATTAAATAATAAAATAAAAATAGAAGGAAAGTTTTCTAAATGAGATACAAAAAAAATACAAATAAAACACACAGAAGAGGGACAGAAGAAAATTATTCTTCAAAATAAGATCAAAGTTTCAGTGATGTGGTAATGAGATATAACAAATAACTATTTAATCAACATAATCAAGGATCCTGAAGAACATGACTTGTGATATAGTTATGGTTTTGTTTCAACATATCCTGAGTTAAGGCCCCATTTGTAAATGAATTGCAATCTCAGTGTTGTAGTTAGGATTGTCATTGCTGTGATGAAACACCATCACCAAAAGCTAGCATGGGAGAAAAGGATTTATTTGGTTTACACTTCCACATCACTATTCATTCATAAGTAAAGGAGGTCAGGACAGGAGCTCAAACAGGGCAAGCAAGGATCTGGAGGCAGAAGTTGACATGGAGACCATGGAGGCATACTAGCTATTGTCTTGTTCAGCCTGCTTTCTTGTAGAAGGCAGGGCCAACCAGTCCAGGGAGAGCAGGACTCACAATGGGCTGAGCCCTCCCTTATTAATTACTAATTAAAATGCCTTATAGGCTTCCTTATGGCTGGCCCTATGGAGGCATTTTCTCAATCAAAGGCTCTTCCTCTCTGATGACTCTAGCTTGGGTCAAGTTGACATAAAACTAACCAGCACAATCAGTTTATTCTAGCATCCGAAGGGCGAAGAACTAAGTGTCTTTACTTTTTTTTCTTTTAGAGTTACAAGTAGCCCAAACTGGGCTCAGTCTATGTAGTCAAAGATAGTTTTGAGCTTCTTTTGATCTTTCTTCCCCCCTCCTAAATGCTGCAACCTCACGCCTGTTTTATGCATTGCTGGAGATTCAACCCAGGCCTTTGTTCCTGAAAGACAATCACTCTACCAACTGAGCTGTACCCCAATCCCTAATGTGTTTCTTTTATCTCAGTTATATTTTCTACATAAATATAGAACTGTTTTTCTCAAGCACATTAAAATATTGGTCAACAGTTATTAAAATTGCATTTAATCTTGGAACAACTCAATAGTTTATAAAAACAACAAACTCACACTGAGAAGGGGAGAATTAGTTTTCCCCAGGGAGGTGCCCCCAACTGGTTATGCAAGACCAAGTGGACAGTCCTGAAATCATATATATACAAGCAACACTAAAGGGACTCAGCAGGTAGCATTTATATATTTATGATTTTAGAAAAAGAGGCTATGGATTTGAGAGGGAGAAGAGGGCATATGGGACCTTAGAGGGAATATTTTAATGTAAAATATTGCAAACAGTTAAAGAAAAAAAAAAAGAAAGCATGAGTTCAGTCTCTATTTTATGTACAAAGAAAAATGCCACTAGGGAACCATAATGTTGATATGTTGAAGAGTTAAAACAACACCATGAAAAGTCATATAATGTACAACTAAATCTAAGATTGAAATCATTAAAATAAATTACCTGCATCATCTACATACTATATTTGATAACATGCTTGAAAACTATAATTGACTATAAAGCAAAAAATGACACATTGGACTCTTCTTATTATGTTTATTAGTATCTGATGATGATTTTGAATTACTTATCGCCAAGTTATGCAAGGTTATATTCAAAATCAATAATGAGGGAGATCTTTAGTAAGCAATTGTACAGAAAAAAAGTTGTTTGAATTTACCATAAAACTCATGACCTTAGTTTGTGAGCTGATGTGTTTTGTGTTTAAAGTAACTGTTTTCTAGCAAAATTTATACACAGTTGCCTTTAACTACATTTATTGAGATATCTTAACTATTTAATTGAACGTTAAATATCTTGTTACTAATTCTATTGTTTAACTGGCTAAACTCCATAATTCAAATAAATTTAGTAAATTAAAAAAATTCTTGACACATGTGCACTCTTAAATATCACAAGTGTGTGTGCACATGTGCGCGCACACACACACGCACACACACACACATACAGATTTCTGTGATCTACTATGCTAAACATGCTTATACATTACAAAATAATGAATTACTAAATCATTGTGCTTTAATAGATTAATGGTGTGATTTTTCACTTCTCTGAGCATTTTATGTTCAATTCCAAATCTCACTGAGTTTGACATCTTTGCCATGAGAAAGAAAACTCTCAACCCAGTTAGTAAAGGTAATTTTTAAAACAAATAAGTCCAAGCATCATATATAGAATGAGAGGGAACCATTATCATTTTCCTCCCTTTTTTGTATGAAACAATTAAATATTATATATTCTAATCACTTGTCTGCTTCCCTAAGTCCTCAAGATCTTTCCTACCCATCCAACTCCACCCCCTTTTTTCTTTTCCTTTTAGAAAACTCTCATAAAGTAGCCAACAAACAAGAAATCAAAACAAAGACACACACACATACATACACTGTCCCAAAATAGAAAGACACAAAATCAGAAATGTGCTTATACAAGCAAAAACAAAAGGGAAGAGGAAACTTAAGGGCCAGAGGACCAGACCACAAAGTCTCCAGTGAGATTGTGTCTCCCAGAAACGACAGAAGGTACACCTTGTCCTGCCTCAACCTGCTGTGCCAATGACTTCTAAAGAGTCGCTCTCAAGGTTGAATTTCCTAATTGGTTATGCAATTCAAAATGGTTAGCCCTGAAATAATATACACACAGGCAACACAAGAACTCATCAGGTTGTGTGTGTGTGTGGGTGTGTGTGTGTGTGTGAATACGTGTGTCATATATCATATATTTATGCATTTGTGTCAGGGGTGGTGTGGATAATAGTCAACATAGGGCCATTAACTTGGGAGAGAGTGGGATGAGATTCATTGGAAGGAGTGAAGTGAGAGAACATGGAAGGAAAAACAAAAGAGGAACATTTGAGTGGAGAGTGGGATATGACTTTCTCAAGTACTCTGGTGCCTCACATTTGACTATGTCCCCTGGAGGGGGAGACCTAGTGGCACTCAGAGGAAGGACAGCAGGTCACCGAGAAGAGACTGGATACCCTATGAGCATATACAAGGGGAGGTAATCCCTCTGAGGAACAGTCATAAGGGAGGGTAATAAGGGGAAAATGGGAGGGAGGGGAGAATGGGAGGATACAAGGGATGGGATAACCATAGAGATGTAACAAGAATAAATTAATAAATAATAGAAATTTTTAAAAAATTTATTTTGATTAAAATCAAAAATAAAAGCATAACCAAAAAATTATAATATTAAAAATATGCTGACCCAATGAAGTCACAAATTACCTTTTTTAAAGGTAGTCTATGCAACACCAGAAGTGATGACATTATTAACCAATAGGTCTTTTGACTAGTTTGGCTCTTACTTCAAAAAATAAGATAGTTTGCTTATGCCTCTTCTGATACACAGTTTTAATCTTCAACATTTTTTCTGAGTGAACTATTTTATTCTATATTTGATATTTATATTCCATGTTTATATGCTTTCTAGAGAATACATGAGAATTCTGTATTTTATTTTATTTACCTTTATTCTGAAGCATTCTATGTTTACATGAGGGTCATATTTTTTATTTTTCTGAAAAATAGATATTGACAATCTGAACTGAAGACAAACTTACCAGTTTTGTATATGTGATACCAAAATCAATACCAAAACACCTGCGGTTGGAAAGGGAGGCAAACAGAGCGAGGTACCCTCCCTTTATTTATCAGATGAACTTACAAGTTTCCTCTGGCATTATTTTCTTCTTATCTCTTTTCTTAGTATTCCTACTAGACAACTAAATATCTCTTATTTTTATATCTGAACAAAGACATAGGTGGCCTATTTATGGTCCTGGGTGATGACTGTCCAGCTCTGCTGCTCCAGGGCCAACCTGCTAATAAAAAAGGCAATCCTCAGTCTCACACAAAGATCTCACTAAAATTAAGAAAATTTACATTCTACTAAATAAGTCTCCTATGCAAGTTTTCTGAAATCTGTAATGCTTGGATCAGAGAATAATGTCATCTTGATAATTGGTTTAAAAACTAGAAAGTTTATAAGAAAATGAACTCTGAGTTTCTTTTACACAAAATTGGATCAGAGTGATTTAAGAGCTCATCCTAGAGCTACAATGGCACACTTCTCTGACTTCTAAACTGTGTAGAAGCTTGCTTCCACTTGGTTCTGTGTGCCCCCCCAGCAACATCTTCTTATGGAGAACTTCACTTATTTCTGGGCTATGTTACTGCCCCAAGTATGTTTCCTATTCACAAAGAATGGTAAACAGCTCCATTTCCCTCTCTCCATTAATATTGAGAACATCTAACACAGACTTCCTTGGCCTATCTCTCTTTCCCTTAATTAAAGTGTACTAAGTGTTTTCTTAACTGGAAAAATAAACTCTCAACCCAAAACCTCACCTGGCCTATCTTTCATTACTTCCAAAGCTGGCTCTTTTAAATTCTTTAATGTGACTATATACACACTGGTAACTACTCTTCCATTGGGTCCTAACACTTCTACTAGGCTGTCAATCATCTCCTTCCAAAGGAAATTTCCCTCTTTTGACCCCTATCATCTGTCACTCTTTTCCCTCCATATTAATATCTATGACCATCTTAGGCATAGGCATGTGGGAATATGTCTAGTCATGGAGCCTGAAAGCTAACAGTTTAACCCAGCACTGGTGTTCACTATCTAGGTAACCTTTGCCAGCCAATTAAATGGCTCCATGCTTCACCTTTCTCGTTATCTATATAAACCGAGGACAGTAACATATAGTCCTTTTATAAGTAGGTGAAACTGACTCATAGACAATGTCACCCACATGGGTATAGAATACTACATCTTGTAGATCTTCACTTGCCTTCCAGGTCAAGTAGTTAGTGAGTGACCAAGAAGCATTTCCTTCGGCTGCCCAGCATCCCTATTTCGGTAAGAGCCTTCTGGGGACTCATTTCCCATGGTTACGTCCAGTCTTCCTGAGGCTATAAATCAAGGGGCCTCCCTTGCCCAACTAGTGGCTATATTACTTAATCCAGACAATTTGGACTTTCAGTCCTGTTCATTTGTGCCTTAAATTTGGTAACGGAAACCTGGAAGAAACAAAATAGATTGTGCCCACTCCAATATGACAGCTGTCTAGCAGCCTTTATTATGATTCCTGACATAATACCACTTCCCTCCTTTCTCATTACCCTCACTCCAATGCTGGGATCCACCCTTTTATTGCGACCCCTGGGTTGCCCACATTTATGCTTTCTCACTTTTCCTCCAATATCTTTCCCTTCTGTTCCTCCCTTACCATAAGGATTTTTACTTAATAATTGTATATCTCTTTGATTTAATAAAATTAAAATGCATTATGTATAGCCAAGTCTCCAAATAAAAGACTGTGTCATCTACCTTCTAATTGCCCATAACCAAAGACCAATGCCAAGCACTTAGTCCTCAGTAAAGTACTGTAATGTGAAGGGACTATTCAAATTCCATTGGTCTTGTCTAGTTGAAGTTCACTCTGTCTTAAGTTGCATTAGAAACTAGTGTTTGAAAATTTTGTTTGCTTCTTTAAAGATTAAATATTTGGGCATTACCTTATTTAAATAATAACTTAGATTATATAGGGGAAAAGAAAATTTTTATGTGAATGTAATGTTTTATAAAGAAATTTTTTTAATTTTTACATATACATTTATATTATTACACATGCATACAATAGACTACCTATAACAAGAACCATGGCACAATCAGGAATCATAAAAATGTTACAGTCTTAACATGGCTATTTGTATTTGACATCCTTGAAGAAAACATCTTTCCTATCTTGGTGTGTCTAAATTTCTGAATGTAGATCAATCTCCATCACCTATTGTCACTATCAACTGAAAATATCTTAACCCCTAAACAACTAAGTTTCACTGTAAAACTAAGCTGCCTCGTCTTCAACCCCATCAGAGACTTGAGAAGGAATAAACTTGATTACCTGAGTATGCTGGGAGTACAACTTAGTAGCTTTCCAAATGAGAAGATGACAGAGACAATTTGCTACCTGAATCATCACCCAAAACTCTCTCTAATCATGGAGCATCTTCTTTGTCCTTCCGGCTCAATATATCTGACAGACATATTTGTGAGGCAGGAACTATTGAGGACTTGCTTACCCTGGCTTGGCAGAGTTTGGTCATTGCTTCTGCCTGCATCCAAGCTTGCCCATTTTTAGGCAGAATTCTGTCTGTGGTAGAAATGAAGCAATTGTGCCCAGTGGCTTGTTTGCCACATTGGAAGCCATATCCATAAGGAGGTTCTTTGATGCTCATCATCCTGTTTGAAACAGGCTGGGTGTTGCCAGGAGTAAACCTGTCTCATTGTCAGTGAATCTTTAAAATAATAAAAAATGTTTTTAAATGCCAAATTCTGCATGTCTCTGGGGTTTTTGAAGACCTTACCTAACTATCCTACCATATATTTCTATAGAATCATATCTATAGGCTGCAACTAAGATTTATATTCTTTTGCTAAAAATAGACTGGCAATTAACACTACCATGATTTGCTCAACTAACAATTAACTTGTATAACTTATTTATCCTAAACAGCTTGCAATAGCACTTTCAAAGCATTGGAAGTAAATCTTACATTATAATCATAAAGAAAATTAAAACATAAACTATTGGCCATTGTCTTCATCATTTTCTTAATTTATGTCAAATGCTTCCTTTATGGTGTAGAGTTTGCTACTCCATCTGCCCTTTAGTCCCACCTGGGAATTTTTTCTTTTGTATGGCTTGCTCTGCCTTGAAGACCAACTTGGCTCAATGCTATGGTGTGCCACCTATAATGCAAGGAGATTAAGACTGGGGAAATGAGAACTATGGCATCATTGATTATGTTAGGTGTTTAAAATATAATTTTATGTGAAAAATACTTTGCCAGTGGGAAAAAAATCTTTGTCTAGATTTAAGAATAAAAATATGAGCAAGAAGATTCAATAAAACAAACTCTCCTGAAAACATTAAAATGCTCTGCAATTATTTTTCCATCAAAATAAAACACTGCCAAGGACACTGTCTCCTCTAAGCAACAATTCTTTGAAATTGAAGGGAAATGCTAAAAGCAGTGCTTCAAATAGCATCCATCCGGTTAGGCAGATGGCCTGTTTTCCTTAATTTCCCGTTTCTACTTGGTGGGATCCATGGGCTATTTTGAGAATCAGTGGGTAATTGGAAATTGGGTGCCAGCTTAGGTATTTGATTTGGAAATAATGTCTTTGAAAACCATCAATTACAAATACAAGGCAAACTGTCCTTGTTATGGTACGAGTTTATAAATTTGGGAGCCAGGCTCTCTGGCTACAGGTGAAGACAAATGAATGTCAGGAAATTCAAGGCACCTGTGCTGTCCCCAGGTGCCCTTGGATGGGTAAGGAGTGAAGGGCAATAGGATCTGCTAGGGACAGGTTTCCATTGAGTTAGTTACTACAGAAGGGTTACAGAAGGACTTGATCTCTTTGTCATTTGTCACCTACCCCAGTAGACATACTATCCCACATTCCATCACAATTGCAGAGCCCCTGCAGAGACATCCTTCACCAGTGTGCTGGGGGGCTACTTTCACTCAATGCAGAAAATGGCATTTAAGGAATATCTGCTATCTGTGGCTGCATACTAAATTATTGCTTTGCACAGGCTTCATATACTTGATATTTTTAAATTCTTATTGTTATATCGAATATTTCTTCAAGAAAAGCATGTCTTGGCATGTTACCATCATTATTACACCACAGAGGAGATTAAAAACTAACTGGTTATCCATTTCAGTGAAAGGAATATGAAATAGAGGGGAATTAATTAGTTCACCCCATAATAGAGGCTGGAGCCCAGGAATCCAGTCCCCATTTTCTGCTGTGTTACAAAAACCAAAACACAAAACCAAGAACATGTGCCTGGCTCAAGGATAACCTGAGAGCACAAGATACAATGAACCCACCAAGGGAAGGATGTTGTATTTTTTGAATTATAACATTGTCCGCAAGTAGTGCCTTGTGTACTTCATAGGATCATCAAAGCAAGCTATGTTTTAACGAGTATTTTCACTCCCATAATGCTTGAAAGCTTTAAATTCTTGTCATTGCATAGACTATTTCTATGTAATAAAGTAGGCTTAGGTCCTACTACCTGGTTCCTTCTTCTGCCAAGATGTGTTCATTCTTACCCAACTACCTCAAATAATATTTTGAGCCTGGTCTGGCTGGACCACCCAGCTAGTGGGAAGAAGAAATAAATGACCATTGCTAGTATCCATGTTGCCCAACAATGCCAGTTAAAACATGAGAACTACATGGTAAGCTATCAGGACCTTACCCATTTAAAGAAAACTGCACTCAAACTCTTACATTGATTGCTCTTGGTGAATCTGAACAATTGGCCAAAACAGATGGTTGGGGGATTGCTTTTGGTTTTGTTTCCCCATCTGAGATACTTAGGTTTCCAGTTGTACCACTTACTATGTATACTACCCAACCCAAGGTAAAGTAAGACCCTTGTCAACTCCCCCTGGCAAGGACTTCCCAGGATGCATGTCTCCCTCTCAGTCCCAGCTTATCAAAAAGCAGCCCCAAATTCACCTAGAATACCTTCTTCAGAATGTTCTCATTTACAGAAAATCATATAAATGTTTACAATTTGAGGTCTTTTGGGAAATAAAATCGCTGACAGAAAATATATCTGATTTGATTTGAACTCTATCAACTTCTGTTTGGAGTTTAGACCATCTTTACTGTGTGAGACTCTCGTAAAACCTCAAATTCCTTGCCCACAGTGTCCAGTGGCTCGGGAAAGACCATGAATATAAATGGGGATCTGTATGAGTTCCACAGCAGTAAACTGGGATTACAGTAAATGTCTCTGACTAGTGGTCACCCTACATTTGAAGAGACACTAGCATGTTGGTGTGATGTCAGGATCTGTATACATTAATTCCACCGAACAACCCTAGAAGAGAGAAGGATGCTTCTGAAACACAGAGAAATCACAGGCAGCCAAGGTCTACTTGTGTAAATAATCACATTGCTCCCACTTTTGTGACCGCAAAACTGGCAAGCATCAGTGACTCCCCCATGAAGATCTCCTGCCAGAGAAAAGTCCTTGCCTAGTAAACTGTGGCATAATTGTAGATAGCTATCTTGTTCCCTCCAGCATCGGATTAATGTAATGAATACTAAAACACTCAGAAGGGAGGGGTTCACAGCATGTTTGCTCCAGGTCTTTTGGACTAAGATTCAGAATAGCTCTCTGGTATTCCTGGGAGACCAAAAGCACCCTGCAGAAGACAAGGCAACCATTATCTGTGTCTTTGATCAGCCAGTAGAAGCTTGGCAAAGTGAGTCTCTGGCCATTGGTGATGGTGGCCCTGAGGTAGAGAGAGGAAAATGGAGACTCTTGGGAAATTGTATTGCAGTTGTGACTGAGTTGCAAGGCTCCTTTACCTGTCAAATGCAAAGGCCATTACTACTCATGGCTTCCTGGGATGAAACTCCTGATCTAAGATGACCTCAGCCGACCTTCAAAGTAAAGCTCATGCAAAGGACATAGGACATTCTATCAAATTTGTTCACACCCCTTCATCTTTAGCCTCACAGCAGGAGTTACTGTTAAGTAAGAAGTAACAGGCACTTATTTTACCAGATAGCCTCCCCCATAAATCAGGCTTTAGCTAGCTGGAGGTCTTCAGCACTTTGTAAACTCTTAGTGACTTTTTTTAACTGCTATAAACTCTGAGAAAAGAATATGTCCTCCTGCATGTTCCAGAGTATTTCTACACCTTATCTGAGGAATGGGTAGTGCCCCCTTCACCCTGATCCTATACTTCACCACTGGGAGACCCAAGGGGTTATGAGAAACTAAATGTTCTAAAATAAAAGAAATAAGAAACATTTCTTGAATCTTAGATTAAATTAGAAATGTGAATATAAGAAGCCTTTATCAATGGTTCCCCTTGAAGAAAAAGACACAGAAAGACAAACCAAACCTGCACTCCCTTTGACTCACTGCTCTTAGCATGTTCTAGGATGGAGTCTCATGACTGAAGCCTCATTAAACCAAGCAAGAGAATGTATCCCCTTCTCTCTGTCTGTGCGTTGAATGAGCTGTGCTTATTTTCTTAGGTGAATTTTTTTTTTTTTTTTTTTTTTTTTTTACTAAAGTGGAACTTGGGAACTACTCTAATAATTGATGGTACCTTTCCTTTCTAGAAGCTCAGTATGAAGAAAAGTCAGAATGTCAAATGATACCACCCGGCTCTTAAGGGTATAGAGTAACCAACAATCCTCAAACTTAGGGTGCTATTTGTGTTGCAAGGAGGTAATAAAGTAAGACCTTTAACTAACTCAGGCTTTTATTACTCCTTAAGAAACGGCTTGCTTACAAAGCCTAGGAATAACGCATCATGTCGGGAGAATGCTTCAAACCCTTGAGCAGGCACTGGGATCACCTCAAAAGGCTTCAGAGTTTGCAGAGCAGGTGCCTCCTCAGACTGTGAAGCGTATGCTTCCTGTGATTCCTGAGTCGTGGGAGATTCAAATGTGCAGCATGTACAACCTCCAAAGGCAGAGTCTTCATCCTCTGCTTCTCAACCTGATGTGTCTCAGCAGCAGCTGGAGGGCACTATAAAACAGATCGCTGAACCTCTGATACCTGCAAGTCTGAAGTCTTAGGTCTTGTGTTGCTAGCAATCCCCAGGTAAAGTTGGAGCGCTCGTGTGTCAAGGCCATACTGTCAGAACCAGTCTCCTACATGAATGTTTGCCTGACAGCTTTAGTCAAATACATCTATCTATATATTTTTTAAGAAACTGGCCTAAAACCACCAGCAATATGGCTTCACTTCCTGTCCAACTCATATAACACAACTGAGAAGTTTAAATGAGCCACTTGCATGGCACTTATGCTAGACAGCAACTCATGTAAAATGCTACAGATTATAATCAACTTCATGAAGTGTCTGGTTAGCTTCATCAGGTTCACTTAAAAAAATTAAAAGTATCAGGGAAAGGTCACATAATCACACTTTTGTTAAAAAGTAGCAACAATTCAAGATATTTATCTATTTCAAGATTTCTCACTTTGTAAGAGATCTAGTATTTCTGGCCCCCACAGCATCTGGCTCATTACAATACTTTTCTCATGTGACAATCATGTCTTGGTATTAAAACCATTTTCTGTTTGTTATACTATTGCTACCTGGCTATAAATATGCCAATGCTCTTCTAAACAACTCTTTAAGACTTGTTCATATCCAGTAAGAAACATTAATATTTAAAGGCTAGAGAGATGGCTCAGCAATTCAGACTGCTTGGTGCTCACTGTTGAGTCAAGAAACACAAGTATTATATAATTCATTCTGGAAGAGAGAAGCTGAGAATTTTTTCTCTGTAGTCTTGGAAAAACTGTGAATAAGTCCATTTAATTTTACAAGGGGGGCGGGGAAGGAAGGAAGGAAGGAAGGAAGGAAGGAAGGAAGGAAGGAAGGAAG
>OU015742.1:14700489-14737989 GCA_907169655.1 Acomys percivali | reverse complement strand
AATATTACTGAGTAAATATTACTTAAAATATTAAACCAAAGAGCACCAGAGCCTGAGAGAAAAGGGAAAACACGAAACAAATATACCTAGGAAATGTTAATGGAACGTCAAAGTGTAAAATAAGAAATTCTTGCATCTGTAAGTCAGGAACTACACAGTGTTTTTAAATGACAGAGGAAAAACTTTCAGGTGTTAAACATAGAAACACCAAAGTAAAAATCTAATGTTAGCTGATAAGATAATATCCAGAAAACATCTCAGATAATAAGAGAGAAGAAACAAACAGTCAGACAAAAGGTAAGAGCATTGTGAAATTAATATAAGAAATAAATGTTTCAAATGCAAAGAAAAGGAAAGATGGGGTTTCAAAGCATATGATAAAAATTACCATGGAAATAAAAATAGAGTAGAAGGCCTCCACGGATTAGCTGGAGGAGAAGCACATGGCCAATGTGGATGGAGAATCTGGCCCAGATGAAGAACATTAACAATTAACAATTAATTAACATTAACTCCCACTATGGGAGTAATTTAAAGGATGAATATCTGCCCTGCCCCAGGTTAACTAAGGCTATTTCAAAATGTAATAAATAAATAAATAAATAAATAAATAAATAAATAAATAAAAGAAATAAAACAAAGATAGTGCCAGTACACAGTATCATGAAGTTAAATCACCAAAAGACAGTCAGGCTATGGGGGATAGAGTGAGGCTGTCTGTCTTACATGCTCACAAAATGAAAAAAAAAAAAAGAACAGATGTTTAAACAGTAGTCATTTCATAGCTCTTGAAATTAAACCAAGTAACCAAATAAAAATTTATACCCATTACAGCTGACAGTACATTTTGTGAATTCAAGCCAGGATACCCCCTCAGTAGTCAGCTCTTATTTGTGATTTGCATACAGATGCAACATCCCAATAGCACAAACAGGACTAAAGTGTTGAACCCCAGTAAAAGTTGCATTCTTCCAGCGTATAACGAGTATTGGTGACTTTTGCATTCTCTAGTACTGTCCTGAGTGACGTTATTTGTTAGACAAGGACATTTGATGTCTTGTGGGGAAGAGTGAGGAGGAATTAACAGTGCCTCTCAACACAGAAACAGGGAATCTGTTCTAGTAGAGTGGTGACAGTAACTGTTTTTCAGAGGCAGAGCAGCCGTGAGCCTAATCCAGTAGAGATAAGACATCTCATACTGAAGGTACAAAAAAAAAAAAGTCTGACTGCACTTCAGTTGTGCTTGATGGCACTCACTACACATGCTCTTATGAGCACCATGAAGAAAAGGATTTACTGACAATATCCTATTAAAACTACTCATGATTTAATAAATGCATAAAATTTCAATTAATATAAAGTAATAAGCTTGAATCAAAATCATTGTGTAACAAGAAAGAGAAATCATTTGTGAATTGTCTTTCACTGCAGTAATATATGAGGTGGCAAAAATATTCTTAAAGATTAAAGACAAATTCTGTAAATCGACAATGAGGAAGAGTGTGGTGCATGCTAAGTGCCAAATACCCTTTACAAATGCCAGGCCTCTAAGTGGTAACACTGCTCCCAGCACATTGCCGCTATCAGAACACTCACTGTAGTTTTACCTTTGGTCCAATCTTGCTCTGCCAGATCATCCTGTTTCTAATGTCTATGGAGGAGGATTGTAGAGACATTGCCTGCTGACCTTCACTGGTTCAAATAAGCCTTTTCTAGTCCTCGGAATCAACCCCTTAGCTAGCTCTGCATTCTCCCTCTACCATATGCTGAAATTCCCTCTCTCATTTCCAAATGCTCATTCTAGGCATTTCTAATTAATGAGTTACTGCATGGCAGTCTATTTGGGAGATCTAGAAGTCAAGTTTCCTACCAATTTTATTCAATTTTTCAAACTGCCTCGTGCACCGCAAGGCAAGTCTTGGTCTTTTTATCTGAGCAGGAAGTTCCCCTGTAGAATAATATGTACTGCCTACTGGGTCTTCCATGATGCAGTATGACTTCATTAAGTGAATATTTCTGTATTTCTCTCAAGAATCGACACAGGTTTGGCCTTCTGTCATAAGAACACAAAGAACAAGTTTGTTATGGATTTTTCTAGTCCTTTCTGTTTTTATTATGTGTTGTTAGAGATGAGAGGGTCTCCATGATTGCACATATGAGGGAATCACTTCCCAACTCCTCTGGCAGATTTCCGAGCAACCTTGCTTGGAGAACACCTGGGAAAACATGCTTTCACTCAAGTTGAAAGCCACTTAAGTAGAAACCAACTACGATGCTGCTTTTCCAATCAAGAGCAAAACCTTCGCTCCACAGGATGTGGCTGACTGCCAGGTGTTTCATATTTGTGGGACAGACACACTGTCAAGCTCTGCTTTGCATAATCGATAAACCAAACTCAACACACCAAGGTTAGCAGTTCGCCTCTCTTTGGCTACAGAACTGGAATTGTGATATTTCTCTGCTGCCCGTAAATCACTTTCATAGAGCCATTAGGAGGTGGGTAGCGAAGTAGCAACTATGCTCTGGGCAGCTGAACATCAGACAGGGCAGGGGTGGGCTTGGGGTCATGGCACATTCACCATCATTTTGGTTCTTTTTTGTCTCAGAATATGGCATATTATGTTTGGCCCAAGGACTGAATGCTTAAATTCTACACAGATGACAGTGCAGCCCCGCATTTGCCTCATAGGTTACTGATGGGTTGAATCAGGACATGAAACAGTGCCACCCCTCCCTGTGTAGCAGAAGGCTTTCCAGAGTTTTGCAGATGATGTTTTGATGACTTGGTCAATGAGACAGATGTGTTAGGCAGAGGACATTACACAAACCTGTTCAATCTTGTCATGAGTTAGTGGCAAATAAAAGTTGAGTCTTGTAATTCCTTGTGAGTAGAGCATAGAACATTTTAGTGTCATTATTAAAGGAAGTATAGTACAAAACAGTAAGTCAAGCAAGAACTATCCTGACTTGTAAAAATTTTAAAGAGAAGATAGAATTATTTCAAGTTATTTTACAATATTTATTTCCTTTGAGGGAGGAAAGTTGCAATATTTCTGAATACCTGTGCCAGATATCTTACATAGTGTATGCAAAGTATATATTTAGAAATCATTTGTGTTACATAAATTAAATTCCTCATTCAATTATCACAATAAATGTGTGATTAGATGAGGATAATAAAACCTTTACAGAGTCAGCAAGTGTTTTAAGTTGGCACGCACACACACACACACACACACACACACACACACACACACACACCGAAATCTTTAGGATTTGACTTCAAAATATAACCCTAGCCAGATGTTACGTATGCAATGACCATGTCACAACCACTTAGATTTTGTTTTGTTTTCCTGGGTTTTCTCTTAATTCACCAAACAAGTGAAACATTCACATCCATCTCATTCCCATTTTTACTGCATCTTTTCCAGATGGTACCTCTTCAGCAAGACTGTATTGTTTTCAGGATTCTATATGTCCAGGACAGAACCAGTCTCCAGTCACTCTCCTTTCTCTGTCTCTGCTATTAGTCAGGCAGCTTGGGTGTTTTATGCTAAATAGACAGAAGTTGTAGCCAGGATAGAAGTGTTCCCAGTGCTGGGTTTTGTCAGCTTTGTACTGTTCTATGTTTGACCACAGAGATCAGGAACAGCAGAGAGTTGGAAGCTGAAGTACGTGGTCACCTCTGCATCACAGCTCTCGTGACATCCTTGGACAGTGAGACCCTTAGCCCTACAAGAGTTCCACCTTCTAGGTAAGGCCTGGAAAGACGGGATTCCTCATCTCTTAGCAGTGGATGGTGCAGAAGCATCTCTGTGGGCCTATGCACAGCAATTGCCAACCCAGTGAGTGTTAAAGCTTCTGGCCTGCAGTGGGGCGGAAGCTGTGTTAAGGTCACTGCTGCTGCTGCTGCTGCTATAGTTGTTGTGGGTATTCCTGCTGATGTCACCAGGGCCTCTGCACTGACACTTCCCTGCAGCAGCCTTCAGAACTTTGTCTTTTAAGATGTATTTATTTATTATGTATACAGATCTCATTATAGATGGTTGTGAGCCAACTTGTGGTTGCTGGGAATTGAACTCATGACCTTTGGAAGAGCAGTCAGTGCTCATAACCTCTGAGCCATCTCTCCAGCCCCAGAACTTTGTCTTTATAAAGCTGTCAAGGTTGGATTCTATCAAGACCCATTCATTCCATACATACCCGTTTCTCAGCTCATGGAAAATCAAAGCTCCAACTCCCTCTGACATCTCAAAACAGCTGGCCCCTGCATAGCTTCTGCTGTCACTTACTTTGCTTCTCTGTCACTATCACTGATGCTTCTTTTCTTTGTGTTTCCAGCGCACGCTATCACCTTAATGCAGGCAAGACCAGGCTACTCAAGAGAAGCTGCCATTTTGTTGGGCCCAATGCTCCAACACTAAGATAGGAATCACAGGAGGATGTCTGTTTCACAGCCTGCTTAGACAGCAAGAGCAGTGGTGGCACAAGTTACAGCGATTCTTTCAAGCAAATGGACATTTTCTTTTTCCTTTTTCCTTTTTCCTTTTTCCTTTTCTTTCTTTCTTTCTTTATTTATTTATTTATTTATTTATTTATTTATTTTTTTCCGCCGATACAGGTTTCTCTATGTTATCTTGACTGTCCTGGACTCACTTTGTACACCAGGCTAGCCTCAAATTCAAAGGAATCTGCCTGCCTCTGCCTCCTGAATGCTAGAATTAATGGTGTACAGACATTCTTCTTGTTGTTGTTCACAAAAGATACATTGTGTTATCTCTTTTGCACCACTCACAGTTAGACCCCCAGTCCTCCAAGGTGCCAGGACTAATGCTTCCCTCTGGTCTAGATAGAAATGCTTGCAGAGAATAGCAGCCTTATTTTATTCTTCATTTGTAATAATATTTGCATTGATTCTTTGAGATTTTTAAGCAATACATTTTGATCATATTCATAGCTTCTTTCTGATCTATCCCCATATCAATATTCACCCAACTTGATGTTCTCTTTTTTTTGGTTATCCATATTTTTTGGGTGTGTGCCTTCTCTGGAGTATGGTCAACTTATCATGGCTCATACCCTTAAAGTAAACTCCCTCCTCACCTCTCAGTGGTTATCAAATGACACAGACCCTCAACTAGGGTTGGGACTTCATGTCCACTTTCCCCATTCAGTGTGTGGATATATGTTGACTGCACTATGGGGCATCTTATGCATGCTGTCTTGACTGCTATAGATTCCTTTGTTTGATTGCCCTATTGCCAGAAAATAGTTTCCTTATAATCACCAACTACCTTTGGTTCTTAGAATCTTTCTACCACCTCAGTGATCCCTAAACCTTTAGGGTGAGTGAGATATAGGCATTCCTTTCAGGGCCAGTAGTCTTTCCATGTTGACCAAATTGTGGTCCTCTTGTTGGGAGCAATCTGGGATAATTATCATCTCTTGTGGGAAGATGCTTCTGTGATAAGCGTAGAAAAGCTTATCTGTGGTATTGTAATGAGTCATTAGGAGTAATTTTAACACTATGTACATTTAGCATTAAAAAATTGTAGTAGATTCTCCTTTACAGCACATGATCTGCCTAGCTCCAGAGTCTTGGCCTTGACAATGGTGCCAGGTATGGATTCCACATCCTGGGTGGGCTTTCAAGCCAATCAGAAAGTGTTTAGTTACTTCCATAACATTAATGACACTATTGCACCAGTTTTGCATATTTTGCCAAGCAGTCATTATAACTCCCCTAGTTTATATCTGTGTAAGACTAGTAACTTTTATTTTCTAATAGCACACATAGCTCCTTTTAGCACTGTGAAAGCTAGCCACTAGGGGTGATTTTCAAGGTCACCACAGGTTGATTTTTTTTTTAAGAGTAATTTATTTTTTTCCTTTTTATTTTTATTTATATAACAGTTTATATTTTATTTTATTTTTTGAGCAGACTTTTTTTATTTTTTTATTAATAACACATTTTTATTGAAAAATAATTCATGTTACATCTCATTTTCTATCCCATCCCATGCATCCTCCCATTCCTCCCTCCCTCCCACTTTCACCCCAATCCCCCTTCCCTATGACTGTGACTGAGGGGGACCTCCTCCCCCTGAATATGGTGCTACGGTATCAAGTCTCTTCTTGGTAGTCCGCTACCCTTCCTCCGCGTGCCATTGGGTCTCCCCAACAAAGGGACATGGCCAAATATGGGGCATCAGAAATCCTGTGAGAGTCAGTCCCCAGTCTCCACTTAACTGTGGAGAATGTTCTGTCCCTTGGCTAGATCTGGGTAGAGGTTTGATGATGACTGCACGTTTTGTTCTTGTTTGGTGCCTTAGATCAAGCAGAACCCCTGGGCTCAGATCCACCCATCGTAATGTTCCTCTTGTAGGTTCCTAGGACCCTCTGGATCCACCTACTTCCCTATCCCCTATATTTTTCTCACCTAGAGTCTCATGTGATTCAAATGTGTTTTGTCTTCAGCACATAGAAGAAGTAATGAAGCAAGATGTCAATAACCTACAATATTTGGGGCACTATAAAAACCCAGAAGCCAGTAATTCAAAACTATGGGATTCATTTCTCGTAGATTGTTTAGATAAGATAACCATTTCCATATCATCAAACTGACCAACTCATGAGCACGGAAGATCTTTCTATCTTGTATCTCCTTTGATTTAATTTTTTTAGTTTTTTATTAAATGTTTTTTTAATTTTTTACATGCACATTTATATTATTACACATATATACAATAAACTATGTATAGCAAGAGGAACCATGACACAATCAGGAATTATATAAATGTTACATTCTTAGTGTTTTGGCTATTTGTTTCTGGCAGCCTTGAAGAAAACATCTTTTCTAGCTTGGTGAGTCTAAAATTCTGAATGTAAATCAATATCTATTACATTATTTGATTTCATTTTAATGTCAAGTATTATTATACACATCTTTTACTTTCTAAGTTAGACTAATTCAAAGATATTTTAACTTTGAAGCTATTGGAAACAGGGCTGTGTTTTATTCTTCTTTAAACTCTTGTTATGGAAATAAAGGTAACTGGTAGAAATTTTTCTTCTTAACTAGTGTATGCACTTAATGCTATTTAATAGATTTTTATTACATTTATTACAGTAATAATATTAGATATATTTTAAATTTCCCTTGATGGTGCTTCTTTGACACCAGATTATTTCAAAAGTTACACTGCTTTGTTCTAAATTGTTATTCTGCCACCAGTCTCTAACATGCCTTATTTATAGTGAATAACATGTAATGTGACGTTAATTTTTTTATGTGTTGCAGCTTCCTTTTAATCTATGATATGAACTGTTTGAGTATATCTTCTTTAAATATCATAAAATAATGGGTATTTTTATGTTTAATAGAATGCTTTACAAATTTCAATGAGATGATGAATGATTAGTGATCAGACTCAACTCTTCTTTGATGATTCCTGTGTAGTTATTATCAGATTTGACAGAGGCATGTTAGTGTCCCTAACCAAAATTGTAGGGTTGACTATTCCTCTTTCTGACTCCAACTTTCTTACTACTCTCATCTTCAGTTGGCTTGGTTAGTGAACACACATTAGAGTCTTGGGCCATCTTGGAAGGTTGGGCATTTCACCAACATAATGCATATCTCTTTCTCGGGTATTGTTTGCTCTAAAGTTGGCTTCACTAATATTGACACAGTTATCCCTGCTCTCCTTTGACTGATTTTTCATAGCTCATCTTTTTTATTCTTTATCTTTAATCTTCTTTAGAAACTTTATTTGACATGAATTCTTGTAGGCCCTGCCTTTGAACTAATTTTGATCTTGCAATTGATCTTGATTTTTTTTTTAATCTAACATGCTATTTTTGTCAGTTAGCAGACATCCATCTACCTTAATTAAAAGCAATGCAATCATTGATGTGAGAGCTAAATTTGAGATTTTTTATAATTTATTTTTTAAATTTCATCTGATTCTGCTTCCTTCATTTCTTCCTGTGAGTTATTACATAATTTTCTAGAATCATGAATTAGTTGATCTCTCATGAGTTTTAGCATATTTCTTGTAATGTAAATTTGTTTTGGTGCCATGGTCAACTGAAACTTTTATTTCCACCCATTTCTGTTAAAACAGAAACTTCATCTTCCTTGATATATTTTATTCTCCCATTTGTGGTATACTACTTTGAATTATTATTATCTACAACTATTTCAAATTATATTAAGTAGTTACATTATTCTCAACCAACAGCCATAATTTACATAATCTGAGAAAGGGAAAGCCAACTGTAATTATTTCTTCCTTCCTTCCTTCCTTCCCTTTTGTCTTCCTTTCTTTCGGTTCATTATACCTTTTTTGCTGCTTGGTTTTCAAGACAGGGTTTTCCATGTACCCTGGTCTTTCTTGGACTCACTCTGTAGCTGAGGCTTGCCTCAACTCAGAAATTTGTCTGCCTCTGCCTCAGAAGCACTGAGATTAAAGGTGTGCAGTGCCAGCACTGCCCAGATCACCATAATCTTTATTAACTCCTGATATTCCAAGGTGTCTCTTCTAATATTTTTGTGGTAAATATTTTACCTTTTAATATAAATGTGCTATCATCATAAGTCCATGTCTTGTTTTGTTTTGATTTACTGTTGTTGCTTTGGTTGTTTTTTCTTTATCTGAGAATTTCTTGGTTCCCAGGTTCTCTTCTGAACTATGCCATTTCTGCTAAGAAATCTGATGTCAGCATTGTCTCACCTCACCCCCGTAGGTTGGACTTTCACTTCTGGCTTCTTGTTTGTAGGGATTTTTCTCTTCGCCGTGTGTTAATGGAAGTTTGGTATTTCTTGCATAGATTTACTTATATTTCTCCAACCTGTAGAAAATTCATCTTTTTTTTTTTTTTTGGTCTGTGGATATATATTTCTCATCTAGTTGGGAAAATCTTCAGCATAAATTTCACAGATAACTTTCACCTCGGCCCCCTTTCTCCTTTCCATTTTGAATTCCCATGGCGTATATGTTGTAACTTTTGCTGTGGTCTCACAGGGCTGTAGGTTTCTGAACGTTGTTGTTGTTGTTGTTGTTGTTGTTGTTGTTGTTGTTGTTATTGTTGTTCTATTTTCTACTGCGACTTCTGTTATTTTGTCTTCCACTGTATTTATTCTTTCTTCAGTTTCCTCTTTTATGTTATCTACACTCCTTTTCTGAGATTTATTTCTTTGCCTATATTTCTTATTTCTTTGCTTTGATGTTCCATTTTCACCATGTTTCTGAAGGCATATTTAAGCATTTTAGTTAGCTGTTTTTAAATCTCTGTGAGATGATCCTGATATTCCTGTTGTTGCCATGGACAGATTTTTCTGCCCTTTCCTTCAGTTTACAATCCCACTTATTCTTATCACAAGTCCTCCCTTATCTTTTGTGAAGGATCAATTTTCTCTAGTGATTCAGGAGAAGCTTGCCCCTGTTTAAGCCCATCTCAGTTGTCTCAACAGACCCCAGGCCAGGCCCTTTGCCTGTTGTCTTGCATGTGCAGTAACCTAAGCTCTCCGTCCTGTGGTGCTTGTTTTCCGTATGCGCAGAGCGTACAGCTGTGCTTAGCACAAGAAATAAGTAAAAGAATATATTCCACCTTCAGAAAATAAAGTTTCATTTGAGGAAAATTCAGGGATCAGAGACTTACCCAAACACCTATCAGCCACTAAAGACACAGTCTCGTGTGCTAATTTATATGGAAAATAAAATAAAATTTACATATCTGTTACTTGTACGCTGAAATTCTATACACTTGGTAACAAATCATCCTATCAGAGTTGTAATGAGTGCTATTTTGTTTTTTAATGGCTGTTTGTCACAGCACTAAACATCAATTAAATCTCTCCAGGAAATTAAACATATTTTCTACAAATACTGTGTGTTCATTTCTAAATGGTTATCACATCAAAAAGATAAGCTGATCTAGACACATATTTATGAACAACAGCTCTCCTTTTATACAACCATTGTTGACAGTAAGATAATAGACTAGAAATCTGGTAAGGACAGAAAACCTTCTAAAAACTAGTTGTGGGAGCCTAGAGAGATGGCTCAGCTATTAAGAGCACCTGTTGCTTTTGCAAAGAGCTGGGTTTCGTTCCCAGCACCAACATGGCAGCTCCAGTTCTAGGGGCTCCAGCACACTTGTCTACTTTCCATAAGCACTGCATCCACATGGTGCAGAGGTATATGTGCAAACAGAATATCCATGTACTTAAACATTTTTAAAAAGGAAGAAAGTTATGATGGGTGGATTGGGGCCCAGGAGGTCTGCTCAAACTATTGCACTGACCAAGGACAACACAATAGTAAACATCGAACCCGTACTCTGATCTACCCAATGGAAAGGACATTCTCCACAGTTATGTGGAGAGCAGAGACTGACTTTGACATGAGCTCTGGTGCTCCATATTTGACTACCTCTTTTTGGTGGGGAGGCCTGGTGGTACTCAAAGAAAGAATAAGCAGGCTTCCAAGATGAGACTTGATAGCCTATGACCTTATAGCGGGGGAGGAGGTCCCCTTTGGTCATAGACCTAGGGGAGGGGAATAGAGTGAAAGCAGGTGAGAGGGAGAGGTGGGAGGATACAGTGATAGGACAACAGTTGAGTTGTAACCTGAATAAATTAAGAAAATTAAAATTGAAAAAGTATTTAAAAAATGAAGAAAGCCTTTAATGTAGCTATGGTGACTTCTGAAAGGCAGATGCTGATCTTTTTTTTGAGTGTTGGGAGCAGCAGAGAGGGAACTGGGATGATGGTTTTTACTACTGAAAAGCTGAGGCATCAACTCTTCCGTGTAGAGCAAGAAGGAAGTAGAATATAGAATCACCTTCCATTTCTGTGTCCTCAGATTTCCAAGCAGTAAGAAGGGTTTTCACCTCCAAATATCACTCACTGAGAGTTTCAGGTGCTGGCCATTTCATTTTAACCCTGTTTCCAATAAACTCTCTTTGCAGAGCACTCACACACCCCACCTACTAGGAGATCTGACAGCTCCCAAGGTCCCCTGAAAAGCAAAAAAAAAAATTATCCTTTTCTCAGCTCTAACATTTTTGGTAACATCTTCACATGCAAGCTTCATGCAGCTAACGCAGGCTTCCCACACTCTGTCTACGAGCCTCCTCTTCTGCTACCATTTGACAGACTTTCAAGTGTTTAAAATTGTCTGCCTACTCTCTTCCTTATTTGACATTCTCATAACTGATGTAAGCCATCCATTAAGCTTCAGTATTTAGAAAAATGCCAGTTTCAAAAGAACAGTTGCATTAACTAAAATAGTTATGGTTGAGGAAAAGATCGTATTCAGATGCACACAGAAAAGCGTTGAATGCAATGCCCACAGGGGCTTTCTGGACCTGCCATTTCATCAAATCCTCTACGCTTACTCAGCTCCCTTAATAGCCCACTATATAATCTCTACTTGGTAATCCATGCCAAGGAGTTGACCATTTGATAGCTGTAACATACATCAGACTACTATGCTGTGTCTGGTTTTATGAATAAAGTTTTATTGTAACTCACTCATGTCAGGGCTACTTTTGTTCTTTAGTGCAAGCATTCAGTAATATTGCTTTGTGTAACCTATCCTTATAAAGACAAAAGCATGTGGGACCTCTCTCTTTCAATGAAAAGTTTTTGGTACTTGTCCTACAAATGGCACCCCTCTGGCTTCCCACAGACTCAGTTTCCAGTTCTTTTTCTAATTACAAAATGCTTAGTTGGAGAAGTCCTTTGGGTATATACTTATACTTACTTCTATTTACTGGGCATACGATGTTTTGACTAACTAGGAATGTGTCTGAACTTCTAACTGCAAGCTCTTACAGATACACTGAGATGTATACCCAGCGTGTAGGACAGTACCAGTAGCAGTAGCCCAATTAAGTGAGACTCAAGTTCCTCTTAGACATTAAGGGAAGGATTTCTAGAAGACCCTGAGTTAATCGGGGAGCACACAGGATCCCTTCTCTAAACAGCTAGGTAACTCTCTCGTTAGGACTATGGACCCTGTATTGGTTATATGGACTCTTTTTTGGTTCAACCACAAAAGCCTTGACAGTGATTAATCTCAGTAAAGATGAATTTAGTATCCATCCAATTCCCACCACAAGACATAAAAACTCATAGAAGGGGGCAGCACACTGACACCCCTCTTTTGGAGTCCCACTCACTCTCTGGAGTTCCTTTTTGTTTATTTGTTTTTTAACAAATTCAGGTTCATGTTGCTTGGTCCTTGGCTGTGATTCCTTATTCATCTGTGAAATGTAGAAGCTGTTTTACATGTCAGTAGCTTTGGTGGGACACTACTTTCTTAAGGTCACTAATAGCCAGGAGATATTCTGTGGTACTCAAAGAATTCACATTACCAATTGTTGTTGATTTTCTTTTCATCTCCTATATAAGCTGCTTGTATGTTCAGACTCCACCCTTCCAACAAAATAGAGTAATGATTTACTACATGAAACAAAAACTCTGTGTCAGTAAATAATATAATGAATTCTAATTCAATATTTGGAAAATTCACCCTTCAACTCTTCATTGAATGTCCTTGCATGTTTCTGATTATGAGCAGGTTCACAGTAAAGATTGGAGACAAATTGTTTTATGTTTAGCAAAAAGAAATAGACATTCAGAAATATATCAGATTCTTTTCTTTTTCAGCAAATATCACTTCCAAAAAAAGATCTTTCATGAGAGCCTAAATCATTGTTTTATTTAGCTTTGTTTCTGTTTTCCTTCCTTAGAGTCCAACCAACCTTGGAGAAGTAAATGGGTAATTCCTGTCCTGACCTACATCTACCTTTCCACATGATAGAAAGAAGAAAAACAAGCAACTCTAGAGCTCTGTAGCCATCCTGTCCCTCTAAGTTGTGAAAGCAAAGAGGACTGAGGAGCCCTTGATGCACAGTTTACAATCCAGAGAGGTATGTTCTCTAAAATCCTGAGGTCTAAAACCACACGACTGTAGAAAAGTACATTAATTTTAACTAACCTCCCTCTAGCTAGACCTGACCTCCACATTTCTAGGGAGTAGCACTACAATTCTTCATATTTGGTTGTCAAGAAAAGTTCTCAGCACGTCCTGAACCGAGTAAAAACACAGTCTGAGGAGACAGAATAAGGGTCAGAACCCAACTCAGATAATGAAAGATTATGGAAATTGTCAAAATACAGTTAATAACAACTGTGGACAACATTATGAGGATTCTTATGTCAATATTCTGAGGCTATATGAAAAAACAGTTGAACACTATACTAAATGGTTCTAGAGCAAGAAAAAAATGGAATAGAATAAAAATACTGTGGCAGGGGAGAAAAAGACCCAAAATCAGTAATCTAAGCTGCCAAGTAAAGAAATTAGAGTAAATTAGTGGTATTCTAATCAAAAGAATAAAATCATCAGTGAAGTTAAATAGTGTCAAATTCGTTCACAGATTTTCTCAACCTTTGAAGACAGAAAATCAACAAAGGCTTGTTCCTTTTATAAGGCAGTAAAGTAAATAATATCTAGCTACATTGTCTAATAAAAAGGAATGACATCATGACAGAACACATGGGTATAAAGAGAGATAATCATGGAATTTCATGAAAACTCTGTCTTTACACATGTGCAGACCAAACTGAAATGGGTTAATTTGTAGATGAATGTAATCTACAAAAGCTGTACAATGAAATTAGACAGTCTTAGTAGACCTCCATTTACTAAAGATGTTGATTCAACAGTCACAACTGTCTAAAGTACAAAGTCTTAGGCAGAGATGGGCTCACTGGGATTTGTTGAATCACTTGGGGTGGGGTGGGGGTTGTATCATTACTTCTCTAAAGTTTCTTCCAAAACTAGAATCAGAAACAGTGCTCCCTCACTGACTATGAGGTTGCCATGAGCCTAAGGGTAACACCAGGCAAAGACATGAGAGAAAAACTAGAGATGAGTACCTCTCATGGCTTAGAGGGGAAAATTATTCTAAAAGATACTATCAAACCAGTTCATAAGTGTGTAAAGATAATTATATACTATAACAACGAACTAGGACTTAATCCAGGTGGGGACAGCTGCTTCAGTATTAAAAAAAAAATCAGTGAGTGTGATTCTTTTTTTTTTTTATGTAATAATGATCTAGATTATTTTTATTTTTTTAATTTTTTTTTAATTTTTTATTTTTTATTTTTAATTAATTTATTCTTGTTACATCTCTATGGTTATCCCATCCCTTGTAACCTCCCATTCTCCCCTCCCTCCCATTTTCCCCTTATTCCCCTCCCCTATGACTGTTCCTCAGAGGGATTACCTCCCCCTGTATATGCTCATAGGGTATCAAGTCTCTTCTCAGTGACCTGCTGTCCTTCCTCTGAGTGCCACTAGGTCTCCCCTGCCAGGGGACATAGTCAAATGTGAGGCACCAGAGTACTTGAGAAAGTCAAATTCCTCTCTCCACTCAAGTGTGGAGACTGTCCTGTCAATGGGCTAGATCAGGGTAGGGGTTTAAATTTTACTGCCTGTATTGTCCTTGGCTAGGGCCTTAGTTTGAGCGGGACCCCATGACCCAAATCTGCCTATCATAATGTTCTACTTGTAGGATTCTAGGACCTACTGGATCCTTCTACATTGCTATTCTCCCATTGTTCTCTCATCTAGAGTCCCAATAGGATGTCCTCCCCTCCGTCCCAGTTTCCTGGTAAGGTAAGGCTTTCATGGGACATGCCCATTGGGCTAGTATGCAGATATAAGTGAGTATATACCATTTGAGTCTTTCTGCTTCTGGGTTAACTCACTCATTATGATCATCTCTAGCTCAATCCATTTGTCCACAAATTTCGGGAATTCTTTGTTTTTAATAGCTGAGTAGTATTCCATAGTGTATATGTACCACAGTTTCTTTATCCATTCTTCTACTGAGGGACATTTAGGCTGTTTCCATGATCTGGCTATTATGAATAAGGCTGCTATGAACATGGTTGAGCAAATTTTCTTGCTATGTGCTGGTGCATCTTCTGGGTATATTCCAAGGAGTGGAATAGCTGGGTCTTGAGGAAGACCTATTCCCAGTTTTCTGAGATAGCACCAGATAGATTTCCAAAGTGGTTGTACTAGTTTGCATTCCCACCAGCAATGAAGGAGTGTTCCTCTCTCCCCACATCCTCTCCAGCATGTGGTGTCGCTTGAGTTTTTGATCTTAGCCATTCTGATGGGTGTAAGATGGAATCTCAGAGTTGTTTTGATTTGCATTTCCCTGATGACTAAGGAGGTTGAGCATTTCTTTAAGTGTTTCTCAGCCATTTGATATTCTTCTGTTGAGAATTCTCTGTTGAGTTCCAAGCCCCATTTCTCAATTGGGTTATTTGGTTTGGTAGTGTTTAATTTCTTGAGTTCTTTATATATTTTGGATATTAGACCTTTGTCAGATGTAGGTTTGGTGAAGATCTTTTCCCAGTCTGTAGGCTGTCGCTTTGTTCTCTTGACCGTGTCTCTAGCCTTACAGAAGCTTCTCAGCCTCATGAGGTCCCATTTATTAATTGTTGACATTAAGGCCTGGGCTGTTGGTGTTCTGTTCAGGAAGTTGTCTCCTGTGCCAATATGTTCCAGGCTCTTCCCCACTTTTTCTTCTAAGTGACTTAGTGTCTCTGGTTTTATGTTGAGGTCTTTAATCCACTTGGATTTGAGTTTTGTGCAAGGTGACAAATATGGGTCCAGTTGCATTTTTTTACACATAGACATCCAGTTAGACCAGCACCATTTGTTGAAGATGCTATCCTTTTTCCATTGAATGGATTTGGCTTCTTTGTCAAAAATCAAGTGACCATATGTGTGTGGATTCATATCTGGGTCTTCAATTCGATTCCACTGATCAACCAGCCTGTTGCTGTGCCAGTACCATGCTGTTTTAATTACAATTGCTTTATAGTATAATTTGAAATCAGGTATGGAGATTCCTCCACAGCACCTTTTATTGTACAAGATCGTTTTTGCTATTCTGGGCTTTTTGTTTTTCCATATGAAGTTCAGAATTGAACTTTCAATGTCTTTTAAAAATTGTGTAGGTATTTTGATAGGGATTGCCTTGATTCTGTAGATTGCTTTTGGTAGGATGGCCATTTTTACTATGTTAATTCTCCCTATCCATGAGCAAGGAAGATCAAGGAGATTGAAGATGACATGAGAAGATGGAAGGATCTTCCTTGCTCATGGATAGTTAGTGTGATTCTTGATATCAACAGACTTAAAAAGGCAAATCACATGATTAAATCAACAGATGCAGAAAAAAGAAATGCTAATAAAAGTCATTTAAAAATCTAAAAATAGCAATCAAGGAAAGGAAAGAACCTCTTGACTTGGCAAAAGGCATCTACAAGAAACGTACGGCAAACGTTAGGCTTAATGATAAGGCTCTAGATGCCTTCCCCAAAGGATAACTACAAACAAAGACATCCTCCCTTAGCTCTGTTTTTTTTTTCAATCAATTTAGCAGAAAACAACAAGGAATGAAGATATAGATAGATAGATAGATAGATAGATAGATAGATAGATAGATATAGATATATGCAAGTCGTAAAGCCTTCTAAAATACAATCCTAAATACATCTCTTACATCCTCGAAATAAATCATATATACCCTCAAAACACAACTCAAAATAGATCATATACCTAACAGATAGTAGAAAAACAAATCTAAAAGACAAGACAAAACACAAGACAATCTTAGCTGTGATTCTAATATCTGTCTAGGACACCAAGGATGGGGTGCATGAAAGAACAAATAAGCTGATGACTTTTAAATTGGAAAATGCTTGTTTACAAAACTGTTATGATGAGAATTGAAAGAAAAGCCCAAGACTGACTCAGTACAGAGAAAGGGCAGGGTTCAGCATGATAAACTCTTACAACTCAACAGGAAGAAAAGTAATGCTTTGCTTTTAAAACCAGTAAAAGAGGCTGTAAAGGCAAGTGCTCCCATTGCATATATAGGGCCCCAGAATCAATTCTCACTGAAAAACAACAAAAGGTGAAAAACTACACACTGACCCTAAATAGAAGATAACCAAATGACAAAAGTAGAAAGAAATGTTCAATGTCATATTCCATTAGGGAACTGCAAATCAAGACATCAAAGTAAACCACTACATACTGATTTCAATAGACAAAATTTAAAGCTCTAATAAGATTAAGTGCTGGTGAGGATATAGAAAAAGAGAAACTCATTTTTTGTCAATGGCAATGATAATTGTCACAGACATCCCACGTGGTCATTTGGAAGTGTCTTGGGAAATCACAGACACTCTAATAATATGATCTAGCATTTTCTATCTCAACCACAGTTAACAATTATGTTCTTCCAAAACATATATTGCATAATTTTCAAAACTTGGAAGCAGCCAAGATGTCATTTAGTACATGAATAGAAATATTAATATGGTGTAATTGGACAAAGGAAATGTATGGAACACTAAAGGAAATTGTCTTATCAAACCATTCAGGAAAGGGAAAGAACCTAAGGGAAAGTACCTAAAGTGAAAAGGTCACATATGGCATGATCCCAGCTATAGGACATTCTGGAATAGGAATATCTATAGAAATATTAAAAATGGCAACATTTGCCAGAGGCTGAAAATATTAATATACAAAGAATGTTTAGGGCAATTAAATTATTCTGCAGGATACACTCATAGCAGAAACAGCATTTACGCACCTGTCAAAGTTTGTTTCTGTGACATAGACTCAAAGTGTCTGTGATTTAGAATGCTGAACGGAAGATACATAGATTGCTGTCATCTCTCTCTCTCTCCTCCACATGTGTATAACCTCTCCATGGTACCAAAATCCTACCCAGAGTGGCACATTTACTACAGATGAACCTATACTGTTGCCTCATCTTCATCCCATCTATTTTCTACCAAGGTTCAACATTCTAAATCTCAGACACCTTAAGCGCAGGTCACAAAAAGAAAATTTGACCAAGAACAATCATTACTCAAGATACAATTCAGCTCTTCAAACTTCCTCTTCCCTTAGATGAAACAGGTGTAGTTAGGTCCCACGTCTCTTTCAACTATCCGTTCCCTCAAATAAGCCCCTGTAGAATCTCCTTTCGATGTGACAGTCTTGTCATTTTCCTCTAATCGAAACTAGCCTTGCTGATTCTGCATAGGAAATAATTTTCATGAGCTGTATGGCTGGAATAGGACTCAAAGCTCAGTTTTCCATGAGTTATTGTGGACAGGATTAGTCTGCTGAACTGAATGACTCAGTTCATCCTGACCCTCCCATGAAACAGGCATTGCAGCCACTTTGTCCTCCTCCCAAGGATTTTGCCAAAACTAACAACAAATCTCAAGGATTCCGCTACTTTCCTGATGAGGCTCTTGGGAGCTCAGCTACAGTTTGCCTGTACTGAGGGTCCCTCCATACCCAGCTTTCAGGTAAAGGCAATAGCAACTATACACAAAATATTGAACAAAACAACTTACAATATTTTTCGGCGATAGTATGATGTTCATATTAATAGTCCCTTTTTGGAAACGAGGAAACTCAAGGTTTTCAGAGTTGAACTGTAGAACTTTGTTTGGCTCATACTGACTGATATTTATGGTTTCTAGTTGCAGAGCTTATTATGCCAATATGATGTCTTCTGAGGAACTTGGCCTAACCTGTGGTCCTCCTGCCAGGAGTTTGCCTGATTCTGAGTGTGTGCTCAAGAATGGAAGCCACTTCAGAGAAGTTGGGGTCACAAAAGACCAGAAATAACCTCAGTAACAAATACATTGCCATAGGGGACATGGTAATACTGGACCTTGGACTGGCCCTGGGTGGCCTGGAGCACAGAGAGGGCCACTTGCCTCTTCCTCCTCAGTGTGTCAATGAACAATGTGAGCCACGGTGCCCAGATTTCCTTCATCTTTGGGGAACACACATTCTCCTGGACAGGAAAGGCTTCTCTACAGAGTACAAGTGTGTGAGGGAACACACATGCATCTGGGCACACACTGCCCTCACATCTACCCTTTTCAGAAGATCCTAAAAGAAAAGGAAATGGCAATTTGGTCTTCAAATGACAATACTTGAATGTAGCAACTAAAAACCTGGGAAGTCATCCCTAATGTAAAGGGAAAGAATTTCTGTTTATTGCTTTTAATGTTCATTTGGTATCTTCTCAATATTATATTGAAAGTAAAAAGATTCTGAAAACCTGAGAATTTAGAACTTCTCTCTCTATCATAGGCTTAAACTTAATCAAATGGGCTGATATTAAGAGGGTTTGCCTAAAGCTAAAATTCTATAAATCTCAAATAGAACCGCCTTGTTTTAAAAGACAAAAATAAGGACCTAGCAGAGGTTGTTCATGAGACCAATTTATTTATAACTAAAATATTTTCAATTAATTTTTAGACTAAAGTCAAAAATGAAGCTTACAATGTTGTCTTTATAGCAAATTACTTAATTTATAGATATGATCCTATATTCAAACCAGGACTTTCATTTGTGTTCACTTCAATGCCCTAACAACTACAGTGACTGAATACCTGAAACTTGTTTAAAATGTCTTGAATAATTGTGTATTGGAATAAATCAGGTCCTGTCTATGTATCAAACTGAAGTGAGGCCTAATGTTAGTGATTATGGTAAAACTATTTGTGTTCATGTCATTCTAGTGCCACATGGGCTGTTTCCATTCTCTTGAAGTCTCTGTGCCTATGTGATACAAGCCTTTCCTGTGTCGTTTCATAGATCAGACCTTAATAGACATGAACCTCACAGAGAGCTAGTCCCTCAACACTTGGTTCCACAGATGCCTGGCAGCACACATTCATTATATTGGCTGAAATCATAATCTGAAATAATATTGTTTTCATTTTCACCCCAATAAATAGCTTCCATTCTAGTGTGGAGGATAGAATATAAAACAATTATATTGAGAATATGTCCATGGCTCCTGAGACTCCCATTCTGACGTCATCTCAGAATAGCTGGATGAGACTTCCATCAATCATCAGTCATTGGGACACTATGAGGATGTGGCTAGTCGGCTGGCAACATGGTTCATCAAGGCATCACTGTGGCAATGTAGTTTATCTATCTTGGTGGAAGAAATAGTCACCATCACCTGGCAATTTAGATTATGTTGTGTGACTCCATTGGGCCAGGAATGAGGTTTGGAAACAATTGTGTAGATGTAGTTAGTCATGTGTTTCTATGGTTATTTATAAATATTATGGCCAAACTTAGTTAATATAGGATGATTATAAATTATTGCTTTTTTTAATTGCCAGGCGCTGTTTTTCTTGAGAAGTCATTTAGGTTAATTTTGCATTCTGTTGACTCTGATGAATGTAATGTACCAGGCAGAAAATACTCACAGGGCCAACGTCTTGGCAATTAGACACTAGCTTGCTGCAAGAAATGAGAAAGAAATGGATAAAGAGAAGAGAGGTGCTCTATGTGTTGGAGGGAGTGCTTATTTGTTAGCCTGGGGGAAACAACTTCCATGATAAAGCCCCCTGTATCTTGTAGGCTCACTAGAAGTCTGACACCATAACTCATCTCTAGGTCTGAAATTATAAAATAAAGTTAGGACTTTTCCTTATACCCTCACATCCTACGTTATTATTAGAAGCACTAACAATGCTGGTTCAGTAAAGAATTACATTGGATGAAAACTGAAGAGGATTTATCAATATGCAGTTAGAAATCCAAATGATGCTTCATATAGAATCTGTAGCTAGTTTTATTTCATTTACTCAGCCGCAAGTTGAGTGAACACCTATGAGAGTTAGGACACTAACTGAATGGCTATGTGGTCAAATAGCCAGTGACAGATTGCACACATTAGATGACATCACAGAGATCACAGAGTGGTTTCAGAGTCATATTAGTTTATTTCAAAATAGACTATGATGCATGCACAAGGATGAATTTGCCTAATGACACTTTTCTTAGAATATACCCCTGTCTTTAACTGACACATAATTGTATTGTAGTAAAAGCCTTGGTAGTCAGGCTTGTTTGCATTATAATTATAAGAGAGAGAAAATTATTTAGTCAACAATGAAGCATAGCACTGAAAAAAGGTCATATGTCTAGTGTGTGTGTACATTTGCAAACATTCAGCTTATCATTAAATATGACACATACAGCCACAGTATTAACAACCTTAATGGGTTTCACATAGGTAGCCATGTGACAATGGGACAGTTAAAAGTCACAGTGTTGTTTCTTCACATTAAAGCTTTTAATTATTCCTTGGTTATTTGCAAATGTTTAACAAATTTCTAGTTGCAAACTTCTGGTGGGTTGTTTTTTAGGGGAGTGTGAGATAAGGGTTCAGGGAATTAATCTTTCTATTACAAAAAAAATACAAAAAAACAAAAAACAAATTAACAAGAAAAAAAGTAAAACTTTTTTCAGTTCTTGAAGGAGTTGTGATTTTATAACTAGGTATTTGAAGCCCAGGTCTATGACTTCTATGATATAATTGTCTATTATACCAGGGGTTAAAGGCAAAACTATAATTATAATTATAAATAATTTCCACTTAATTTTAATAATTTAATTTAAAATTATACTTGAGAAAAGGTTTTGTGTGGCCTAGGCTTGTCTCAAATTCACTACCTATTCTACAATGGCCTTGAACTCCTACTCCTTCCTTTTCCTTCCAAGTGCTTGGATTTCATGCAGGTGCTACTTACATCAGTTTATACAGTGCTGGAGACCAATCCCAGTGACCCATGTATAGAAGTAAGTACATTACAAACTGAGCTCTATCCCAAACCTAATAGTTTAATTTCAATTTCAGATATGATCATGATCTGTCTTAGCCCACTTTGTGTTGCTATTACACAGCGGTGGAAACTGGATAATTAATGCTCAACAAGAGTTTGCTGGCTTCTACTTGTGGAGGTTGGAAAGTACAGTAACAGTGTTCTAGCATCTCAACAGAAGACTCTTGTTCCATCATCATTTGAGTAGAAGGCAAGATGATGACAGTAAACAGGAGGAAACTAAATCTGTCCTCAGAACAGCACCAGTTACACCATGAGAAAAGATTTTTGTGATTTAAATGTCTTCCAAAAAGTTCCATCTCTATGAACTGGAGAGATGGCTCAGTAGTTAAAGTCACTGGGGGCTCTCCCTAAAGTCCTGAGTTCAATTCCCATCAACACATGTTGGCTCACAACCATCTGAAATGGGGTCTGATGCCTTCTACTTTCATGTGTACATGCAGACAGATCATTCATATAAATAAATATTTTTTAAAGTTTTCTCTCTTTAATATGTACCAAATACCAGAAGAATATTGATTGTCACCTCTAATCTAGAGCTCGCTGCAATAAGAAGATTCTATTATACTTAAAGGAGTAGTAAAAGTGTAATGGATATTTCTTCACTTGAAAAGCAAGGAATGTAGCTCGAGACAGGGAAAGAAATCCACACCATACACACATTTGTGAACCATGGAAATGATCCTACAAGCATTGATTGTCATTTTTGCATGTTAGTCACATTTCCATGGCTAAAAAAAATAGCTGATACAATAAACTTATAAAGAAGAAAAATTGCTTTGTTCATGCTTTTGTGACTCCTTGTTGGGGGCGCATGGTTGGTTTGCTTTTAATCCTTTGTTAAGGCAGGACATCACAGTGGAAGTATTGGTAGACTATGGTGCTTTCTTCATGGAAATGGGAAGCCAGAGCAGGAAGAAGAAGGAGCTAAAGTCCAAACATCTCCTTCAAATTTGCTGGCTTCTAGTTATGGAGTCTGGGAAGTATGATCCCAGTGTACTAGCATCTGAACAGAAGACTCCTGTTCCCTCATCATTTGAGTAGAAGGCAAGAAGATGACAGCAAGCAAGAAGAAACTAAATGTACCCTCAGAACAGCACCAGCTACACCATGAGAAAACTTATTCCTAGGCGTGATCTCTTAAAGTCTCTCCACCATTTTCCAGGAGCTCCAAGGACTGTAGTCAAGACTTTGATGAATTGGTTTTTTGGGTAACACCCATCCAGGCCACAACATTCTTTTTAAAAGTGGATTTAAGTAAAAATGCTATTCTAATTTGATTATTGTTTAGTTTTTTAAAGCTCCTCCATCCCTGTGATGAGGACAGAACTATTTATACAAGAGTGGAAATTTAAGAAACCAGTCTTCTGGCTGTTGCAGCTCACTGGGTAGAACATAATGGAGGCTTCAAGCGAATGTGAGTTCTCAAGAAAGAGATGGATGGGCATGAGGTATATTTTGGAGGGAGAGTTGGCAGGACTTGCTGATTAATTAGATGTGGAAGATGATGGAAAAGGAGAGGTGAAGAATGGCATGCAGGGTTCTGGCTTAGGTAGCTGGGTCCTTGGTAGCACTGTTTATAGAGATGGAAAATGCTGAGGAGAGCCAGGCCTGAGGGAGAGAGAGGAAGTTCTCTGTTTTGGCCCATGTTGAGCTAAACATACCTGTGAGGCATCCAAACAAAAATACTAAAGCAATAGTGAGATTTGGGGTCTCAACTTAATGGAAAGTGGTGGCCTGGGGGTACAAGGTTTAATACTCCACACCTGTAGATGTCTTTCTGCTTTAGTTTCCAGAGTAGACAAAGCCTCCAAATGTTAATTCTACACACAGCATTCTCTTTGTCTTCAGAATCTATACATTTGGATCTTTGGCCTCTCTGCACAGTTTGATCAGGAAGCTGCCTTTGCTTCTGGGAACCCCTCTCCTCTCCTACAGACTTGAACTCTGAGAAAATATCCACTTTTCCCTTCCAGAGTACCAGAAAATGTTTTCTTCTCATTCTAAGTGCTTCTAACTACACTGGGAAAACTTCACTGTAAATAATTTTTTAGTAAAAAACTAAGATGGTTTTTTACTAAATGGAGCAGTCCTGAAGATATCTGGTTCCTGGTTTGTCTCTTGGCATTTAAAAGAAAAGTTTTCATTTGTTTCTGTTAGTGGTTAGTAACTGTTACCTCTTGAGTATTATGAGAGAGCTTTACTCACTGGGTTAATGTTGACTGCTTGTGGAGAGAGTAGGGACTGCCTCTGACATGAACTCTGGTGCCCTCAATTTGGCAGCACTCAGAGGAAGGGGAAACAGGCTATCCAGAAGAGACCTGATAAGCTGTGATCATATGGTGGTAGAGGAAGTCTCCTTCTGTCAGAGGTCTAGGGGAAGGGAACAGGGCAGAAGAGGGAGGGGGAAAGGGAAAATACAAGTGAGGGGATAAAAATCAGATGTAATCAGAATAAATTATTTTTAAAAATAAATAAAAATAAAAATCTCAAAAACCGAGATCTGATCAAATCTCCTAACACTTGTACAACATATTCATATAACATATGAGGAAACAAAATTTAAATAATCTGCATTATTTCTTCAACATTTTTATTATTCCTTGTGATTACTAAATTTACATATACACAGGTAAAAACATTTCTAATGTAATAAATAATATGAAGAAAAATTATCTTGAATCACATAAAATTTTGATAGTATTTTATATTTTGGTGTTTTTTGTTTCTCAGTTTTATATAGAAAGGACCCATCTTCTTTTCTGTCTATTTCTATAGAGGTATATTTGTAGATATTTGCATGTAGATATTTGTAAATATTTGCTTATATTTCCACATATGTATCTGTGATGGGTAATATTGATTGTTGACAAGATGTAGGAGAGAAGCATTCAGACATAGCTGAGAGTAACTATCCAGGTTAAGTTAGTCTTTGAGCATTTCTTGTGAAGGAACTCCTTATTTAAATTATTGGAGAGAGGTTGATCAACTCCTTGGTCTTAAATGTGAGTGGACAGTTTTATGGGTGGAGGTCTGGGACTGAACCAGAAGGAGAAGTCTAGCTCAGTAACAGCATCCACTGGTCTCTGTCTCCTAAGTGCAGATGCACTGCAGCCAGCTGCCTCAAGCTCCTGCTGCTGTGACTGTTCCACCTCGACATGCAAACCTCTGAACCCTTCCCCTCTTGAGTTACTTTTGTCATGTGTTTCGTCTCAGTCATGTTCAAGATGACTAATACAGGAAGCTCAGACCAAAGGATGCCGCCATTGATGCCAGAAACTGATGGCGTGGTTCTCAGCCAGAATATGGAAGAGTATAGAAATTTGAACTAGAAATGACTTTGAATGTTTCCAGCAAAGCTTAGTGAGCCATTTTGGTAGATGCTTGGAAGACAAGAATGCTAAGGGACGTGTAGACATTGGAAACCTAGCTTCTGAGTTTTCAGAGAAAAACAGGACTCTCTCAGGAACTGGGCTAGTGACCATATATGTGAAGTGGAAAAGGATCTGGCTACATCATGTCCATGTCCTGATAACTTGAGTAAACTGGATTTAAAGATAACAGACCAATTTCCTTGGCAGAGGTAATTTCCAGAGAAGAGTGCATTAAGATAGTAGCATAGCTACTACTGTCTGTACCTATTCAGATCTACAGAAAAAAAGAGTAAAAAGTTGGGCAGAAGGATATTTTAAAATGTGTGTGGTGCATCAAAGTGAAAAAGAATGAAACAAATCAAGTTGCAGACAATGTATGTGTCAACAAGAGCTTGTAATTGGTAAAGAAAAATGTCCTCCTATAGAGTTAGAAGAAGCATGTATTGCGGTCATCAGACCTCTCATCAAAGCTTCAGCATGTGACCATGTAAACTTGTATGAAAGGATAGCACCTGAGTTGAGGATACAGCTAGATAGGACCCATGATCCCTGGTTCATTGTACAGAAATGGATACGACTATGGGCCATTAAAGCTAGGCTACAGAGGGAGCTGTCACCAGAATTTTGCAACGTTATATACTGGTTTTGCAGGTATGAATCATGCAAGGCTGAAGGGTCATCGGTTCTTGCTCTATGGTTTGAGAAGCCTGGCAAAGCAAAGTAGGGTTGGAATCTCCATAAGGAGACATGATAGGACGCCGCATGAGGCTGTGAAAGTAAAACATGAGGCAGATAGAAGCCACAGGATATTAGAGATGCCAAGATCATAAAACGTCCACAGAGGAGATCTGCAGACATGGAGTAGAGCTTGCTTCAGAGGCAAGGGTGGCAGAGCTGGAGGGGTAGGGCAATGCAAACTCTTTGGAGCCCAGATGATTTCATTATAAGTCCAAGAGGCTGATGATGGAGCTTCAGACCTTGGTGTTTGCCCTGATGTGTTTCAGTCTTGCTTTGGTCATTTTTACTTATTCCCCAAAGCTTCCATTTTGGAAGGGAAATGTTTGCCCCGTGTCTTTGTATATTTAAACCCTTTCTTAGTTGCTAAAGATTCTGAGGGCATTTTGTGAATCTTGGTGGCAGAATTTTTCATTATGTGATGGCCTTGAGCCTATGGAGGCAAGAGGTGACCTGTCATGGCTTTTACATAATGGGTTGTGGTGGTTAATATTGTTAAATTGACATATCTAGGGACACTTAGGAGGCAAGCCTCTGGGTAAGTATGTGAAGGATCATCTAGGTTAGGTTAGGTTAGACTCTGCCCATGCCTGCAAGGGATTTCCTTTATATGGTTAATGCGGGTAAGAAGACCCACTCTAATAGCCAATAGCACCATTTTTGCCTTGGGGACTTGAACTGAACAAAATGGAGAGATGTAACTGAATGGTAGCATTCATCAATCTATTTCTTGACTGCAAATACACTGAGATGAGCTATCCAAAGCTCTTAACACTGTCCCTTCCCCATCTTTGTAGGCTGAATGAATGCCTGAACTGTGAGCCATAACCAAGCCTTTCCCAGTTAAGTTGCTTTTGCCAGGCATTATGCCCTAACAGTGTATAATACCCCATGAATTATGCTCATTGATAAACAAGCATAATCAAATTTTGTAGCCTCATAATCGAATTGACTTTTCTTTCTCCTATATCTTAGCATACATGAATCCAGTTGAAATTATCACCTTGTGATTTCTTAAATTTGGCATTGCTGTGATATTATTTATCTTCCCAAGTAAAGTACAAAGAGGAAGCTAAACATTTCCTGCCGAATTCCCACCACTGGACCATCAGATCAGTCCTTCCCATGCTTTGAGACTTAATGACTCAGCATCCCCCTTCTCTACAGCGTTGTTAATGTCTGAGAGCCACACACATACGAGCACATGATCACTAGGAGGCTTTGTTGGTTCTGGAACCACCTGCATTAAAGTGGCACCAGCTCTATGGAACAGGTCATGACCCTGGGCTGGGCTCCCTGTAGGAATTTGCTAACTTGCATCTAGACTGATACTATGTTTGCTCAGCTTCTCCTGCCTTAGGATGCTTCTCTTACCCATTTACTCAAAATAGTTTTTCCTCAATACATTTTTATCAAAGTATTTGCATTTTAGGCTTTACTTTTCAGAAAAAAATTAAACCAGTGCTTTTCTTAGTGGTTATTAGGAGATATTCTGCAAGCCCAGAAAAAAAATCACTGATAAATATTAGACTGCATTCTTTTATTGAACATAAAGGCCAAAATATCATGTATTACTGATACATTTAATATTATCATTAAGTTAGAAGCAAGCTGTCTTCTAGACTTACCTAAATCTATTCATGACACATACATCTGACATACAGGCTGCTGCTCATCAGCAATTCAGTATAATAAAACAAGAATAATTTAATGTCTTAGGATATCAGGATGTACTGATAACAGAACATACCTTTCAAAACCTTATAATTGAGCAACACACACAAAAAACACTATAAATTTATAGGAATCAGATTCTGCTACTCAGAATCAACACAATTTGATAAACTCACAGATTCTAAATTGATCTTCCTTGGTATTCAGACTTTAAATTTTGTGTTGACTTAAAGTCCAGTTTTGCAGTTTTCATTCACTGATCTAAGTCAAACTCTCTCCCATACCTGGCTTAGCCTTGATTTTTCCTACCAGCTGTGAGTCTCTGTCATGGATTTGCCAGGCTCCTGGGAAAATAATGGAGTAGCCCAAGGTGTTTCAATTCCCTGGGTTTGCAAGGGCTACATTGCTGTTTTCCTCCATCGTACTGGACAAAATCCAGTCACAAAGCCAAGACAATAGGGAACTGGACCTCATCTTCTGGGAAAAGCATTTCACAGGATGAAATTATGCATATCACACATTAGGACCATCTATCATAGCCAACCTACCTCGAGCAGGAAGGTCAGTGAGCAGACTAAAACTGAAGGCACACTACTTTCTTTCATGGCTTAGGAAATAGCGAAATTACTTATGTGGCCCAATGACTCAACTCGGCACATAAAGGCACTTGTTACCAAGACTAGAGATGTGAGTATGAACCCCAGATCATCATCTCCAAGTTGTCCTCTGGCCTCTGTACATGCATCATGGGATGTAAGTCACATTCATACACAGACACACAGACACACACGCACACACATTAATCATCAGCAGTATATTAATACAATAAAATTAAGTTATTTTGTGAAATTTTAGCTATGAATATTAGGAAAGTCTGCTAAAATTCTATGTCTATGTTGTCTTGTTAGTAAAGCTTATAGGAAAAGCCTATACATCTGACAATGTTGCGGAAGAAACTACATACTCTGTATAAGACCCATAACAAAATGCCTAACATACTATAAGCCCCAAGTCAGTAATACCTCTGAAGACTTTTTATGTTATTTTTCTGTTTAAAAATATATTTTAATTAAAACTTAACTGCATCACCAGAAACCCTGAACCAAGACCAGGAAAGATCACAAGCTCCGCTGTGTTCACTTCTACTGATAGAATGGCAGGTAGTGTCGAACCAGAATGCTTGGCAGGAATGGGAAGTCTCGGATGGTTTTATTCTCCTTCTTTAGATTTTAAATAATAACAATTCATTTTCCTCTTAACAATTACCATATTCTTCCAAATAGCCATACTTTTATGAGCCCTTACTTTCTCAACTGTGTATTTTGGAAAGCTGAGTATTGTTTTAATTACTTAAGTTCATTTAGTAGAGGAAGAAAGAACTTTAGTTTGTAAAAGAAAAAGAGTCCACTTTCTTTTTTTTTAACTTATTTTAATTTATATATTCACTTTATATCCTAATCATAGCCCCCTCTCTCCTCTCCTCCTGCTCTCTCCTTCCCACTCTTTTCCCCATATCCCCCATGCCCTCATCCTCAGAAAAGGGGAGCCACCACCACCAAATTATCCCAGGACATCAAGTGCATCAGGACTGAGCTCCTCTTCATCCACTGAGGCCAGACAAGACAGCCTGGTTAGGGCAAAGGGATTGAAAGCAGGCAACAGAGTCCACGTCATAGACAGCACTAGTGGGCCCACATGGAGATCAAACTGTCCGTCAGTTACATATGTGTAGGGGGCCTAGGTCCAGTCCATGCATGCTCTTTGGCTGGTGCTTCCATCTCTGTAGACGCCCATGGGTCTATGTTTGTTGACACTGTTGTTCTTCCTGTCCTCTCCAGGACATTCTATTGTTCCCTCTCACTCTTCTACAGGGCCCTCAGCGCTCTACCTAATGATTGTAGAAGCCCACTTTTTTTTTTTTTTTTTTTGGTTTTTGATTTTTCAAGAAAGGGTTTCTCTGTGTAGCCTTGGCTTGGCTGTCCTGGACTAACTTTGTAGACCAGGCTGGCCTCAAACTCACACTGATCCACCTGCCTCTGCCTCTGCCTCCCGAGTGCTGGGATTATAGGCATGCGCCACCACTGCCCGGCGAGCCCACTTTCTTATGAGATTTTTTTTATAACCTCTACTGGATGAGTAGAATATATTATGTAGGAACAGAATCTATTTTCATTAAAAGGGAAAAAAATTTCCCAGTACCAATTGAAATTGGCATTGTGATCACTATGATCTCTAAAAGTAGTATCAAGGTGAATATAGTTTAATCAGAGAATTGAAAGAAACTGAAGTTATTTTGTAAACTGAGCACTGCAAAGGTAAAGGGGATCTAACGGTTCTGATTAAATAGGAAGTAAGGTTTTCTCATCTCTACTGAAATGTAGTGAAAGTAGATGGAGCCTCAAAATTCAGAAATTAGGTACAAGGAAGAACTTTTTAATGTGGAGTTACATGACACAGGAGGAATATCCAAACTTTTGAAATATCCCCCAGAGAACTCTTAGAATGAGCTTGATTCTCATGTGTCTGTGGTTGCCCAATTAGATGTGGTCTTGCTCTGTGGTAGAAAGCATGGATTCACTAGTATTGAATAACTCCAAAGTCTGATTCAATGAAACAAATACTGGTCCCTGGACATGGAAAACTTTAATGATGTGTCCTGAATGTACCTCACAGGAATACCATTTGGGCCAAGATTGTGACAAGTTCTTAGCATTGTCCAGACCGATGGTATGTTCCTGCCTATTCATATTTCCAGTGTACATGGGAACCCTGGAAATGCTTACATGTCATCTGGAGAGAACCTTCAAGATATAACACACAATAGGCCCCACACTCTCTGGAAGCAATTCACTATTTAAACACTTGAATGGTTAAAAACTTAGGTTGTATATTTATTCCTCTTCTTGCTGTTGTTTGAAGAACATACAGACATTTATATACAATAACCAAATTAGACTAATTTTGGCATTCAAATAATTATGAAATATTTGAAATGAAGGTAATTAATGACTGACATAATGGACGGCTTAAGCTTCCTTCATACTATAGGGGTGCCATTGCTTTAGCTTCTTGATCTTCACCATGAATGTGATTCTCCTGGAAAAAAGTATGTAACTGAGCTAAATATGCCCCTAGTATTCAGTATATAGTGATGTCTATTACACAGAATCAGGATATAAGAGACCTGATATACTATAAACAATAACATAAAAACTTTGAGATCAGCAGATTTATACTTAATTTAGATTCAAAACTTAAAAGTACACAACTGTTCTAATGCCCAATTATTTCATAAAGAGTGAGGATCCAAGCTCAACATTAATAAATTAAATCTACATTAAATTATATCACCACAAATACACTTTACTTAAAAGAAAATTCCTGTAATAAGCAGAAAATTGTGTCCCTCTCTACCAATTTCTCCTGTAATAATACCATACCTAATGGTGTCAGAAGGTAAGACCCTTGAGAAGTGATTAGGTCATAAGGGTTGGCCTCTCAGAAAAGGATTGGTGCCTCCATTAGAAAGATATCAGAGAGTTCTCCCAGTCCCTTTCCAACATGAGAAGATGCAATCAGAAGCAGTCAATCTTCAGTTGGAAAGAATAACCTCACTAGAACTCAGCCATGAATGTACCAGTACCCAGACACAAAAGTACTGCAAAACTGTGAGAAATAAATTTCTGTCCTTTGTAAGCCATGGAGTCTGTGGTCTCTTACCCTAGCAATTTGGGCTAACTATGATACTTCCCCAACATACTCTTCATTTATCACCAAGTACTGAGGAAACTTGGGTCATGGTAGAATACAGGAGGACTCTGCCCTGATAGATAAGGATCAAGTATGTCATGTAAGTGGAGAAAATTGCAGTAAGTGATGCCCAATGGTCTTAAGAGCCTCAGTCCATGGCACTGCCCTGACTTAATCTACCTTGAAGTCCTCACACTCCTCTCTGTTACTCCTATTCATTACTTTGCTGGTTCTTTATTCTGTTTCTTGGCTGTTGGCTAAATATCACTTTCTTGCATCACTCATAGACCTAAATTGCCCCTCTTTATGTGTGAAACACATTTCCTAACTGCTCCTCACAATGTCTATTCCAGCTGAACATTGAAGATTTTTGTGTTATTTTTTACTTCCTGGGGGTCCACTAACCATGATCTCAATGAGAGTCGAGACCAAATCAGATTTGTTCAAGGCTCTATCCTACAAAACACAGAATATCCTTAGAATCACAGTAGCTAATCAATACAAAGAAATCATCCACTTTGCAGGACTCTAGTTCTGTGAAATATGAAAAAGGCAGCTTACTTATCTCAGATGCACTTATGATAAAATATGGAGGTATGAAAAACAAAACTATAAGTGAAAACATCAGTAGAGTCTCTAAAAGAGTCTTGGGAAATTAAAACTTTAACTTGAGAACTAACAAAACTGGAGCTGAATAACTTGTTATAACTATATAAGACTCTCAGTGGATGGAGGAGAACACCAACCCACCCACTAAAACTTTGATCCAAAACTTACCCTCTCTAGAAGACATGCAGGGTTAAAGAGAGAACAGATAGATCAGAAATTGAGGGAATGTGTAACCAATACCTGACCCAACCCAAGACCCACCCCATGTAAGAGAGCCAACCTCTGACACAACTGAAGATACTGTGCAATGTCTGCAGACAGGAGCCTATCAAAGTTGCACTCTGAGGAGCTCCACCCACCATCTGTTTGAAACAGATGTTGAGATTCACAGCCAAACATTGGGAAAAGCATAAGGAGTCTAGTGGAAAAGTGGAAGATAGGATAAAATGACTGAGAGGTGACAAAAGCTCCACAAGAAGGCCAACAGAGCCAACTAACCAGGGCTCAGAGAGGCCTGCGGAGTCTGACAAACAAACAAAGACCATGCATAGACTGGACCTATCTCCTCTACATAGATGTAGCCATAGGGCAGCTCAGGCTTCATGTGGGTCCACTAATAAGGGGAGTGGGGACTGTCTGTGGCATGCACTCTATTGCCTGCTTTCAAACAATTCCCCCTGACATGGACGTGGACAACCTCAGTCCTGATAAAACTTGATGAGCTGGGGTGGGTGGGTAGGAAAGCTCCCGTTTTCTAAGGAGTAGAGAAGGGGTATGTGGAAGGGAAGGTGGGACTGGGAAGAGAGGAGGGAGCAAGATATGACTGGGATGTAAAGTGAATACATAATAAAAATGTGGGAAGATATAGACATGGATATAGATGTATAATATTCATATGCATAGCTACATATGAGTGTCAACAAATACTTTACAGATGGATGGATGGAAGAGTGGATGGATGGGAAGGATAAGATTATGTATCTAGAAGATAGTTGCCCATATGTTACTGAAAAACTCACTTTCTTTATTTTTTAAGAAAGTTATATAACCTACTTTCAAACTTAATATCAATCTTTATAACTGAGGCTCAAAATGATTATGCAAATCCCAATTCATTATTTTATTCACCCATTAAACCAGCATTTCTTGACTGTGCCAAATACCTTATGTTTTCCTAAGAGTTCATCAATTAGAAAACAAAAGAATCTGTGTTTTTGGAGCTTACTAGAAGGAGACAAGAAGGAAATTAATTATTACGTAAACGTGAAATCTCTGCATGCTGTGTAGTTCTGAGAAGGCAAGTCACAATAGTTCATAATAGTAGAAGTGATAAGTGATGCCGAATGGCTAACAGTCCTCTCACAGGGAGGATTGGAGAATTAAACACACAAATTTTAAGTAATCAAAAGAGGCTTTGAACTCTTATGGAGACAGTTGACATTTGAAGAGATCACACTGTGTATAAGAGGCTGAAGAGAGACACATACAAATAAGTGAGTGAAAATAGGTATGTGTTAAATCAAGGTACAGTTAATGGCCAATCTATCCAAGACCTCACAGGCGCCTCCAAAGATAGTAAGGAAACTGACAACCATGAAAAGAAGTTAAACTAAATAAAAAGATCAGAGTGATGTTTGGTAAGATGCCAGGCTAACAAATGTTAGGAAGATATGAGATCATTAAGGGAAAATGGAGAGATAACTAGAGTTATTGCTTCTAAGGTATGAAAACATATATATATATATATACATATATAGCATTTGAGACACAGAGTGATCCAATGTTGAGGATTAGGAGGAGAAGTGAATTGAAATGTAAATGACATTTTCAAAATCATTCTTTCTCACACTAGTGGAAGTGGTAGTCTATGGAATGCTAATTTCTTCTATTTACCCCATTTTCCTTCTTAACAAATGAACCCTAAATTTATTTTCTATACAGAGCTATTTAGATACTTTTCTTCTAATTTTTAATATTTCTTTCAGCAACATTTTCATAGATATATCACCAAAATATAACCAATTAAATAGGAAAGGCTTAGGTTGTTCTTAGATGTTTCCCAAAAGGGGTGAAATCAAGGTCTTCCTTTTTCTTTCCCAAACTTTCCTACCATGCCTGTGGGGTTGTCAGTTCAGCAGTCAGCTTGGATCATAATGGGATGTACCAAACTTGGAGAAGGCAGGTTTTTACGTGCTAGCACAGGCTGAAGCATCTCTGGACAGCCCCCTCATAAATACACCGAACATCCGATGCCCGCATCACCTACTCAAGTAAAAAGGAGTGCCATTAATGGGAGGCAACACAACAGAGGATTGCTGGGTGATGGAAACACCAAGAATTATTTTAATCATGATGTGTATATAAGGTGCTACTTGGATGTTCAAGTGGGCAGTTATATACAAGGTCTCTAACTCCTAAACAGTCTGGATTAAATAAAGATATTTGAGGTACTTACATATAAAACACATTTGCAGCCCAGTGTGGTGGCACACACATTTAACCCCAAGACTAGGGATGTAAAGCCAGAAAAAGTAAAATAAAGACAATCTTCAGATTCAGGGCAAGTCAACAAAATCTCACATGAGATTCTGTACTAACAAGAACATTTTGCCTACACACACACAGAAGTGTGTACACACAAAATAGAAAAGAGATGGTCGAGACATTGTAACTGCCATACACAGCAGATGTGTAAATAGACCAGTGGTTTCTCACAATTTAAAAATAGTTACCATGTGCTACAGAAATTCCATTCCTGCATATACACCTAGAAGAAATTAATATATCCACAAAGAAAGCATTTTTTTATAAATGTTCACAGCAAGTATTATTCATAGTACCCATAAGTTAGAAATTACTTAAGGGTGCCTCAACCACTGAATGGACTAATAAAATTTTATATCTCTATAATCTCACATTATTCAGCAATTGAAAAGTAATGAGCTACTAACAAGATTCTGTAAAGTGCCTGGACTTCGAAGATACAAGAAAAACTAGACATAAATGATGTGTATTACCGGGTCCCATAGACATGAAAATTCTAGAGCAAACTAATACAGGGAGATTTTAAAAACTCAGGATGGTACTCAAATTGCGGGAGGATGGGAGTGTGGAAAAGCATCTGCTAGTGATAATGGATATAGATGATTCCTTATAGAATAATAGAAGTATTTTTAAATAGGTTGATTAACTTGCAAATATACTCATATCCAACCGGATTACATTGCTCATGTTGTATGGATTAAATCTCATTAAGTGATTTTTAAAGTCTTCAAAAGAAATGGTGATCAGAACCAAAAATCTAACAGCCTGAGCAAAGCTTTGGAGCTCCCAGCACCAACACTTGTTGCTGTGTCTCCCTGTACCTGCTACCCTGCTTGCCTGCATACTGACTCAGTGTTACGGTTCACCCACTCTTGACTCCGCAGGTTTACTTACTTCACCTCTTGACTTTTCTCTCTCCCATTGTGACCAGCTAAAAGCAGGCGACAACTTTTCTATCAGCATTTCTAACATTTGGATCCAGATTTCTGTTTGTAACATACTTAGACCTGCATAAAAAAAAAAAAAAAAAAAAAAAAAAAAAAGAATAAAGTTCAAAACAATTGATCCCACATTACAAAAAGAAGATACATTGGAATGGCCATCCATAATCAAGGAAAAATGTTCCTTCATACCAGAAGATATATATATCTAATCTTCTCTCCATAGGTGTTTGAAATGTTTATTAAGAAGTCATTCAATAGGACTTGTTCCATATTTGAGGTTTTACATCTTTTTCTTATCTAGCTACACAATGTGCTTTGTCAACAGCAAGAACTTCTCTTCCCCACACCACCCAAACTTGAACTGACTTCCTAGAACCCTACTGACCCTATCCCCAGAGGTTCTGATGCTGCCATCTCCAGGTAGGAACTGAGAGTCTCCATTCCTGACTAGCTCCTACGTAATGCTGATGACGATATCAAAGCAAACCTGTGGAAGATGGGAGATAAAGCACAGCTAGTTATTAATTGCTTATATATCTTCCTCTTAGAGTGGGCGCTTAGGAGATTTCTCCCATCCACGTTAGCATGTCAGATTTGTGCTTTAGTTGTGCAGGTCTTGTTGAGGAAACCATATCATTGAGATATCATCGGTGCAGCTTCCCCATGATATCCGGAAGACCCAATCTTGCAGCAGACCTCCTGGTCTTCCGGTTCTTATAGTCTTTTTCCTTCCTCATTTATCGTGTTACCTGTCAACTTAGGTGTCAGTGTTGTGTTGGGGCTGAGCACACAGTCAGCTGTTCTCTCTGTATCTTGACCAGGTGTGGGTTTTCTGTAATGGTCTTAATCAGCAGCAAAAGAAGCTTCTTGGATGAGGAGTGACAGCTATGTTTATCTGTGGGTGTGGGTGTTGAGAATACAGTTAGGAATTATTCTGGTTCAAACAATCACAGTAAAGTTTTTTGTTTGTTTGTTTTTTGTTTTTCGAGACAAGGTCTCTCTTTGTAGCCTTGACTGTCCTGGACTCGCTTTGTAGACCAGGCTGGCCTTGAACTCACAGCGATCCACCTGACTCGGCCTCCCAAGTGCTGGGATTAAAGGCGTGCGCCACCACCGCCCGGCCTCCTCTAAGATTTTTATTTATTTTTAATATATTTTATTAATTTATTCATATTTCATCTCAATTGTTAGCCCATCCCTTGTATCCTCCCATTCCTCCCTCCCTCCCTCCCATTTTCCCCTTACTCCCCTCCCTATGACTGTGACTGAAGGGGACCTCCTCCCCCTGTATATGCTTATAGGGTATCAGATCTCTTCTTGGTAGCCTGCTATCCTTCTCTGAGTGCCACCAGGCCTCCCCATCCAGGGGATGTGATCAAATATGGGGCACCAGAGTTTGTGTCAAAGTCAGACCCCACTCTCCATTCAATTGTGGAAAATGTCCTGTCCATTGGCTAGATCTGTGTAGGGGTTCGAAGTTTACTGCACATATTGTCCTTGGCTGGTGCCATAGTTTGAGCAGGACCCCTGGGCCCAGATCTGCCAATCATAGCCACAAGTAGTTGTCTAGGTTTCCAAGACCAGGAATCTTTCCTGATTGGGTATTGCCAAGACAACTGTACCACTACTGCATCTTTAGGGATATCTTTCTGTGCTGGACATTGTTATAAATTCATGAATGTTACAGCTGGATAGGACTCTTTATTGCTCTCCTCCCTCGGCAGCTTACATAGCATCTTCCTGTACTATGAAAGCTAGTCTTCATGGAGGAGTCATTCTGGTCAGAGCCAGCTATGGTTCTGAGTCCTGTTTCTGAAGTACACAATGTCATCAGAGATATGGACCTACTTCAAATTCTAGAAGGTAACCAAGGGCAACTACAATAGCCTGTATTGCTGTGGAATCTCTTGGATTTCCCTAACCAACAACTTGAAAGGAAGTTTCTCATGCCTGGTGCTGGAGTTTTTGTTACATAGTTTATAACTCTTGGTAGGAGCATTATTATCTCAAGTGTCATCAGATCATTTAAGTGTGTGTGTGTGTGTGTGTGTGTGTGTGTGTGTGTGTGTGTGTGTGT
>OU015742.1:14681149-14693433 GCA_907169655.1 Acomys percivali | reverse complement strand
CACACACACACACACACACACACACACACACACACACACACACACACACAGAGACACCTGTAACCCCATCACTGTTGTGGTGAGATAGGAAGGATGGGATCTCAGGGGCTTGTTAGCTGGGTGAAGGGGGAGGTAAGGCTTGGGGACAGTGAAAGACAGTGTTTAAAGGGGATAAGACAAAGAGAATACCCAATGGCTTCATCTGGTCTCCATATTCATGAGTATATGCCAACCCCCACACAGATATCTACATGTACGCATGCAAAATAAGAAATTAGAAACCGTGAAGGCTATTCGTCAAATAGTTGATTATATTCTTCACTAGAAAGCTTTTTTGATACATTGCTTCCTCTTAGGAGGCATCAGTAGACCTTTAGTTGTCCTGAATCAGGAAAACGATATCCAGGAATTCTGTACGATATTCTGTAATGACTCCCAGAAAGCACTAATCAACTTGAACAGAATTGACACTTGGAGTCAGTGCAGAAGAAATAAAGGAAATGGCAACTTGTCATGGAAATGGGGAAAACTGAAATCTGATTAGTTCAAACAAACCCTTAATTGCTGTTATAGTTTGGACTATAAGCTAAGAGCTGTTCACCCCTTGTGGTATTATTTGAGTGCCAGCCTGGTCAGCTTCTACCCTGGGGGTGTCCAGATGCCTTTGCATATCTGGCTGGACTAGAAGGACTGAAGTTTAGCCAGGCAGTGGGTGCTGGGAGAAACAGCCTTCTCTGGAACAATTTTCAGTGAAACAGCTCTCTTTATTTGAGATGAATAAGGGGTATATAAACCTTGGGGATTGGTTAGGGTTTTTCAGGGTGAGTGCACATCATTGGCAGGGTCTGAGGTGCTTGGAATACCTCATTTGCATAAAGAGAAATTCCAGGTGTTAGCTGGACATGTCCTTATAAAGAAATAGAAAGCTTTAACCAGAAACCTGGCTACCACGCTACATCACTACCCCTAGGGCTGCAGAGCTGGAGGTTGTAAGGCTGCATGCATGCAGGCCTAGAATAAGAAGGAGTGGCCTTTAGTCCTGCTGGTCTCTAGATGAGATTTTCATGATTTAGACACATCTCGACCTCACTCTTGCTCCAGGGCAGCTCCCCTGGTCTCACAGGTCATCTGCCCCATACTTGAGAGGATAAACTTTTAAGGCAGTGAGGCCTAATGGCAGGAAGTTGGGCCATTTCGGGTGATCTTTAAAAGGGATTTTTGGAATTCCAATCTTCCATTTCTCTTGCTTCCCAGGCACCATGAGGTCAGCAGCTTTCTTCTGTGACCTGCTCCTACCAGGCAATGTTCTGTCTAATCACAGGCCCAAAAGCTACAGCGTCAAGTGACCATGGACCCAAAACTATGAGCTAAAATATTTTCCTCCTTATGAGCCATTTGAGTTAAATAATCTTGAACATTTTATCATAGCAAACAAAAATTCATATAAATTCTCAGGAAAAACTGTTTATAAACACTGTTATTCTTTCTCAAATGAGAAAGAATAAGCTATGGGAAGCCATAGCCCTCACTAGAGTTTCAGTAGAACTGCAATGAGCATGGGGAGAGGGTAGACAGGCACCTTACAAGGACCCAACACTGACCAGCCTGCTGGGTCAGAAACCAGATACTACCACGAAGCAGAAAATAAAAGGCTAAAGTCCAGTCACCATAACAGAAATAGCTAAGGCAGTCATTCATTCTCAGCCGGTGGGTCGTGACCCCTTGAGGGATCAAATGGCCCATTCACAGGCATCACATATAAAATATCCTATATATGAGTATATACATTGCAATTCACAATACTAACAACATTACAGTTATGAAGTAGAAACAAAAATAATTTTATAGTTTAAGGTCACCACAATGTGACAAACTTCCAAAGGTCACAGCATTAGGAAAGTTGAGAATTATTAAGCTAAGCTTTATGCAGAATGAGTTATCATCAGGAGAATCCAAAGAGTACTTCAAAATACAACAGAAAACGAGAATGATACTTAGGTCTGAACTGAGGCTTTTAGAACGTACAGACAGGAAACAATGCAGCGAGGTCGCTTATGTCCTCTGATGGTTCCTGAGACTGATAATTGTTGATCAGGTCTCTGTGTGAAGATACATAAGTCCCTAGATGAGAAAAAAACAACATTCCAATATTTCCCTGCCTAGTGAATAAATCAGTTTCATTTCATTTTCAGTATCTATTTATACCCAAAGCATTGCATAGAAGCCCTAAAACAACTGTACTGCTCACATGTATGCATGCCTCAACAGATGGCCACTGCAGTGTCCTTGAGTAATCACTCTGTCTGGTTCAGAGCCTCACAGATTTATAACTTACAACATCTTCAGACAATCATCCTAACCCTAACGCCATGCTTGGACCTAAAACTAACCCTAAGCCTAACCTTAACTCTGGTCCTAACCCTAAAATTAGCCATAAGCCTAAGCCTAACCCTAACCCTAATCCTAACCTTAGCCCTGATTTTAGCCCTAACTCTAACCCTAACCCTAATCCTAATCCTAACCCTAACCCTGGCCCTAACCATATCCCTAACTCTGACATAAATAATGTGCTTAAGTCAAAGTAAAATGCTTTTGTATCACAGGCCATATAATAATTTCAAGAAAATCCTGCCATTAGTCCAAAATATGCAGAGTGAGATATTAACATTCTCAATTTCCTTTTAAAAATGTTGCTATGATCCACTATAGTTTACAAAATCAGGATGCCCACAATGGAGGATATTTCAGGAGGTATCTGTGCTAGAAATTTTGTTGTTGATGTGTTTTCATTTCCAAACATTAATTGAATATTTTCTTGGTATATAAAGGTTTTAGTTTTTAAAATAAATTATCCAAAGAGACCAAAATAATAGTTTTCACAAAGAGAGCACAAGTATTTATTAAATAGTAATAGGTGTTAATTACACTAGAATGAAAGGAGGAGGGGGGTGGGGAGAGGGAGCGCTCAATCAACCTCTCACCTCAGCTCCCTGAGTGCTGAGTGCTGGGTTTGGGGACTACAGGTGCACATCACTTTGCCCAGATCACAAGAAACCTAAGCCTTCCCAGAAGCACTTGCTAAGATAGTTCTTGGGCTATAATCAGAAGGGCCTGATGCTATAAGTTACATCCTGCATCCTCTTCTAAAGTAACTGTGTGTTGTGTGGCATTATATGCATAGCTAAAATATTGAAGTTAGATGACTTGTACTTCAGTGATTAAGGAAAATATGCTACTTTAGACTTAAAGTATTGTCTTTAGAAATTTGGTTATGTTTAATCCTCCTTTTCTATAGTTTACTGGGTACATTTAAAGATCTGACTCCTTCACCATGACATTCTTTATCTTTGTAGATTTCAGTGAATTACCTTCTTGTGTAATGTCTAGAAATTTTGAACATCCATTCCATCAAAATTGAAGTCTATGCCATTTATGCATCTTCTGTAACATCTGGCTCATTTGCAAAAGACTATTATGGGGGAAAGGACCAATATGTTTATGAGGCTGCATCATGGGGCTAACAGGACCTCTCCAATATGCTTTCATATCCCTGAGCTAAAAGCCCAACAGTTTGGATACTATCATGTTATGGGAAAGCTGACAGTACATAAGAAGATCATATGTCCCTGCTGTCATTGGGAGCTTCAAGCCAACTGTTAGCAAAGCCTATAGCCAGGTGAAAGAGCCACCTTGAACATCCAACCCAGTGAGGCCTTAACAGGGCTACAGTCTATAAGTGCAAGGTGGCATGCATTTCAAGTGGGAATCTTCCAGGCAGCCTCTCTGAATTCCTGACCCTTTAAACTATGAGAAAAACAACAGTATTTTAACCTTGCACATTTTGAACATTTTGTTATTCTGTATGGGTAACTGAAATATTTTCCAATTCATGTTTTCACTTTGAGATGATCATTTAGATTTCTAAATTTAGATTTCTAAAAAAAAATGATCTCCTGCAAGCATGCTCACATATGCACACATGTATGCACACATGTGGACATGCATACAGATATACACATGCAAGTGGCTTAATATGCTATTATGTTCTTCATGTCAGAGTAAATTTCTCACTCTCTGCCTTCAAATCAACATTCTAGCTAGCATTGCCTGGCTTGTAATAAGAGAGGGGCTCTCTGCAAGTTCACCCTTAGTCTTTTCTCACAGGAAGGCTTTTACCCTGTGTCTCCCAATTTTCCACAAAAGATGGTATTGGGAATCCTCAGAAAGTTAGAGAAAGGCTGACACACAAGTACAAGAAATTTACAACATCATTCTCAAGGTTATTTCCCTAACGTAGGATTTAGCTAATTTGTCTTTTCCATTGTTTCCACTGTGCTAGATATAATAATTCATAAATGCAACCTAAGACTATGCAAGACTACTTTTCTAACAGCCACATTATGCTATTGACTAATGTTATGGCTTCTATCAAATGGAAATCCCAGAGTTTTGTCATCTGTGATGTGGCCAAGCCAGCTCACTCTCATGCAACTGATTTCTGAACCTAAGCAGAACCTGAAATTTGGTTCTGGTTTATGTCATTTCATTGGTTTCTGCCCAGTGTGTCTCTGGTAGTTGAGATCATCTTTATTCTTGGGTTTGTCATGTCAAGATTTTTTGTTGTTTGGCTTTTTAATTTTATTTTATTTTTGTATGCTGCATACATAACCATTGCATCCACATCACTTTCCCACCCTCTTCTCCAACTCCTCCCTTCTAAATGCCTGACATCTTTTATTACTATACTACTGTCATATTGTCATACACATACATATGGAGATATATAAATATAGATATATCTTACTGAGTCTATTTAGCATTGCTCATATGTTCCTATATCTAGAGCTAACCACTTGGGGTTTTAAAACCTACACTGGAACTTATTCTTTCTCTGTTAGCAGCCACTAACCACCTTCAGGTCTTTAGCTAAAATGTAAAATCTTGCATAATTTCCCCTAACCATGTCGGCATGCCAATGTCATTATTCTGCCTTATTGAGATAGCCATATTGTTGATGTATTATAGATATATTTTTCCTGTCGTGTCTAAGGCACTTTATATCCAGGAAGAATTCTGGTCCCTGAACTCTCCCCTTCTTCCATGATGTTCATGTAGTCTTAGGTGTAGACATTATGTTGTAGATATATGAATTGGGTCTGGACACCCCGTGGTCTGGGATTCTGTACATTTGATCAAGTTCTGCTCTCTGTAATAGCCTCTATCTGTTGCATAAAGAAGTCATATTGATGACGGATGAAAGTTACACTAATCTGCGGGTATAAGAATACATATTTAGAATTCTGTTAAAACTTACATTGGTTTAGGAAATGGTAATATTAGGTCCTTATCTAGAGTCTATATTTTCTCTAATCAAGGGTACTTGTCTAGGTTTACAGTACCATGAATTTCCTTCCATTGAGTGCTACTTAAGTCCAGTGGACACATGTTAGTTATTCCCAAGATACGATGGACACTATTGAGCCATTGATTGTAACTTGTTTGACCGGTCATTGTGGTTCATAGGCTTTACCACTTGCTTAGCACTTCCAGATACTGTGAGAGCCAGGCCTTGTGGAGAAGGCTTCCAGGTCAGTCCCAGCTAGATTCCTCCACGTCCTATGTCTGAAGTGTTTGGTGTCTTCAGCAATAGGCAAGTTCATATTCCAAAAGGCAGCCCAAGGCAATGGTAACAGATCATCTTGCTTTGGGAGATTCTTATTTTCCCCTAACCAACAATTTAAGGGGAGATTTCTCATGTCTGGAACTACAAGTTTTCTTTGATAGTGCATGACTCTTGGAGGAGTATCACCACCCAGTATGACCTAACTCCAGAAACGTACACATACATACACACACACACACACACACACACACACACACACATGCATGCACACAAACATGCATACATACATGTATAGTTAAGTACGATCATAAAATAATATTTTCATACTATTTGAACACATGAATGTGAACACAATCTGTGCACCCTCAACTCTAAAGTTCTATTATCCCAGTCCCATTAGAAGACTACAGAGTTCCTTACAGCAGGCAAGCGTTTAAGGCCACAAGTATAAATAGCCTCAATGTCCAATCCACTAAGCATGATGTTCTTGCCAAAATGTTATCAGATGCACAGATAAAAGTAAAATAATTAAGAAGCATTTTAATCCATGACATGTTGCATGCTTTAGAGTTTATAAATATGAGAAATCATAAATTTAACACAATTTCTTTTGCATGGAGGTAGGCTAACTCCTAGAATATGTAAATTATCTTCCAAAGGCTTTAAGTCACATGTACAATAACACATCCTAAAATATTGTATTACATTTTTAAAAAAATGAACAACAACTTTATCTTCAGACAAAAATCAATGCTTTTTAACATATATAATAATGATTTTATTGTATACTTTTTAAATATCAAAATATAATCCTAAAACCTTAAAATAAGGACACCATTTTAAGGTTTCACTGTTATATTGAAAGACCATACATCATTTTCATAGCTCAGACTTGTAGAATAAATTTTGTTTTCTGGTATTTCTTATAGAGTGTAACCACTTTACTAGTAATAATACATATGTATATAATTAATGAGTAAAAGGGCATGAGTTATTACATTATTTTGTTTTATTTTCTCCTTATCTAAAACATCTCCATGGAATCCCTTAACTGGTTATTTTGTCTGAAGCCTTCTGTTTATCCCAAGTTGTATGTGTAGACCCTGCCTACTGTCTTGAAGATGTTCTTACAGAACCTATAACAGAGCCCAGGGCTTGCAGCTACTCTACAGAAATGTTGAGTGTGGTGTAGGATTTCTTTCACTTTATTTTTCAGTTACATTTACCTTTACTTATTTGTGGGTAGTGTTGTAACTGAGTATACGTGTACAGTATGTGAGGATTTAATAAGGAAAATTACCATCTCTGCCTTCTAAAGTAGAATCATTTCTATGTGCTGTGAACTTTGGCAGCCTACTCTTCTAGTCAGCTTGAAATGTATAATTAACTGTTCACCACCACATCTGTCCTGTGTTCCTATGTAACAGAATGAATTACTGCCCACCTGTGTTTTGGTACCCATGATCTACCCTCTCCTGATCAACCTTCCCCCATACACTTGCTGTCATCTTTGTGAGCCCTTTTGTTTAGTGCCCATTAATGAGTGATAACATGAGAACCAGGTATTTGAAAATCTTCTCAGGGCAGTCAATAATGCAGAAAGGATGAAAGCCAAGAATCCAAGGAAGACCCACCCGTGCGGTGTTTTCTGACTCCTCTTCCTGGGCCAGCTCCTGAGAAGCCCTTCTGCTTGACCTGATTACCTCAGTGTTCACTGAACAAGTGTCCTCTCAAGAGACTGTGTGTTCATGGATAAAGCTTCTTCTTCCTCTTTTTTTGTGGAAATCCTGGGGACTACCCCAACCTCAAGTGTGAGTCAAGTCAGTTGAAGACACAGGAGGTAAGCCACTTCCTTTCCCTGGTATTTCGACACATTCACAGCCCACATCTTAAAAACTGAAGACAAATGCCATTGTTATCTATTTGTTATTCCCAGAAATTATGTGGTTGGTACTCTTAAATTAACATGGTCACCAAAATGTTAAATTATTAAACAGGAAGAATTATTTTCATTGATCATGCCATAAATAGAAAGGCATCAGGCTCGAACACAGCCCGCAGAGCATAGACATCAACTCCAATCAAAGACCAGGCAGGAAAATATAATATTTCAATTGATCTTGGGCTGTTAACTGGAGTGAGGCTTCTCATCCTTTCCATGATTCCCTGGGAAGCGAACACACTTCTCCAAAGGGAAAATTACTTTTCACCAGAAACAAGTGTAATCTGACATGAGCAAATAATTTCCCTCTGTTTATAATGACCCTGACCTTGCTTCTTGTGAAAAACAAATTAATAAATAACCTTAGCATGGGGTATTAGTGCACATCTGACCCCTGGAAGACTTGGCGGATGTTCAGGAGCCACTTTTCTTAGCCATCTGGACAGATGCCTTCAGATCCCCTATTTCTGCTCCTATAGAAAAGGGAGGGGCATCTTGATTTATTCACGTCGTCAGAAAAAGTCTATAGCTCCATGGGCATTGAAAGGAAAGCAAGCTCTGCATATGCTCAGTGCTCAACATTCAACATGCATTGGAGTTACCTGGGGATCTTGTTAAATGCAAATTCTGAGCTCTGTGTGGGAACAGAGATTCTGCGTTCCTAACAGGCTCCCAGTAGATGACCCTGTTGCCAGTCCATGGGTATCCAGGATACAGACGTGTATAGGAAAATAAGAATGACCGCCAAGCACTTTTCATCTCTCCCCTTTAATCTTGTGCTTATTTGAAGGACTAAATTAGTTTTCTCTAATAGTTTATAATAATCAGAGAATTCTATTGTTCTTATTCTTTCCATTTCATTTGCTTTCATGATGGAAAGCCCTCCTCCAAACTATTTTAGATTATAAGGTGGTTCCATGGAGAGAAAGAAAAACACTGAAAGGAAAAGAATTAATAATATAATAAGAGGCACTTATTTTAAGCAAGCAGTGTGTATGTGTGTGTGTATACACGCGCGCCTGCATGAGCATGCGCACAGTGAGTTACATCAATCCCAAATTCCAAATACCACAAAATACAGTTAAACTTTACCAACCAGACTAAATATTGCTCAAATCGGTAGTCTTCTAGATTTGTTACAAAACACACAGGACATAATGCTTGTAGTACTTAAATGACTCATGCCTGGTGGAATTCTGTTTACATGTTAGTTGGTAGTTTACAGAGCTATGATTCTTCAATTAACTCTGTTATTCAGGTCTTTGGGACACAAGAAATCAAATGTGCTTAGAGCATGAAATTCTATCTGTAGTCTAATTAGCTGCCTGGGAGTAGATCTTCCCTTGAGGTTCTAGTTCTCCAGAGTGTGCTCAGCTCAGTGAGCATGTGGAATTCTCACCTGTCACTTAAAGCAACTGAAGGATCTTCCTGACTTCCATGAGGTAGCACCTACTTAAGGTAAAAATCACTGAGATGTTTTAACTAGTATTGCTCCCGGGTTAGTAACGAGACAATGAATAAGGTTATTTATTCAACTGTTTATAATTATTAAGAAAAATGTTCACAGGGGGAAAAAGCAAAATACTGAAAACAATTCAAAGGACACAAAATATCTACAAGATGATACTTACAAGGTGCCTCAGCACTAACCAAACTTAGTTTTTCAAAATTAAAATTTTATTACGAAAGTCATTTAAATACCTAAAATGGACCAACTTTTTATGACTATGAAATAAACTCTGTAATTCTTTTTGTAATTAATATTATTGTTATTGTTATTACTTATTAATGTGTACGAGTTTCTTGCCTGTGTTTATGTCTATGTACCACATGTGTGCCTGGTATTTGAAGAGGCCAGAATATGGAACCAGATCCCATGGAAGTGGAGCTAAAGTCTGCTGTGAGCAACTTTGTGTGTGCTGGGAATCTAATTCAGGTCTGCTGGAAGAACAGCCAATGCTCTTAATCATTGAGCCATCTCTCCAGGTCCTGACTCTTATTCTTAAACATATTTTAGTATTTTCCCAAAATATTTAAAACTAGTATTTCTTTAGTTAATTCATAGTTAAACACAAAGAAAATATATTCTTCAGTTGCTGTGAAAGTGATTTGAAGGGCTAGAGTATGGCACACAGAGGAAACACATATGTTCCCAGTGGACCCGAGTTTCATTTCAACAGAAAGAAGAGGAGATGGCAGAGGCAGAGGAATTGTATGGTTGATGGAAAATGTAAAATAAGACTGTTTCTTTTGCCTTCATGGTATCAACCAATTAACCATACACTGTTTCCAAACCATGCCCAGCCCAGAATAAATAAATAAATAAATAAATAAATAAATAAATAAATAAATAAATAATGGCATTGTAACTTGGATGCTCAAAGTTCAAAGTAATGAATCCTTCCCAGGAGTCACCATCACCACATGTTTTACCTTGGAAAGAGCATCTGGAGTGGTTATGCCGATGGCTTCATGCAGCTTATGTTGAAATTTTTGTCTAGCTCCATGGCAACCACGACAAAGTCCATTTCAGCACTCACCATTATAATGAACACAAAGAACTCCTGACATAATTGTTTGCCAACAAAAATGAAATAGCCCAATGGTAGTGTCTATTGTTCTGTTGGATCCTGGAAACCCATCGTAAGGTACAAAAATTCAGAAACTATGTCTTCAATTACACTCTAGAATTACACGATGGTTTAACAGGGTGGTTTCCATTGCCTGGAAATTAAAAGATGTAGATTCTTGTCCTATTCGGTCACCCTCTGTTTGAGTTTGAATAAAATAATCAAAATTTTCAACCCTTAATTTAATCTATGAAACACAAGACCTGTTTTGTATCAATATGTCTGAAGTACTTTACATCAAAACAGTATATAAATTATTAACTTGTATTTTTTTAAGTAAATGAAAACCCTGTGTCCCTCTTCACTTATCCAGCCTTTGTCTCACAATCTTTTTTCTTGTTGTGAAGGCTTCTGGGAAATTTCTACCAGTTATTCTGAATCACTAGTGAAGCTGCAGATTATACATCCTGGACAAAGGAAATTCAAACAGTCCACAAATGTCATAGATTGGTTATTAGTCAGCAATATTTACTGACAAGCTGATAGTGACAGAACAGTACACAATATTGATTTTCAGCATCTGGCAGAAAGTTCATTATAAGCTAGTATGGGGGGGGACTTCCTTCAAGCTTGCGGGTCAGGCATTTGAGGTGTGCAGTGTTATTTTAACGAGGCAGAAGAGCCTACCTTCTAAGCATTGTTCAAAGTGCCATGTAAAGATTTGAAAGGACAGGCAAACATGTCTGACAAATATGATGGGCAGCCTTCTATCACTGGAGACTTAACATTAACAACCTACCTCGAACAGTTAAGATTATGGGCACCACTGAGGAAGGGCCACACGCATAGAAAATCCAGAACAATGGAGATAAACTGGAGCTATCATTTAGTTCCTCTGAGTTACTCTACTTTCACTGCATCTGTCAAAACTTGACTTCTTGTGTGTCTGCCACTGCTAAGAATGAAAATGTGATTCCACCCCCAGAAGGAGGGAAATAGAGTTTCCTGGCTGGGGAGTACACTGAATCTGTATTTTGAGCCTCTCCATATAGTAGGATAGGTCTCATGTAGAACTCCTATGGCCATGCTTTCCAAAGGATTACCACATAACCAAGCTCCTTTTCTTCTTGTGTAGCTTATTTGTTGATAGTTTATCACTTTCATTTCCTCCTAATTACTGTCCTTTGTTCCCCTTGCAATAAAGATAATTGATTGATGATGCTGACTTGGCTTTTAATTACATTTTGAACTAGATAGATGTTTGGGAAAAGGTCTAAAAGAGAAGAGCAGAGTTGGAGGATCAGATAGAGCCATCCAGCTAGTATGAAGAGAAATGTACTTGGTGACATAAGACCAAAACCTCAAGCTGAATGCAGTGCAACACTGTTTCCAAAGGGCACCAAGACAGCTGGTCTTATCTGTATAATGATGAAACACTTAATATTTCCTCAAAGTCAATGCCATGTATTGACATGTATTAAAAGATTGTGCATACCATATGTACTCAGATATGGTGTCACACTATAAATTATCTACAATACAAACATTTTTGACTGAGTTCTGTGCTGGTAACTTTTCCGTTACTTTGAAAACATCTGAGACACGTCAACTTGTAAAGAAAAACAGTTTATATGGCCTCATAGTTTTTTTAGGAGGTCTGTGTTGAAGAAACTTATCATAGTGTACAGTGTCATAGAGTAAAACTGCACACCTTTCAGGCAGGATCAAAATATAAGAAGAAACTGTTGTTTCACAGTGCCCTATAAGGAATTTCTCCCAATATCCTGAAGTCCTTCCCCATTGGACATTTCCTGTTGAACTTTCTACTACCTTCCAATAGCACCAAAGCAGAGGAATAAACTTTTAATACAAGGGCTGGCAACACCTAAGATCCAAACTAAAATGAAACATGCAAAAATGTTTGGGTTTATCCCCAATTCACAGAGGTAAAGGCTCTGAGAGGAAAATGGCTAAGGTTTACTCAAAGAAAGGTAACTAATCTCTGTGAGTTCAAGGACAGCCTGGTCTACAAAGCAAGTCCAGGGCAGCCAAGACTACACAGAGAAATCGTTTCTCAAAAACACAGAAAGAAAGAAAGAAAGAAAGAAAGAAAGAAAGAAAGAAAGAAAGAAAGAAAGAAAGAAAGAAA
>OU015742.1:14631213-14674684 GCA_907169655.1 Acomys percivali | reverse complement strand
ACACACACACACACACACACACACACACACACACACACACACACAGACTGCGGTGTGAATGATATTTTGCTCATAATCCAATACCTGCAGTGTGTGTGTGTGTTGGCTGTGACTAAACTGGGATGTGTTCATGTGCAATTCATCCTTCTCAGGATCACTGTCCACAAGGAACCATTCATCCTGGGCCACAATGCACTCACCTCTCCACACTGTGAGATATGTCTATAACGTCACCAGCACCCTCCTCATCCAGACTCACTACAGTCCACTAAACCCGTCCACCTTGACTGTTCACATTTGGAATCAAATCCAAAATAGCAGAGCCTTGGAGTCTGCAGCCCACTCACATTAGCAGCAGCATCTGACAAAGGATGCTACAATGCCGGGTAAGCATCCTCTAGTTCCCCTTTCCAAAGAGTCTGGGCTTTAATCCTGCTTTAGATTAGCAAAGTAACCACAGCAACTTCCAGTCTTTCTTTCTTTCTTTTTCTCCTTTCTTCCTTCTTTTCTTCCTAAGAACATTTTTGAAACCTATACAAGAAGTGAACTCTGATTATATGTAAGAAATAAAGAAGACTGTGGGTGCTGAAGGTAAGTAAAGAAAGGCACTTTATTACTGTATGCTGCTCTGCATGTATAAATGCTATGTTGCTGTGGTTTGGTGTAGTTTGACGTGTGTTTGTTACATACTATAAATGTGTTTAATCTATATTCAGTTTCTGGTCAGTTAAATTGGGTTTACTTTCACTTTATATTAAAAAGGGATGTTCTGATAGTAATAGGAGCTTTGTGCTTTCCCTCTTTCACCTTCATCCCAACTCCAGTCTAGCCTCACCTCTTCATTTCATGGATGTGCAAACCAAATTAGTTAGGATATGGCCAACTAGCTTGCAACCTTGATACCATGAGGCCACTGCTTTACACTAGCCCAGAATTACTCTCAACTTACTGCAAGAATAACAATGATTTTATTTTAAGTATAGCAGGTATAACAGGTCTAACAACTCCCTGTCAAGGTATCTAGTGTTCGTCCCTTAATGTTATCTAACTTGAGACTCACTTTGAGTGACAATCCCCCACTTTGAAGGAAACATTAAATTGGGATGGGTAGGTGAGCAATCATTCCACGCAGTAATATAAATAGCCTTAATCGTCAGACACTTCTGCAGGCATATAAGGTGAACTACCCTGTCTAAATGAACTGGTGTTTCCAATGGCCTGTGGAAAGCAAAATCGAGGCTAGGGGGCAATGCCATCTGGTACCATGACAGCCACACAAGTACAAGTTAGACTCATGGGAGTCGAACCCACAGCACCCATAGGAAAAGCTCAAGAGAGGCAGTGTGACCCTGTGATTTCAGCACCAGGATGTGGAGACAAATGATCCCTAGAGTGTTCTGGCCAGGCTAGCCAAACCAGTAAGTTCCAGGTTCAGGGAGAGACCTGTCCCAACTAATGAAGATGGAGAGTGATTAAAGAAGACAGTCAATGCAGACCTCTGTCCACCATGCATGCCCATGTGCACACATACATAGAACCAAAAAAAAAGATTATTAAAATTGACATCGAAAGACTCCTCTAGTTCACTGAGGAAAACATAGTATGTTCAGAAAGTATTCATTCCCTAGAATGAAATCAGTACAGGTTGGGATAAATTTACCAAATTAACCATCTGTGGAAATAATTCACCCTAGGAGGTGCCCTAGAAATGCTTTGAAAATGGGACCAAAAGCTTTGCAACGTAGAGACATTTAAAAAGACTGCACTTGAGTGTCATAGTTATGAAGCACAAAGCTGTGCAGTTGTGTCTGACCTTGCTTAAGATGATGTCATGGTTTTCTGGAAGTTGATTATAAGAGAAGAATCAAAGAATAAGACTGCATCACTGTTTGTCCAGCAGTGTCATGAGAATGAGAGCACAGGCCAGGAGCGCTCTGACTCTACTCAAGGGATCGTTGGACTTATCTAGGCAACAGGTGTTTCCTAGACCAGTAAATTGAATAGAAATGGACTTACAAAGAGAGAAATGGGGAGGAAAGAAAAGACACGGATGGAGGAAAAGGAAGATACAAATTAAGAAAAGGAAGAGAAGGGGACAGTGTTTGGGAAAATGATGAAGGAGGAAAAAGCTTCATCTTCCATAAACAAGCTATTTGACTGCTCAAAATAGACTGCTGGTGAGGGCTTGACTCTCTCTTTTAACTCTTATCTGCTGTAGCAACATTTGAATGAAACCACATTTTGTATATATAATGATCTTAAGCACAATGGTTATTAGCTCTCTGCTTTTAAAACTCAGGAATAGCCCCTCTCTCCTCTTTGCATCGCGTTATCATTTAAATCTACATTTTCCCAGGTTCATCTCCCAATCTCAACCCTTCCTGGTACCCTGCGTTTTGTTCATACTTCCAGATCCCATAAATAGTTTTCCCTGCTTTCTGAGATTCTTTGTACTTTGTGCTCTCTGGGAAGAACAGAAACCTGGCCTTTCATCCCCAAGTGTCACCCTTAGGCTTGCTAGTGAGTTTCTTTGCCGGAAAGAAGAAGCCAGGCAAACTTTCTGGTCTCATGCAGAATGAGTTGTGCAGATCTTATAGGCATTCTCCAAGTGACCTGAAGTTCCTCTAGTCCCTTCCGTTCCCCAGCTAAGAACTCATCTCAGACAGTCAACAGGACTCTCATAGTCACCTACACATGCTCGCCTCTCATAACACCTTATAACAACCCACCAAGACATTGAATGGATTCATGGATGGATGGATGGATGGATAGGTGAATGAGTGAATGAATGAAGTGACACATAGCCATCAGGAAAATCTATTGACATCTTGATAATAATACAGAATGAATGCTTTCTGACCATCTTCAGATGCTACAGGCTGGATGTCAATTTGAAGAGAATGAATAGCGGTGACTCCTAGCCATGGCACAGGGAACTACACAAACACAGACTCTCACATTACATCAGTGTTTGGATCCTGGTGCTGCTTTCCCTTACTATGCTTAAAAAATAATAAAAGTCACACACATTGCTTTGAGTTTCCATATTTGAAAATTGTACTGTGACACTGTATCGGAACATCTTCATTTAGCAAATTGTTTGTAAATTGTATCGGTTTGGTGTGTGCCAGTAACACGTGGGGCATGTTTTCAGTTGAGCAACTACACATGATAATTGTATAGCAATATGGAGGTGAGATATGTATGTTAAAATAATGGCACTAAATAAAACACCACCAGAGTTATACAAAAGAGCTCCTTTAGAGCAGGTGGCAGTCAAATTTCTGTGGGAATTATAGGTAGGATTATGTATACAATAAAATGTATACATATTGTATAAACATTGGAGTCCTAACCCATAACTGATATATTACCCATCGATGTCTCACACAGTAAATTCCACCTTGCTTCTTCGTCACCAGGATGCATCACACTCTGCAGTCATAGGGAGCAACGTTAACTGTTACTTGGCCCTTTTAATAGCTGTTACTCACCCTTGCCTGCTATTTGCTTTTCCATCATTGTAACTGAGGTCCCACCAGACATGCCCCACTCATTCAGCTGGAAACAGGAAATTTTCCCAATCAAGGCAGCTCACTGGCCACATGAAGCAGAAGGGCTGCAAATCCAATGGCCTCTTACTCACAGTTAGCTGATGACCCACTAATGGCTGTGGCTCAAGAGAAAAGTTTACCAAAGCAGTGAGCCATCCAATAGAGCTCCCCTCTCCTTCTCCCATCAGAATGGGTTCTTTCATGTGACTCATGGCACTCTTTAAGATGGACATAGCACACATTTGTAGGCTCGCTTTTCTTAACAAATATATTTTATTATGAACTTATTAACCAAGAGTACCTCACTTATAACCTGACTAACATAAACAATAGGAAAAGAAGATTAAAGAAGACAATAATACAACCATAAGGATATCGGTTCCGAGGAACAATTCTCCTGGTGTAATCAACAGGATTTCTTCTGCTGGAACCTAGAGCCACCCGAATCCAGAACCTCAGCCAGAGCCCCGAAGCCTTCCCTTGGGTGGTTCTCTCTAGGAGCATCTTGAAGTGGAGCAATGAGCAGCCAAAACTATCCCATATCACCAAAGGCCCGCCTCCTGTTTTTGTTTCACATTTATACCTCCTCTCAGAATTTGGTCAAGGATGTTTTTCAGCTGGTTAACAACCAATCTCCCTCACAAGGTGGTTCGACTTCTAAGGGGATAAACACCACCTGCTGTCTCACAAGTCTTTTTCTCATGTCCCACTTGTGATCTAAACAAAAATCTGTTTATCTCTCCTTCACACATTCAGTCTCTCAAGCCTGAAGCTCACAACCACAGCCTTCATTCGAGTGCAGGCTGGCACCAAGGAACCCTGGGGATTGCTTCCTGTGACCTGTGGATTTCATAGAATCTGGGACTATACCTTCCCTAAGACTGTACCTCAGAGTTACTCTAAAAGAAGAGCCCTGCAAAGTCTCTCATGGAGCACCTGGGTTCAAGACAGAGAATATAAATTAATTAATTATGAATAAAATAAATATACTACATGTGAGTAGAGTCATATCCTATTTCCCACTTTCTTAGCTAGCATTCCTCAGGAGTCAAAAATATAAAATGTGTTTCCACCCAGAAGTCCACATTGAGGTATGTTTAGTGTCAAACTGGGACTAACAAAACCTGGGTAGCGAGGAGTTGGGACTCTAAGTGGCTCTGAGCTCATCTTATTGTGCCTAGGTACCAAAAGATCAGGATAATAACTCGGGGTCAGAACTGGATGTTTCTGTTTCCTGTCACAGTTGATATATCAAACTTTAAAAACTATTGGTTTGACAAGAGTTTTCCAAGTGTGGGAAAGCCATGCAGGTTGGTGACCTGTGCATAGCTCTAGCTTTCATATTTCTGCCTAACCTTTTCAAAGTTACAAAAGTCTCTGCTGCCTTTGGTGAATCTAATTTTCTGTGTGTCTACTCTGTTTCTCTACTGAGTCCTTTCTCTTACATACAAAGAAATTACGCAAGAAGTGAAAACTGGGGCTGGAGAGATGGCTCAGTGGTTAAGAGCACTGCCTGCTCTTCCAGAGGTCCTGAGTTAAATTCCCAGCAACCACATGGTGGCTCACAATCATCTATACTGAGACCTAATGCCCTCTTCGGGCTTGCAAATGTTCTTGCAGACAGAACATTATATACATAATAATAAATGAAATCTTTAAAAAAAAAAAGAAGAAGAAGAAGTGAAAACTAACAGGAATTTCATCCCAGACAACAGTGACCATCTTACTAGTTTTCAGTTTTAAGTGAAAGTCTCTGAATTTATTGTCAAGCTTAAGACTACCACCAAGCATGACCTCCATATTGGCCCTGATGTCACTCTTCCTGGCTACATCTCAGGGGTGTTCCCATAGGAGTAGTTCAAAATGTCTCTAGTATATGTGCAGGTGAGGATGCACTCTTCTTGCAGAGATGGACTGTGCCTTTGTCTGGAGTATCCACTGCTGGGATGGGCATGACTCGGGTAGGCACAGGAGTCTTCTAGGAAATATGTACCTTAGCTTCATTTCAGGGATATTGGTAAAACATAGGCAGTCTTCTGTGATGCATAATGTTACTGAGGCTCATTAAGACTCCGGGTACCACATATAGAAGCTAGGCTTTGAACCTTGGGAGTATAGCGACCCCCAGAAAAGTGTCCATTTACAGGCTTCTCACGCAGTATGAGCTGAGACAGATGTTACAAGATCCACCTCTCTAAGAGTGAGAAATGGTAACTGAGAGTCCCTGTTGGAACAGATCGCCCAAAACAACTGGCAAGTAAGCCTTGAGATTGATACCCTGAATGCAGGCTAGGGAGTGCAAATCTGCCCACGGCTTCTAGCAGCTTGTTATTTTACTCACTTCCCATAAGATTGTTCCTTTGAGTTAGTAACAGGAAGTCATTCTTTTCAATGACGGCAAAGTGAGAATAAAATGTCAATTATTGGGATGATCAGAAAATGCAAAAACATTAGCTATCACCTGTCTCACTCGGTGGCTTAACAGCAAAAAACTGCCATTAGTACTAGCTAATGTCTCTCTTCTCCTTACATTCCATATTTACTTAAATTTTATAAGAGGGAAACAGTCACTGAAAATCTACTGTGTGCCACCCCATCAGTTTTCACGGGATGGTAATGGCTACATAAGGAAAATAAATAAGATAATAAAAAAATGATTTCATAATTAACCACAAAAATTTGTTGAGTTTTAAGAATGACAAGAGGTAGACAAATGATACCCTGGATCACAAACAAGGAAAGCCAGGAGACACAAATTGCACCTTTCACAAGCAGATCTAGCTGTGATGTCTCCATGAGGTAGGGGATTCTCAACCTCCCTAATGCTGCTACCCTTAAGACAGTTCATCATGTTGTAGTGACCCTCAACCGTAAAATTATTTTTGTTGCTACTTCATAACTGTAATTTTGATCCTGTCACAAGTCATAATATAAACATCTCTGTTTTCTGGTGGTTTTAGGCAACCCCTGTGAAAGGAGTTGCAAGCCACTCACTAGTTGAGAACCTCTGCTCTAAGGGAAGGTGATGAAGAGAGATACAGAGCAACACTGGGCAGTGGCTGGTGAAGAGCACTCTCAAAAAAGCCACACTGAAAGATGGATGTCAGCATACCCACCCCCCAAAAAACCCAAGATGTTAGGTCCTACACTTGCTCTTTGAGGCATAACTGAAGCTTGTCCTGGTCCATACAGTGGGACAAACAAATGAGCCATTATCAAGATAAGAATAATCAGCCTTTGCAACTTAATAGATGTAAGAAATCTCATGTTCAAAGACAGTGTGAATCAGACACGTGGTTTTTCCGAGTAACTGGGTGACGCTTCTAGTGTTATTTAGAAGAAAACTGAAACCAAAGGAGAAGTGGTAAGTACAAGTTCCCCCAAGTGTTCCCAGTAGGACTTTTGAATCATCTCTGTTAGAAAGATAACTATGTGATAAATGACCGTCAATGGGATATAAAGAAATACTGATGTCATAGGAACTGCCTTTTCCAGGCCTAGAAAAGCCCTAAACTAGAGATCTTAGGATAAGCACCAGTGCCTTGCTCAGTTACCACCCAGCTTCACTCATTTTAGAAATCAGTTGTCAAAAAAAAAAAAAAAAAAAGGAAATCATCTGTCCACTTATGGTCCCCCAAGCTCCCATGGGAAAGTGTTGCTCTCTAAAATAAGCAAGTTCCTTCCAGAATTCCTTTAGTACTCAGGGCATGCCCAGCAAACTGCCTACTCCATCACTTCTGACTAAGAATCTCTTCATCATTCCTAAAGGCCGTGTGTCTGTGAGTCCTTCTCTGAAAACTGGTCTCTATGGGCACAGCCTGCACATCTCTGGCACCACCCGCTTGCTCCCTGTGCCTACCCTCCCTTTCCTAAACTGCATCCACACAAGAAACCACTGTGCAGCATGGCATTGTCTAATGGCACACATAAGCAGACACTGGGGAAATGGAAATTCAAGAAAGTGTTTTCCTTCTCTCTTAAAGGGTCCTCATGTGATGCCCCTTTTCCTGAGTACATTTAAGCACCTATAACTGTTAAGATAAACCAGCCATCTTCCAACATAGTAGTTAATAATGATAAGACAAAGGCCACCACTCCCTCCATGTTGTATGAGGGAGATGTGACCACTACCTCAATTGTCACTCCGAAGTTCTACCTCAATCTCTACCTACTTTTATCCTTTCTATTATGTAAAACAAATAAAGGCCTGATTTCTAAGCCATTGTGATCAAGTGTTTCTTACAACTAAGATCATATATAATTGACATTGTCAATTAGCTACACCACAGGTCTACAGGTCATCTGGACAGCTGTGCTCATCTGAGCTGGGTCTCTTCTGGCCTCTTTAAACATCTGGAGGTAGTGCAGTGACAGGCTTATGGAGCAGGGTCTGGGCCACCAGTGCTAACTGCACTCTGTTTCATCATCTTATACCTGTCTCATGCAGCCTCGTGCATGTGGAACAGGAGAGATTTTAGATAAAGCCTCGCTATCATCCTTGTCCCAGAGTAAGCAAGCCAAAACAAGTCATCAGGGCAGAAGCCAGGCAGGGGGTCAGGGTTGTTCACACATTACATAGTGGTACGATACCCGTGGAGCGTGGGAGCTGGAAGCCTGGGACTGTGTGGTTATTTGTAAGTCCTAGATAGGTGGACTTTCCTACGTTTATTTTTAGGTCGATGTTTGCCCTGATTAACTTACAGTACTGCTGAAAGAGCCCTTTATTTCTGAATCCACAGTAGATTAAATGGGAAGGCTTGGGAGATACAAGGAACTAAATCCTTCACCTCAAACTGAATTACTTCTGGGACAATTATATATTTGGATAGACACTTGCAGGAGCAAGATTCTCCCCCATCTGCAGGAACTGTGCAAGGAGACTGGGCAAATAGACAACACAGAGAAGAGCCTTCGTTTCTGCCTGGTTTGAAAATTGAATTAACACAAGGTGATCTTTATCCTTGCCCCCACTCACAACTCATTGCCGGTGGCAACATGTGGGACTGCAGTCACCAGCTTGGGATCATACTTGTCATGGCCCAGAGCACAGCCTCCCACCTGACCTGATTTACGTACATGTCTTTCAAAGTGATTTTGAGCAAATCACCCTGGTTGCTCCCTCCTCCCCACAGAATGAAAAATAAAGAACGTAGGACACTGGTAACAGGATTTCATACAATGGAAAATGTCTACTTTGAGTAAGGTGGAGGTAGACAGAAGTGTGTCCATTGTCACTACACTTTTCTCGAGCGCATACTCAAACTACAGCCCACGACCATGCTTTTAGGTACAGATAGAGGACAGGTTTTTGCCACTGGAATATGAATGAAAATGCCTTCATGGGGCTTAATGCAGAATTCATCTAACTACAGCCAACAAGCCATAGTGGGCCAATAAAGTTCTGTTCAAATATAGTCACCCACCTACACATGTATTATCAAGGATGTCCAGTGCAGGCTAACCCCAGAGTGAAGTCAACAGATAGATGATAGCAGCAGATGGCCCATGTAGTCTAAACTAGGTATTGTCTGTCCCTTCTACTGAGGTATAAATGACCTATTGTTTGAGATGTGTTAAAACAGAGTATTTGCTTGATTCTCTTCCTTATTGATCATCTGCAAGAGACCAGACAAATAGTAAAGGTATGCTTATAAAGGCTCAGAACTTATGTTTCTAAATGACTGCATAAAAATGGGTGCTTTTGTGCAAAAAGGCCCATTTCCTCACTCTCTTAATATACATAATATGGACAAGAAGCATCACAGTATTGTTTTGAGGGACTGAGATATGGGCAGTGGTTGTCACTAACTATACTTAGTGGTTGCAGCTAACAACAATAGGCAAAGCATGCTACTTTATATAAATATAACATTCAAAAATTGAGTAATTGTAGCACAGAAAGCTCAATGTGTCTAAGACTAACATTAAAATTTAGAGACGGTCCTAGGCACAGTGGTACATGCCTTTAATCCCAGCACTTGGGAGACAGAGGCAGGTGGATCTCTGTGAGTACAAGGCTAGCCTGGTCTACAAAGTGAGTCCAGAACAGCCTGTAACGTAAAGAAACTCTTTCTTGGGAAAAAAACATAGAAATGGCAGAAGTGATTGCTCTAAACCAGCCATGAAGACCTCCTCATGTGATATAAATTGAGAAAGATTAAAGTTTCAAGCCTAGAAGAGTCGCCCTCTGCTGTTTTCACTAGCCTGCCCATTTGTTTGTATTTTTAAAGGCTGCACTGTTTTTGTTGAAATGTGAACATTCAAGAAACTCCTTAGTTGCTTCACACTAGAGACAGCTTTATATTATACCATTTTAAAAGGAAATCTGGATAAAGAAACCCAAAACATATTTGTCTTCTTTCCAGACATCCACTGTTCTAGGATTATAGGAAAGAGTTATGCAAAGGAGGCCAAGGGCTACTTGGGAAAGCAAAGGTTCCCAACTACTCCCTCCTAACCTTAGAGCATGACAGTGAAATATTCCAAGAGGTATTGAGAGCCTCGTCTCTGCCTTAGACACAGAAGCCAAGATGTCTGTGTGTCTACAAGGTCCCCTGTCCACCTGCCTGTTGCTACCTCATGATTGTGAGTCATTTCCCCTGAGAGCTCTTCAGAACCATTCAAGCTCCATCTTGCTTTGTCTGCCCTGCAGTCACTGAAAGCAATAAATGCCCAAGAGGCACTCTTTAAACTGCAGCTCAAGTTTAACTTCACACATCTGCCTCCCTATGTACGATGATCCAGACAGGGACCATTCCTTGGAATGATATCTAGACTATGGAATACGCTCACTACATCTTTGTGGAATGATTGAGAAAGCTGTTTTCCAGGCCAGTGTATTCCCATAGCCAGTGAAGACTTACAATCACTTAACACATAAGAATAGTGATTGTCTGGTTGTTTGTTAACCCAGAAGCAGAAAGACTCGCATGGCATATACTCACTTGTAATTGAGCACTAGCCCAAAAGGCACGTCCCACGAAAGTCTTCACTTACCAGGAGATTTGGGTAGATGTGAGGACATCCCACTGAGACTCTAGATAACAGAAATATAGGAGGTGGGAAACTAAAAGGATCCAGAGGGTCCTAGAAACCTACAAGAAGAACATCATTATAGGTGGATCAGAGCCCAGGGGGATCTGCTCAAACTATTGCACTAGCCAAGGACAATACAAGTAGTAAACATTGAACCCCTACTCTGATCTACCCAATGGACAGGACATTCTCCACAGTTATGTGGAGAGCGGGGACTGACTCTGACATGAACTCTGGTGCTCCATATTTGACCACCTCCCCTTGGTGCAGAGGCCTGATGGCACTCAAGGAAAGAATAAGCAGGCTACCAAGATGAGACTTAATGTAGGGGAGGAGGTCCTCCTCAGTCTTAAACCTAGGGGAGGGGAATAGGGTGAAAGCAGGAGGGAGGGAAGAATGGGAGGATACAAGTGATGGGATAACAATTGAGTTGTAATCTGAATAAATTAATAAAATTTAGAAAAGAATAGTGATTCTCCGGGAGTATGGCCAGGAAACTGCGTCTTTGACCTGTGATAGTAGGGTGTTGAGTTCTATGTTTGCAGGCTAAGTAGAGAACTTAGCCATCTCAGGAATCAAAGCAATGGTTAGTCCTCTCCTCTGGCAGATCTGCCAAGGACGCTAAAGTACAGAAGTTAGGTGGAGAACACCGTACAAGCCGCAGTTACTGAAGGCCTGGCATACGGCAAGAGTGCTGTAGTTTTGGGGACTGGGGTAACAAAGAAAATGGTTCCGAATCCCAGCTCTAGGAGGTTTGTGATCTGGGAAGTTAAGCAAGAGAATTTATTTGCAAAAAAAAAAAAAAGAGAGAGAGAGAGAGAGAAGAAGATTGTAATATGAGCTAAAGTATTGATACCAGAAAACTGTGTGAAAATGCTAAAGAGGTTATATTTTATCTTATTACAATTGTTTATCTGTTTGGTGCATGTGAATGCGTTCTCTCTCCCCTGTCTCTCTCTCTCTCTCTCTCTCTCTCTCTCTCTCTCTCTCTCTCTCTCTCTCTCTCTCTCTCTCTCCCCGTGTGTGTGTGTGTGTGTGTGTGTGTGTGTGTGTGTGTGTTTTCACATGTAGAAGCCAAGGGACACCTTATAAAAAGTCAGTCCTCTTCCCTGGCCTATGGAACCCAGGGATTGAACTCAGTTCCTCAGGTTTAGGAGCAAATGTCTTTTGCTCATCCCTACAGCCCGCCCAGACACCCAGACACCCAGACAGCCCACCCAGAGGGTGCATTTCAAATCCTGCATCCAGGGAAGGCTATATTGAGAGAGTGGCAGTGAGTAAAGATCAGGAAGAAATAATTGAAGGAAAAAGCAGGTAAGCAGATCCGAGGGTGGGCAGATTTCTTGCAGGTGTAGAAGTAAGCAGGGGACCAGGATGGCCGAACCTTAGAGCATCATCAGTAGGTAACACAATGTTGGCCTGGGATGGGGCATGCCTTTCACATAGAATGTCCTGTCATTATTCTTTCCCCTTCCTTCCAGTGGGATAGCTAGCCCATGGAAATCTGGGTAGCAAAGAAGCAGGCCCTCACTTAGCTTTTAATGATGCCATTAAAAGCATCACTATACCTAGCATGTTGAAATTAAAGTGAGGTGGAGACAAGCCTTGCCCAGAGAAATCTTAGAAAACTGTGTCGCAGCTCACACTTGAGATGATGTCACATAGGACCAGAAGGTGAGGGCGAGTGCTTGGATCCCAGCAAAACTTGTACTTCAGTGCCACAGGCTTTCTTTCTAGATCAGGGAAGTAGCAGAGGGAAGTGAGAGAGAGTTCCAAAGTTTAGAGCTGAAAAACAAGACAGGGAAATGCCATTTGCTGAGATGTCAGCCAGGGAAGTGAACAGAGCAGAGACAGATGGGAGCTTCGCTTGGGAATTAACTGAGATGCCAAAGTGGGGAGCTCTTGATGAATTTCTCTCTTCTCTGCCTTTTGCTTCCAAGGTCTTATTTTGAGTTTCTGTCTTATGAAGGAAGGGTTGAGAAATACACTTCGGAAATCGTCCTGTGACACCATGAAGCTCTGAGGCGGGAGTGTTGTCAACATTTACACGTGGAAACCCCAGCATGATGCCACCAAGCCCAAGAGGAACATTTCTTCTGGCTTTGGGGAACTAGGGAAAGAAAACAAGAGTCCACTGCCTGCTGGAGGCTCTTGGCCAAAGCAGTACAGGGTAGATTCGTTGCAGGCTAGTCTAGTACCCTTTCTGGAAACCCTCACAGTTGCTAAGCTCTTGCGAACGGAACCACCCATCATTAAATCATAACCTGAGGGGACAAAAAGCAACAACTGACCGCTCATGCCTACCTCTCCTTGCCCAGAAAGCAAAAGCGTTAAGAGCAGCCACAGAGACTGTGATTTCAGCGGAGAAAATCTGAAACCTGTGGATTTCCTCTTTAAGGAAACCAGAGTCCACTCTTGCAAACCTTCTCTCATTTCCAGCTCATCTCAAAACCACCAGCTCCGTCCTCACCACTCCCAGCCATCAACCCCTGGTAGGAACAGCTGTCACCACAAAAGTCATACTGGGCCAGGACAGCCAGCTGGCTTGAGTAATTCACAAACAAACTAACCTTGAATTTTATTTTGAGCAGCAGGGCTAGCTAGCCCCTTGTGTTCTTCAAGCCATCCCCGGTCCTGCTCTTTGATAAATAATCATCAACTCAAATGTCACATTGAGCTGTATTGTGGAGGTTCAAGGCCACTACCCCCTATTGCCTTCTTCGCCTTGTCTTTTCTTTTCATTAGCATACAAAGGAATGGGTTTCATTATGCCAATTTTTATACTCACTTTGTTCTTATTCCTTTCTACCCCCTGTGCCTCCTCTCTCCCCTATACTGTCTTTTGAATTCTCCTTTATGAATGAATGAAAGGCTAATTGAACAGCCTTTAAATCTTGACAGTATGGAGACTTAAGCAGCCCACTCAAGCCTGGACTCTGATGCTCAGGGCAAGAGGCTTGGAAACTGTTGTTCTAGTAACAATTTAGTGATCATTTTTCACAGCGTAGACAGAAGTCATGGAACTGGCAGATGACATAATCCTTTATTTTAAAAGGTCAAAGACACCAATTGCATATGTTGCTGCACAGCACCACCTATTGACCAGACATGGAATGGACATGAGTGAGGAGTGGAACTGAAGAGAACAGCAAAGCCCTTGAGAAACAGGAGTTGAGGGTGAGGCGGGAGGAATGGATTTAGACTACTCTTCATAAATTTCTGTATTCTACTAATGCAGAAGCTGAGCTCAGAGCATCTACTAAAATTCACAAAAGGAGTAAAGGACCCGTGGATAGCTTTAGAGGAAAACTCACTTTCACATTGCCCAAATTAAAAAAAAATAATGACTCTTCTGTCATAGTCAAGAAAAAATATATAGGTAATGGAACGGAACAAAGAGGCCAGAAACTAACCAGCAAATACAGTCCCCCTGACCCCAGTGAGTTAAAGGCATTTAGACAGCAAAGCATTGGTATTCAAAGCATTGCATTTGGCAATTATACAAAACAGGTAAGACTTAATATCAACCTCATACCATGTATACAAGTTAAATACATAGCTTATATCTATCTAAGTAAAAATGTGACTATGAACCATCACAAAGAAAAGAGAAAGAGGAAAATTCTTTGTGGTCCCTGGCTAGGGATACAAAATCTTACATGTAACAGCAAAAATGCAGTCATTAAAGAGAAAATTGATAAGCAGATAGTATCAATAGTACAAAAATAATCTTAATCAGCAATTTTTTTTTTGGTGTAATACAAACGTCCTTCAGCCATATGATAATGATTAAGTGTCCTAGAGGGTAGACCAGGTTCACATCCCACATCAACCCTGAAGATACACTCAGAATGTTCTGTGCAGAAATGTTTTCTGCAGAGTATGTAATAGAAATGGTGGAGTGCAGCTATCGCCCCTGCTGTTTCTTCTTTCAACTTCAAATTACATTCTCACCTGCCTGTGGCTATAGCCTGGCTGAGTCTCAGCATCGAGGAAAAGAGTTCAGATGCCGCCACCTACAGGCAGAACATTAATTACTCTGGAGTTACCATGCCAGGAGTGAGGGTCAACTAAGGCAAGAAAGGGAAAATCACTAAAGGCTCCAAGGCATATTGTTATAGCTGTTTTTATTCTGTATTTTATTCTGTTTTTATTCAGAATTTTTTACTTATTAATAATTATTTCTTATATGTCTCCTATGTGGTAAAAATAAACAAATGCATTATGTTGTAGAGACCAGAAAAAACAAGGAACTATCTAGAAGAGCAAGGTCACCTACATGGAAAGATGATGTGCTAACACGATAGTCTTGTTGGCCAGTCAGCTGGGAATACTGTCTCTGCTTCCTGAGCCTGAGAGTCCAGGCTGACAACCACTCCAAGCCAGCATTTGTAAGGGTCCCTTCTCTTGAGTCTGGTAAAAGTACTTTAGCCACCGGGCCCTCTCCCTAGGCCTGGTATAGGGAATTTCAGTGCCAATATTACTGCTGTTTAGCTTTCTAGGACCTTGCAATTCCAACTTTACTACTCAAAATACTTAGGAAATATAAAAACTCTGTGAAGATGTTTTTTAGGATTCTGGTCTTGATTTAATTGATCTGTGATTATTCCACTAAATCAATACAGATAGCACCAGGCACAAGCCTTCAGACTCTTTCATCCTGAAATGCCATCATTGGTGTGTTCCTAGTTACAGCCTCAAAGTGCCCAACAAGTAAATCTGCTAGAATGTTCTCAAGTGGGCAAAAACCCAAGAATGTCATCTTCTCTCTTGCTATGGCTCTGTGAGCTTTGCAATGGGATTGGATCATCCTGACTTCAGAGAGATGTCATTTTAGAAACGGCCATCGTTTACATCCTAGAAACGACCTAGTGAAGTACCTGGAGTATCTGCCTTGTTATTTCTAAGCACAAAACTTTCCTAATCATAGAAAGGGCCATTCACTATGACTCAGGATCTTCATCTATATTATGAACTTTGGTAGTTGCTTTCATCAGTCATATAAGTCTGAAGATCTATGTAAAACTACTTAGGCAATAACTTAAATGCCTAAGTAAATAAATGCTTCCTTAGTCCCCAATCCAATGATAAGTTGAGGGTTAAAATGTCACACCCCAAACCATATTTTTGATCTGTTTCATTTTTAAGATAGTGTTTCTACAAATATTATTTTTTTAGATGAGGAGACGTGGTGCTGGAGCAGTAGCTAAGAGCTACATCCTGATCTGCAAGTTGGGAGCAGAAAGAGAGATGCTGGGCCTGGTGTGGGCTTTTAAAATGTTGAAATCCCACCCGCCCCTTTCAATCCTTCCCAAAACGGTTCCATCCACTTGGGACCAAATTCAAATATAGGAGCCAATAGGGGTTGCTTTCATTAAAGCCACTGCCCACTCCCATGTTGGCCTGCTTATCTCAAATCAAGAACAAACTGTCAGGTAGAGCTCTGGCCCCGGAGCTCCTTGCAGTATTCTGCTTAGATTCAAACTGTTCTCCATTACTACCTTACCACCTGGTGTCTCTTAAAAGTGGTTCCTCAGTATATGACATGGGCTCCATGCTCATCTGGATGAAGTGTTTCTGCCCCCCCCCCCCCATTATGGACACGTGCCTCACCATGAGTGCTAGACAGTGGCGCTGAAAACAATGTCCAAAGAAGCCAGGACTGGAATCCACAGTTTCACTGTGGCCAAACATGTCAGCCTTCTCCTCACCAAAAGGGTAATAGAAATACGATCTTTCTAAATGTGTTTCCAACCTTAGCAGGTTTCCTTTTCTTTTTTCCACAGCCCAAGGTTAGCCTGGAGGTGACAAGGATGACACAGGGGAAGGAAAAGCACAAAGGTGGCACTAATGGCCAAAGGAAACAGTGCAAGGAGGGATGGGGAAACTGCACTTTATCAAGTGAGACTGGTTCTTCACGGTGGGATCAGGGACAATTCTCCTGAAGTAAAAACTCCAGAACATTTTAAGAAAACAATTTGCTTAACTATCATAATTAGCAGAGTGATTTCATTGCTTTCATACAAGTTTAAAGTATTTTTTCCTGAAACTGTCAACTCTGTAAAATATTAATCTAGACTAGAATTGCTCCTTTAAAAGTTATTTTTAAAAGATCTCCTTCACTCACTCGCTCTTTCTTTGAACCATTAAAATTATTATACAGCAAGGAGCAATTTGCAATAATCCCCCTCCCCAATAATAAAAATAATGTAGCTGTGTACTCCGTATGTTTGATTTAAGGAAAAGGGTTTCCCTTCCTGGACCTCACGAAGGCACAAGGTTCAATCGGGGCAGAGCGCTAATGAACAGGCTGCTCTCCCAGGCTGGGCCCCTGCGCAGAATGACTTCATTCAGAGCTACTGCTCGTGCACGGAAAGTGTTGGTTAAGAACCCACAGAGTTCAGACGACCTTTTCCTAACTTTCTTCCCCCTTGTTTGTCTTTCTGGTCTAAGCCAGGAGTAACATAAATATTCATCAGCTGATGTTAGTAGCTGTGAAATTATGAATGAAGCTATACTGTGTCGCTCCGACCCCATACCCATTATGGCAGCTTCTCCGTGCAGCTCCCAGCCAAAGGACATTTTACAAACTCCCCCTGCTGTACTAGACAGCTTTTTTCTCAGACTCAGCCCCCTTTCCTCTTTAATGCTCTAAGCAGAAATGGTGTCTGTTTAATGTTACCTTAGGTGTATTAAAAGAAGAAGAAGAAAAACAAGAATTGCTCTGCCAAGTTTTAAACTGCCTTGACATAGTGGGTCTATGGATGGATGCCGCTGTGGCAGGGTCTTTCTATGGCATGGTGGCAAAATCTTTTTTTTTTAATATCAAATTCCAGACAGATAGCTGGGGCACTTCTTGTTCAAAGAGCAGAGAAAACAGCCATAGCTTTGATCTCTGTCTGCTGCTTGGCTAATTATCCAGACAGGTGTTCAGAAAGGATGTTGAAAGTTCCTGAATAACAGCACTTCAAACAGGTCCTCGGTGCTAAGACAAAGTGGGAGCAGAGGGACATGGATGGTGCTGCCCAGCAGAGGCCTGTGATGTAATTAGTCTTTCTTTAATGCATATTTCCCACAGATTACTGCTTTTTAATATAGGCTCTTAATTTTCCAGCTTCTAGCTCAGGAAAAAATTTTTTAGTATAAAGTTGGGTATAAATTTTGGAAACAAAAGGCTATGTTGAAGTCAGGGACCCAAGCCAACCATTCAGTAATGAGTAAACAAGAAACAAACTTGCTTCCATAGACATGGGCAAGTTTGTCAACATACAACGTTGTGCTCTCACTTTGTTCCTCGCTGTTTAACTAAAACTCAACATTTGGTCTTTCTTTGTCTCTGGGATAACAGTGCCTGTATTACACGTTCGGTGGGCCAGCCTAGAACTTAAGGAGCATTTATAGGACATGTAACTCCAAGCATCACACATTGAAAAGGCTCAGTGGAACTGTTCTGTGCTGTGTGCTTCAAGCTTTGAACCATGAGTGAAGATCAGCATCTCTTGCTTTCAGGGCCCTGTGGGTTTTTTTTTCCTAGGTTTTGCCACTTGCCATATCCGACCACAGAACCGAAGAGATGGAGAACAGGGTCTCAGGTGTTCAAATGAGGACCAGATCCTAAGCTGGCAAGAAACCTGACTGGAACGGACACTCATAGCCAGATTCTTGCCTCTGTCTCCATCCTGGAGTCTGGTCTTGCCAAGAGCAGAACGGGAGCCAGAGGCAAGCATTCAACTGTATGCTCCATGGCTCCTCTCCTTACCAGAAGGAGGCTGATGAAGAGCCATTAGAGAGAGAGTCCCAGGCAATGATGACCTGTAGGAAAACTACTCAGAGACAGCAATGATGGATTGTCATGCATACCCAGAGACAGCTGGGAAGGCGGTTGAGTTAGCAAAGGCAAAAACAAAACAAAACAAAACAAAACAAAACACAAAACACAAAACAGAACAGAACAAAAGAACACGTTTCCTCCCCCTCCACCCTTTGCCCAGCACTGAACATTCTGACGGAAGAGTAACAGAGGACAGAGCTTGTCATTGATCTTCCTTATGAAACTCTTTCCATGCCATATAATGTCACAATGTCAAAACTATCTCACTGAAATACCCGTTACGTTCACGGTGTCAAGGAAGAAGGTGGCTTGATAGATAGTGACCTCTAAAACCTGTGTACACATGATTCCATTTTAGGAATCCAGGGACTCTTAAAATCAGGTAAGGCACACCACAAGTACAGTTTACAGCATCAGAGTAGCTTTGGGAATTGACGGCTCTATTGTGCAGCTATTTCCAGCTCTTCCATGAATTCCTTTTGCCCTCCGTTGATCTTGAGAGCCTTCCTCCCAGTCCCTTCCTTGCTTCACATAGTATTTTCAGCATTGTAAAGTGGAAAACATAATTACTCCATTTTAAAGTTGGTAATTTTTTACATAATACTTACCTGAAATTCATTTTTCTACTTAGACTGATTAAGGGAGATATACCATGGATTTGCATAAATGCATTATGCATTTCTTATAACTTACTCTTGTTTTTATTGTCTTAAAGCTAATCAGTTATCACTGGTTCTGCTACTGTCAGTTGACTGACTTTGGGTAAGTCGTGCCTTTTCTGGATGAGTTTCTAAAGCTGCCTATGAATGGGCAAGAGTTTGGAGTTCTCTTAATGCCCACAGAACCCCAGGCCATACCCATATTGTATCTGTATTCAAAGCTTTCATAATAAATACTCGGGCTAGGCAAAGTAATTAACTTCTTAAAACAACTTAGCAGCAGGTAGGTCTTATCAAACCAAAATATTCAACCTCACATTTATAGGAGTAATTTGGGCATGCCAAGAAGAAAGCAAACAAGAAGGTAAATTTGAAAGAATGAGCAAAGTTGCTTTGCTAAGTTTCCACCATTCCATGACCTTCAGTTGACAACCTCATTCTGTGTCACTGATGGGAGGTTGAGCAAACAAAGAAAAACACTACTTAGTGAGATGTCAGGCCAGTTCCTGCACATCGTTATCTCACACTTGTCACAGGATGATGCATTCACAAGGCACTACAAGATGAACATCAAAGAATAAGTGCATCTTCCTTTGATATCAATAGGAAATTAATTCTAGAACCTCCATAGAAGCAAAACTGCACAGACGTCCAAGTCCTTTTGATAGCATGACACAAGGTTTGCATATGAACTACACTTACGCTTAGATATATTTAAGCTCATCTCTAGAACATTAAACGCATGATAAAATACAAGGATTTTATAGTCATTATATTGCAGTGCTTCTGTGTGGAGGCAAGGAAAAAAGACATTCAATGCAGGCACAAGTTTGTCATGGGTATGGAACCTCTGGATACAGATGTCTGACTGCATGCTTCCAAAATTTCTTTTTTTTTTTTTTTAATGGAAATATATCCAGAAAACAGGAGTTGGTTTATAAAATGGTACAAAGATAGGGTTGCTAGGCTTAGCACACACATATACCAGTGTAGGGTGCCAAGTTAAACTTGAATTTCACATAACAAGTGATATTTTGAAGGCATGTCCAAAATATTGCATGGGATATATTTTTACTACAAAATTCATTGTTCCTATAGAGTATATACTGTTTGGCTGCCAGTAAAGTCATCATACATTGGAAACATCATTAACTCTGCTACTCCATCTTCATAATACCAAGGACCCAGAGTGTTGCATAGACATCTAGTAGCTCACTGCATGTGGCAGGTCAAGAAACAAATAAGTGACCCATGTGAGATCTCTTTCCTCATTGTCTTGACTGGAAGATGGGAAAAAATAAGTGGAGGCTCCTTGGCAATAAGTGCAGGATATATGGACCCGAGGAACAGCAGTCAGCTGAACGTCTCACTACGAGGAGACTGATAGGTCTGTGGAACAAAAGCAACACTCTAGAGGACTTCATTGCTACTTTTAAACCTCATCACCGCAAACCCCACAGTACCATGCTATTCCTACAGATCCTGCAGAGACAGTTGGAGGCCTTCCTGAGAACAGCCACATAACCCTGGGCAGAGCCTGGCTTGCCAGAGGCCTTTCCTGCCGTGTTTCTCTGTTTACACATGCATCATTTTCTCCATCATTTGCCTGCCTGGTGCACGATGGACAAGGGATGGCAAAAGACTTGAAGACCAATCAAATAATCCTGAATAAATTGTTAGCAGACTTAGATCAGCCAAGATCAGCCAAGAAACATTTATCTAAAATGAGGTTTGGGGGGAAAATCTGTGGATTTCATTTAAATTGTGTTTACTTGACAACAAAGCATGTGGTATATTTAGTGGAACGGGGACAACTAACTTGTTTTTTTTGCAGTTGTGTGGACAAATCCACCAGCTGATCCAATGGCTGCCTTTCAAATGTATTAATTCTGGCTTTTGTATACACTAGCCTGGCCTAACCGTGACTATTTAAAAGTTGCATGAACTAAATCATTTTATTTCTTTTCTTTGATAGATTGAGGTTTTATTTATTACTGAGTCTTGATTATTTCTCAACTGTGGTTATTGCTGCTGTTGTGGGTGTATGTTCAGAAATGTCGAAAACAGTGAACTTTAACAGTGTTCAAGCAAATGGCTGTGGAGTTTTTCCCAAAACTTTCTTCTCACCTCGTCATTGCTTTCTAAAAGTACTACTTAAAACAGGGATATTCAAACCATGACACAGATTATATTTAAACACATATTTTAAATTTTTCAAGACTGTTGCATACTACACTTTAATGTTTAAACTACATTGTCTGTGTTGTGGCTTGAATGTTGATGTGCCACAAATTCATATATGGTAAAAAAAAAAAGGCTCAGTTGTTATTTTGTGGCAACATCAGTAAATTCAGCATTTAAGAGATGGATCTGTATATTGAAGGTGATGGAGTCTTGGAAGAGGCTGTTGGGATTCTAGCCTCTTTGCTGTATTTCTCCCAGAACTTTCTACCTCACAAAGAAATATGAAGGTAACTATGGACATCAAATCTCCAAAGCCAGGAGCTGATACGTCTTCCGTCCCTGTAAGTTGGTTATCCATCTCAGATATTTTATTGTACCAACAGATAACTAACTAAAAGAAATGTGTAGACACCAAACAGGTGCTAGGATTCTTTAGAGGACCACTTCATACCAGGTGCTACTGTGCTATTTGACATACAGGATCTTGCTCTTCTATCTAACATACGTTTTCCTTCTTCTTGGGCTTCCAAGATCTGTCATCACACCACACACTCCTCTTAATCCTGCTTTGATAATAACTTGCCCACACATCATTTCTCACCGTTTGTCATCACATTGGTGATATTACCAGACACCTAGATGATGAGATCTAATGTTAAGGATTCTTTTCTCAAGATGATATTTTCCTTCCAGTGTCTGGGTGAAAATATTAGACAAAATTTTTTTTGCTTTAGCTCTAATGAATCATAACTAAAAATCTTAATAAGAAAATTTTAAACAAGGAAACAAATAATACCAAACCTACTTTAGATCAACACAGTACTTCTCTTTGAAATAATTTTAAAATATCATTGCATGTATTATTTTAATTAGTACACTTGATATGCAAATAACTTATAGGTCATATTTTATTTATTCCTATAGGTTAGAGACCTGTGATATGGGAAATAGCTGTTGTGATAAGTCTAAAAGCTACACTGAAATCATTCCATGTGACTGCCAGTGATAGTCACGTGGTGGAATGAGTCCATTTACAGTAATCTTGAAAATGTTCAGTTCCTTCTCTTCAGTACCTGGCATGACCCTCATCCTCGAGCTACATGTGGCTACTTAAACTTAAATGAGATAAAATAAAACAAAATGGAGTATACCATCATTGATACTTCTCCAAGTGTTTAATTGCCACATCTGTTATTGTGCTGGGAAGAAATTTTCCTAGGAGATTTTTCATCATGTGGCTGGTTTATTCACCTGAAGTCTCTAAAAATGTTTGTCATCATGGAACAAGTGCCCAACAATTTGTAAAGAACAATTTTAGTACTGTTGCTATAATGGGTCAAAATATACATTCATAGTTAAAATGAGACATACCCATGTTGTGCCTCATATATTTAAATTAAAAATAAAAAATGAGATAGGCAAAGCTTTGTTATAAACTCTTATCTTGTGACATTTTAAGTATGAAGTCTTAGCTGAAAATTTGAAATTCAAAGTTACAGAAATGGCATTCTACATATCAGGTTTTTGGAATGAGGAGACATTAACAATGCCAGTCTATGTCTTTTGATGGAATTAGATGTTTGAAGACAATATAAAAGATTTGAAAAAAAAAACAGTGACCCCAGAATATTAGCACTTACATATGAGAGTGTTGAGAAAATAATTTAAACATGTAGTAGCCCTGAAAATGTAACCATTCTTTCAGTTAACAGTTAGTCAATGAATCCAGGAACCAAGTGCATCAAAGTAGAGCAGGAGACGAGGTAGGATGAGGAGTAGCTGCTATGTGGCAGCATTACTGATACATAGGGATATGTGTGATACTGTGACAGCATAACAAATTGATCACAAAACTTGGATAAAAGGGAGGAGTAGATGTGAGGCTTTCATTATGTCTTCACAGCATAAGTCAACCAGTGCTGTCTGAAATCTAAATATGTGTCTAAACCAAAATTTACTCCCATGCTCTTAATTTTTTTCTATTTCTTCCTGTTATGTTCTAAGAACCCGACATGCTATGCAGATACCAGTCCAAGATCCACAGTTGAGATTGAAAGGGCCTCGGGTTGAATTGTAGACCCAGGGTTTCCTGGCATGCTGGTTTTGACCTTCATGCAATGAAGGTGACAAGGAGACTTAGCATATGATGTAAAGGCCATTTCTGTATACGATTCCACCAATAAGAAGATACCACCGTTAGAAAGAAATGCAGGCTTAACTGTAAAGGGTAACAAACTAGCCCTAAAGATAAATAATTCAAATAAGGAAAACAGGTAGGAAGCTGGGCCAAGGCCTTTCTCCCAGCCCTGCTGAATCAAAGGAAAAACTGAAACCAGGCATGCTGCTTATGGAAACCCCAGCATCCCCAATTCCTGACTTTCAGAGGAATCTGGGAAATTTTCAGTTGGACCCTGTCATTTTCTAGGTTCAGAAGATTATCCTTAGAGAAGCAAACAGGAAATGAGTGTTTGAAGGAACCTTTCTTTCTCTTTCCTCGGCCATCTATGGGCAGTCAAATCAAGGAGGGGAATCAAGCCCTGTTGCGCAAGTTAAATTCTGACCAAGACAGTAAATTGTATCCTTTAAAATGGATAAAAGCTTCCCACCATAGAAACATATAATAATGACTTTCTATCACTTGGGTTAACATATTACCTAAAATAAATTGTCACCCTGAAGTCTTTCTGTAATTGGCAAATGACACAGCGCACACTGTAAGAGAGAACAGGTCAGAGAGTGTCCTCTGCCATTATGTAATATGAAACCTTCAGATTTTCAAACACACAGTTTATTTTGTTGCTATGCAACTCACATGCAACATGGTGCATTGTAAATAAATTATGGATTTTACAGAGAAGGGGAAAAATCCTTTCTTCTTCTTTCAGAACAAGCCACAACTTCCTTTCATGCTATCCTAATGCCCCACAGCCTCTTCAAACTCTTTCACAAACACCAAGGTTTGGGCCAGATAAACAATCAAATGAATAACACAGCTAGGACACAGATGCAGCTTGCAAACTGCACGCTAAGAAGCATCTGTCCCACTGTGTCCAGGCCTGAGAACTGGGTACCAAAACCTGATAGTGGAGAGGAAGTTTATTTCACACCCACACTCTTCCAGGTAGAAGAATATAAGCAAGCTTAAGCAAAGGAAATTCTGGATATTTCTGTTGGCAGCCATCCCGAACTATCCAGGCCCCAGGTGTAACTTGGTATCAGGGTGGAAGAACTTTCAGCCATGAAAGACACAAACAGCTACGATGACAAGATGCTACAGAGATGGAGGACGTAATGCCCTTGAACCAGGGATAGGCCATATCTACACAAAACATGACTGCCTCAGTGTTCAAACTGCATAGCTTCTTCTTGAAAAAGCATAAACTAATACTGCATTCGAAAACATGAAAATAACCTGACCCATAGCAATGGAAGAAAAGATCACTATACTGTGGTAAAGCCTTAGGGTGGATCAAAATACACTACAGACTGGTAAAGGAAACTACTTACTGTGCCGGGCGTAGTGGTGCACACCTTTACTCCTAGCACTCAAAAGGCAGAGGCAGGAGGATCTCAGTGAGTTCCAGGCCAGCCTGGACTACAAAGTGACTCCAGGATAGCCAAGGATACACAGAGAAACCCTGTCTCGAAAAACCTAAAAAAGAAAGAAAGAAAGAAAGAAAGAAAGAAAGAAAGAAAGAAAGAAAGAAAAGAAAAGAAACTACCTACTGGTAGATTCGACATGAAGAGTTCCTCATGCAGAGAACTGAATACCCCAAACACACAGGCCTAAGCCATATGGTTTGGGTCACATGGTATTCAGCAACAGTCATCAGCAGTTCACTGTGATGTTTATTTCTGAAACAGAGGGCATGGTGAGGAATGCTGGAATTTTTTTGCATCAGGATCTACAGGGAACCTTATGGTTGTATCAAGTGCATCCACCCATCCACTTGGTCTTTACTGCACGCTGTAGGCATTTGTTTTGCCTCAGTAAGACATAAAATAAACCAGGAAGACACCATGTCCAGCATTTCTAGGGGCGCATGGCCTCTCCCTACAGCTGATACCTAGCAGCTGGCTCATTGAGCTGGCTGGATAAGAAGCTACAGCAGACAGGCCCAATGCACTTGGAAGTTGTTCTGTTACAGGTGCTGCTTTACAGCACACCACCTTGCTACAGTGTGCTCTAGGTGACACAGCAGACGAGTACACAGCCTTAAAAAACATCTTTTTCTCCCCCACCCACCCAGGGTTTCCAAAACCTCAGAGAAAAGATGAACATTAAACAGTATGTATATATGTGTGTAAAATCTCCAGGGTATAACCAAAATTGTGTATGGTGTTTGTGTTTTTTGTACTTGTTTAATAAGCTTAACTTAAATTTTTTTTTAAGTTCAGAAACAGAAAAGACAATCACAAAATGTAATGGCAGAACTCCTGGGAAGGGATGTGTAATCAAAGCACTCCATTCATGCTCCAACCATTCCTGTATCCTATTTGTTTCCAGTGGATCCAACTTTCTCTTTTAAGAAGAGGAGACAACTATACCTTTTTGGTTATGGAAAAGTTATCCAACGTGGGGTTTTCAGACATACTCTAACTCTGAAGACATAAAAAGAAATCTGCGTATCATAGTTCTGAGCTTGTGAAAATTACAGGTAATTAACACATCTGCAGCTGTTCTCTGTAGTAATTTGAATAAATCCTTCTTGTGGAGTGTCACTCTCTGAACTTGACCAACATATTAAGATGGCATCATCCAACAATGTAGCCAAAACGAATATTACTAACAACAAAGGTGTTTACTAATCAGTTGGGAATACTTCTTCACTGGTTAACTAGAAATGACAGCATGATGTGGTATGAATATACCATTTCCTCCTCACATGTGGAGGAAAAGATGAAAGCTAACTACAATAATTTTTTATCTGAGTAAATAACTGCTTGTTTTAATCTAACACAGACATAATTTCAAAAGGAAAATCTATGTTTACATTGCTATCACTTAGCAACGATGTGAGATTCAGAAGCTTGCAGAGGAGAGATCACAAGACAATAAATGTAATAATAGAGCAATATAGCAATCATCCTTAAATATAACTTCACTCAACACTCCATAATAGTTGAACAAAATGACTTCAGAAACCAAAGTATAGCTTCCATTGCAGAATTCCCTCTTTGGGACGAACCCTGTCAGCCCAATGCTGCTCATGCCACAGTGTCTAGGGTTCCATAGTCAGAGGAATTCTCATGGTTGGGGTCTGCTGCTCTTTGGTTATTGCATTTAAAGCATTAACAATTTTATCTTTGAAATTGTGTCTTTTAAGTGACGTTCAATGAGACAAGTGGAGTTTATGCTGAGCCAAACATGACACATTGTCCCTTCTGATATCCCTCCATGCCTCCCTGGAAGGGGTTCTTGGATGCTGGCTCAGCCACTCTGTTCAAGTCCTGCACATGGGTACAATATGCACAAGATACAAGGGAGAACCACAGTCACCTTATAGTCTTCCATTAGTAGTGTCACCACTGCCCCATGCCCAAGGAAGAACAGCATTAAATAGGAAAAAAAAAATAAAGAAAGAAAAGAGATGACACTGACAATCAAGAAAATTACTGTGATGAAAGGGAAAGGCACATCTTTCTTACTTCCTTCTGAACAAGAGTTCCAAGTCTTTATTCACCACGGACCTCACAAAATAAGTACTTGACCCAGAACATGACTATAAATGACAAGTGGAAAATCAAGAAAGGTTCAGGGGGCGATTAGGAAATCAACACTTCAAAATGAGAATGAGGAGACAGTTCAAAAATGGAAATAATTCCATATTGTCCCAAGTAGACTAGACCCATGCCCTTCAAATGCAATGACTACCACAAAGTCTTCAGATCTACTCAGACACTCGATATATGGCTAGAAATCCACCTTCAAAGAAACAGGGTGTTAAGAAATGAAAAGTCTCAGAAAATCACAAATTACCACCATCTATTTTATTCTACTGAGTGCTATTTTCTCAACAGGGCAAATCCAAACCTCATGTTTCTCTGGGCATTTCCAGGCTTTCAAAGCCCAGCACAAACTGTAAGAACCACTGTCTTAAGGAAATCTAAACACAAGACAGGTTAATAAACAGTGAGGTCATTATCTTTTACTTCAGCACACTACCTCCAGTTTTACCAGAGGATATCTTTTGTTCCCCAGCACTTTAGCCTGCCAGGGGATGACGTTGTCTAAACACATTTTCAATGTTTTCTTTTTAACAGTTAATATATTTCCAGGATGCAAGTCCATTTCTTTCTAAAAAAGGTTCCTAGGACACCCATTGAAAAGTCAAAAGCAATGAAGGAAAAGGGGTCGCTATTTTGTTGGAGAAGAACGACACCCTTTGTGTTGAAGTGGGGAGTTACAGTCTGTGGTCACCCTCTGCACAGTGTCTCTTTGTCAAGTAATACATGCTGGAAAAAAAATAATACAGATGGGAAAATATTGTGCACTGTCAGATCTTGGAAACAGCCAAAGGATTTTTCCTCACCAATGTCTTGTCGATGATTTTCACATTCTGGCACCCTGAAAAAAAAATAATGCATACATTTAATATGAAATGAATGCAATAATAATCAGGCAGGTAATCGTTTTCCCAAGGAATGTAAAACTTGACAAATGTAAGGTTTATGATTCAAGGTAGGCTTGCCAAATCTTATGTGGCATGAGACCATTTTTATTACCTAAACAGTCCTTAATACAAAATGACTGGCACATATTTTTATTAACACAAAGAGTGTATTCTTTCTGCCACATTTAATAGACAGCCAGAAGCTGAAAGCTCTCATTTAGGATATGTCTGCAGCAAATTAAAATGTGTAGTGAGGATTCACAGAATGGAATTCCTATCCTGAAAGTTCTGACAGGCTTGGGCTGCACAGTAGCAGGGAGACAATCCATCCCGGGAGTTGTAGCTATCAGGGTGACTTGGACTCTGTGGATCGCAGAAAATGAATCTCACTTCACCTTCGAATGCCAGAAGCCGGTAATTCACTTGTTGCTTTCCCTCCCCACAGCTAAAGGTCCATTTTGAGTCAAACTCTAAGCAGTCCTCAGTAAACACAGCACTAACTAATTCTTTTTAACAAACATTTATTGTTTATGTGCCAGGCACCACTCTAAACACTGCAAACTCTGCAATGAGATAAAAGATGGAAAGATCACTGGTCATGCATTTTATATTCTGGAGAGGAAACACAAAATACATAGTGCGTGTTGTTTTAAAAATAAGTTATGTGACAGATGACTTATGAACAGTGATGGTTTCTAAGGAAAAGGAATGCAAGAACTGGGACAGAAAGCTGGAATGTGGAGCGGGATGAACAGTCAAGATGGACCTTTTGTGAACTCAAAATGTGCACGAGAGCTTGGAGGGACCTTCTCATGCCGACATCTGGGGAGTATAAAGGATGAGAGACTATCCAGCACAGAGGCCACGAGGCTGGGACTTGTCTGATAATCAAGAAATGTTAAAGATGCAAATGAAGCTTCACTGCTGTAACAGGAACAGCAGCAGTGACAGCTGTGGCCGAAAAGGGTAACCAGGGACAAGGGCCTTGTAAACTGCTCTAAGGACTCCGACATCTAGGCTAAGTAAGTCAAGAGTCATTGCAGGTTCCTGATCACAGGAAAAACAAGAGCTAAATGAATGTTTTAAACGGCTATCCTGGCTTCTGGGTTCAAAGGAGACCAGAAGAAGGCAAATAAACCAAGTTTGAGAGGCTGGCCTCCAATAGCCACTGCTAGAAGAAAAGAATGATGGGACAGGCAAGTGGTGGCAGGAGATGTGTTGAAGAAGATCAGATTCAAATTGTGTTGTGATTGAGCAAAGCCCTATGGATGTCAAACTGTGAAAGGACAGGCAAGGCTTGAGAGTTGAGGCCACAGCAAATGAGCCTTTGGCCTGAGCATGACCAGGGAGTGAGAGGCTGCTGGTAGAATACCTGTAATAGAGTTTGACCTACCACTTAGTCGAGGGGTAGAACTAACCGACTGGCTAGGTGGATCTCTGCACTCAGATATCAAGAAGTGAGAAAAAGAACGGTGCTATACTTATCTTTAAAGTGGTCTTGCTCACCAAGACATCCCTGGTGGGACTGTCAAAACTGAAGGCTAAGAAACAGCTGGTAGACCTATGCATATGTAGCACTCCAGTCTGAGCACTATGCCTCAGAGCCATAAAATATAAAGCCAACTGCAAGTTCAACAGCCCAGACTATCTGTTGTATTCCCCTGAAAACTTTCTCTCCTCCTAGGAGCCTGGCTTAAAGTGCACAGAAAACAGAAAAGGTGATAAATGAAAATTAGAACCTGCTATGTTTGAATCTCAGTTGCTCTTCAAGGGCTCATATTTTCATCAGTACCTGTTTCCCATTAGTGGTGCCATGTTGGAAGGTCCGGAGTCTTTAGGATGTAGGGGCTAGATGATAAATGTAGGCACCAAGTAAGGCCTTCAGGGTTATAACTTAGCCCCTAGTTCAACCTCTGCCCCAAGCTCCAAAATGCTTTCACCACAGTGATGGACTGAAAGTCTCTGAAACCATGAGCTCAAATAAGTTCTTCTTCTGGTAAGCTTTCTCTGTCAGTTATTGTGTTACAGTGATACAAATGCAAAGAGTGCCAACCCTTACCACTCAGAGCCATGGCCAGCCGGAATTCTTCCTTCAGGAGCTCAAGGACATCTTGAACACCTTTCTCTCCCTAAGTAAGTAAAAGATATTAGAATATTTGTGTAAACTAGTCAGGTTCTATGTATTTTGCTATTAAAGAATTCTGGTTCATTTATTTATTTTCTTGTCCAATTACCTGGAAAGCCAAGCCCCAGATGATGGGTCTTCCTACAAACACAGCCTTGGCTCCCAGGGCCAGAGCTTTGAGAACATCCGTGCCTTTCCTTACACCCCCATCCAGAAAGACTTCTACTTTCCCTTCCACAGCCTCAACAATTTCTGGCAAGGCATCAATCTAAGGAGAGAAAAACACTGTAAAAAAACAAAACAAAAAAAAAAAAAACAAAAAAAAAAACGGCTCATCTTCACCTCCAATGTCTTCAAATGCACCCAACTAAGGCTCAGAGAGAAGAGAGATAAGTGGGTTTGAGGTTGGTGGTGGGATCATTTCTCCAGGAAGAACAAGTACAATTTAAAATTATATAGCTTCTTTGTTTCCAAAGTCCAGCATTAATTTCGTATTTCTGATGTTCAAATGCAAATATTATGTCTAAAAATTAACACACACAATTCTAAATCACTCAACCTTACATAATTCCCTCTTTTATAAAAGTAAATGATTCTGGCTATTATGAATAAGGCTGCTATGAACATGGTTGAGCAAATCTTCTTGTTGTGTGCTGGAGCATCTTCTGGGTATATTGCAAGGAGTGGAATAGCTGGGTCTTGAGGAAGCCTTATTCCCAGTTTTCTGAGATAGCACCAGATAGATTTCCAAAGTGGCTGTACTAGTTTGCATTCCCACCAGCAATGAAGGAGTGTTCCTCTCTCTCCACATCCTCGCCAGCATGTGGTGTCACTTGAATTTTTGATCATAGTGAGTGGGTTAACCCAGAAGCAGAAAGAGTCAAATGGTATATACTCACTTGTATCTGGACACTAGTCCAAGGGGCATGTCCCATGAAAATCTTCACCTTCCAGAAAACTGGGACAGAGGGGAGGACATCCTATTGGGACTCTAGGTAAGAGAAGCATGGGAGAATGGGGAAATAGAAGGATGCAGAGGGTACTAGAAACCTACAAGAAGAACATTATGATGGGCAGAGCTGGGCCCAGGGGTCCTGCTCAAACTATGGCACCAGACAAGGACAATATGTGCAGTAAACTTCAAACCCCTACCCAGATTTAGCCAATGGACTGGACATTTCTCCACAGTTGAATGGAGAATAGGGTCGGACTTTCACACAAACTCTGGTGCCCCATATTTGACCATGTCCCCTGGATCAGGAGCCCTGGTGGCACTCAGAGGAAGGATAGCAAGCTACCAAGAAGAGACTTGATACCCTATGAGCATATACAGGGAGAGATGGTCCCCCTTAATCAGAGTAATAGGGGAGGGGAGTATGGGAAAAATGGGAGGGAGGGAGGAAAGGGAAGATACAAGGGATGGGCTAACAATTGAGATGTAATATGAATATATTAATAAAATATATTTTAAAAGTAAACGAAGTGTCTTACTGGTATAAGTTATTTCAAATATATTTAAATTACATTTAGCCACTGGAAATCAATGGTTAAAATGCACATTAGACATTGTAAGTAGTGGTACATAAACCATGCAAGCATGGCTCCTCTCTGATTTCCTCTTCTCACACATTACATCCGGATCACTTTGAAAACACTTGACTCCCAGTGATAGGAATATGGCCATGTGAACCTTGAAGACCTCTGTTGCCATTGTCAATTGACAATGTGCTTAGTTTATTACAGAGAATACAAGAGGCTCACAAGGATGAGGTGGAGGCTTATAGTTTTCTTTCTGATCCTCCATACTCCTTCAAAGGCATTGCTTTCCCCAAGACAGCTATGTAGATTACCCCACTAAAACAGAGTGTACCTACCCACTCCTTGACATGGGCTTTGCCTATATGACCCACTTTGGCCAATCACATGAGAGCAGAAGTGGTAGAAGGCGTTTCCGGGCATTGACCTGAAGCTATGTCAGGTGTTTCTGCTTAAATTTGTACTTCTGCTATCTGTCATGAGATAGGGGGTATCCAGATCTTGTTCTCTCAAAACATGGGTCCCAGGGAGACTCTTCTGGATACAAAACTGTCTCAGCCTCGCCCAGTTGGACCTAAAACTTACAGCCCAAACAGCAGGCTAGTCCCAAGCCTGGATCAAAAGACCCCAGTAGCGGGATGATTCAAGGGAACAATTGTCAGTTTAAATCACATGGTTTCCCCCCAGAACTACAGTAGTAGTAAGTAATATAACTGGCTCATTAGATGTAGGTGAAAATTTATAGAAATTATCCACATTTGTCCCGAAACGTTTAGATCTGAAATGAAGTACTGACTCCATTTATGTATGCTGTGAAAGCCACCACACACTTAAACTGCACTTTTTTCCAGAAATAATTGTGCTGAAATCACTCAAAGGCTTTCCTACTTCTCTCCTAGAAGTTTAGTAGCTGAACTTAAATAGAGTTTTATGTAAAAGGCTGAAAACCAAACACAGCTACAATTTGGAGGAAGTGGAGGCAACCCTTGGCAAGTGGCCCCTAAATGTTTGGCAGGTAGTTTAATTTTCCCCTTTCCCTTTTGGCTTCCATGCCTTGCCAAACATGCTTCGGATCCATTTACATACGTTCCCTTACCTATACATAGTCCCCCTTTTACACTCAGGCGAGTTACATCAACATATAAATGCTACAATTTCCAAGCCATGATGCAAGCCATAATTAAGCATATTTCCCCATTTGAAACAAGAACCAAAGAAAAATATTAGCTAGCTTGGGTTCAATACACATTTTCAAAGTCACACAAATCAACTCTGTTTAGGTTATTTCCAGTGCCTAACCTGGCCTAAAAGTACACTAATAAGGGTACTTAAGATATGAATCCTGGAATATAAAACAGTGCCTACATTTGTGTCTCTGTGTCTGTGGACAGGTACATCCCATCCAACACCAAGAGATTTAACTTCCTTCTCTTCCCGGAACTGCACTGTCACTAGGCACACATTACAAAAATAAATAAATAAATAAATAAATAAATAAATAAATAAATAAATAAAAAGATGATCCCGGAGGAATGAATCAATAAGCTGAATAGACAAGCCCACTAGGCGCAGCCCTGTTGACATTTCCTTGTTTTCTTTCCTACACTTTCATTGTTACTCTTTTGAAGATGGACACTCAAGTGTTCCAACCAAAGAAATTGAGAGTTAAACAGGCGGCTGCAGTTAGAGTAGAGGAAATAGCCTCCGGGCTGCTGCTGTCAAGCCTCAGCCTCTCTCCGGGACCACGCCCCACACCTCACCAGGGGTTCTACCCAGGACAATCTCGAAATCACTGATCCAAAGGGTTAGCAAGCTCCAAAATGGCTCTGATGATTTTCCTTTCGCTCTTCAGGTCATGGAGGGATTACGATCCTGGGGACACCTTCAAAGGGAGCAGGGTGGGAGTCTAAATTGCAGGCAGTAGCCACCAATGGAACATGGAACAGGAAAGATTTAACCAATGTGTCGCTTCTCAGCCTAAATCTCCCGAACTGGCATGCCTCTTTAGAAAAGTTTCCCCTTCATGAAAACAAACCAACCTGACCTACTAGGGGATGTGCGACAGATTCTCCTACATCAGGCTGGTCTACTATCCAAACAACTTTATGCAATCAGTACTCAGCCCGGCCAAGACCAGAACCCATAGCCTCACAGTTCTCAGGCCAAAATGCCAATTTCTAAAATAGGGACATAAAGAAATGGGAGCTATTATAGCCAGTGAGTTCAGATTTGTTTGTACATCACAAAAGCCAATTAATATACCAAGTATCTCTTAAGGATGGGACATTTAAAGCATGCTAATAAAGGTGATTTTGTGACTCTGGTACTAGAGATTCAATTTAGGGCCTCCTCCATGCTAAGGAAGCATTCTACTACTGAGCTCCACCCCTAGCCCCAAGGACCCCCATTTAAAAAAAAAAAAGACCTCTTAGATGGTACAGAACATGCCTAAGGACTCAATTTGAGAGCTAGTAACTTAACAGCACAAACACTTATTCAGTGCAAATGTTTGGTAGGTGAAAATTTTACAGTGGAAAAGAACATTATATCTGTAAGTCTGAAGTATTTTGGATCTAGCTGGCATCAAAATAAAATGCAAATTTGAAAAAAAAAATAGAATGTTCTAAGGATTCATACAAGCCAGAGAATAGTATGTCAAGATAAACAAAATTTCTGTTTCTGTTCTACAAATTCAAGTAGCAAGAATTTCTCCATACAAGCAGATGCTTTGAAGAAGAAGAGCTCTGCAGTCCAAACACAGTCTTATAGAGAACCAACATAGTATTGGGAGAGGTCTAACCATAAGTCTGAATGGATTGCTGCTCGGTCTCTCACACATTACAGGGGACAAGAAAATAACTCAAACTCAAGCTTCCTATTTCAAAACTCCTCCCATGATTTCATACTGTGCCTGTGCCCTGGTCTATGACATAACCAGGTCTGCAGGACAGTAAGACCTTCTATGCATCCAGTGTAAAGGTTTATACCACAGCCTCCTTTTAAGCCCTTGAGTGCTCACCTGAAACCCATACACTAAGGGGGAAAAACACCATTTACTATTGACTGAGTGAGCGCTTTCTTACATTTCTCTCATCATCATGGGCCTTAAATTTGCTGTAAGTATGAGGCAAAACTTAGTCAAGAATATCCTCTCATGAACACAGCACACAAAGGGGATGGTTATTGTTTTTTTTTTTTTTTTTTAGAACAGTCTCTGAGACCACAACTCAAAAAGCCCTTTTAGATAAATTTCCGTATTTCCTTGGCCAGAAGGAAAGAAACCACACCATTTAGATATTTTTCCCCTTAAAATCTAGTTAGATTTGATTTCAGAAGATTTATATTTTATTTTTAGAAAACAAACTTCATTTAGCCCGCACACTGAGTCTGTGTCTTCATGCATAAGTGAGGCATAAATCTGGGCAAACACTCCGAGCTGTGACCAACTTCTCCACCCTGCTTTAAGGAGAGTTTCACTTTCCACCTCTTTTTTTACCTGCAGGCAACATTTAATATCAGCCAAGATACTGTGTCTGTGGCACTAAGGAAGGCTATGTCAGATGGGGCTGACAAGCTCCGGCTTTAGGATTTTTAAGTCTTGGGCAGCTAATCCCACTGTGTACAGACTTGGTTTGCTGCACAGTTGAGTGCTTTGGGAAACACTCAATGTGTGAGTGCCCTGGGCACACTAGTGTTCCCTGCTGGCTCATACTCTATCATAAAAGTAACTCAAGTGGTCTGCAGACTTTTAGCCAAATCACCCTGCTGGTATGACAAAACAACAGTTCACTGCTACTAAGTTAAGTTATTTCCCCCAGAGGCTTTTGTGATCCCTATGATTGTATATTCCTTTTTTTTTTTTTTTTTTTTTCCTTCTTCAGATGGCCATGCCTGAATCTTCTCTCTCCTGCTTCAGCTCATACAACACCTACTGGTGTACCTGTGCTCAAAAGAATAAATCCTGCCTTACTCACTAGCAAGGCTTCTTTCTTGGGTTCATAAAGAGACACATTGGGCTGTTTTTAAATAATCATATTTGCTAATTGAGATAATTATGTACCACTGAGAATCTGAGATCTCACATAGTGCCACACAGTTTAGCATAAATGAATACACACACACACACACACGAGTTAGACATGTACAGAGTCCTGATTTTAAAAAAGGAGTACATGGGAAAATCTTAGTGGAAACTCACAGTGGCTGGCACCCCATCAAGTTGTCTTGCCCCATGATTGGACACCAAGATCCCATCTACACCAAGTTTAATGGCTTCCCTGGCATCATCACCTGGAAAAAACAAAGCATCATCCTCTGGAAACAAAAGCTTCGACTTTGAATCGCTGGTATCCTAGTAAAAGGAGAAGGACCTTACTCCCACCTGTCTGGTTTAGTATTTCACCATTAAAACATACCAAATCATTAAATTTAGAATATTAGTGGCAGATTATTCATCCAAAATTAACAATTAGAACAACTTAATTATATGGTAGAACTGTGAGTACATAGTAAAGTATTATAAATAAATGGTTTATTTCTGTAAAGGCATACTCCTGCTGACTTTATTTATTATATAGTGTTTTATTGGTCCGTTGAGAATTTCATACAGTGTATTTTGGTCATATTCATCCCCTTCTTCCAACTCCTCCCAGATTCTTCCTCACCTTCCTACCTGCCAACTTCCTCATTTCTTTCTCCCTCTCCACCCCTCCATCAAGTCCAGTTTGTACTTAATGACTATTTACTGGGCAAGGGTCTTGCTCTGGAATGTGGTCAATATACCAAGTATCACATCATTAAAGAGAACGTGCTTTCTCTGGTAATTGTATTTTTAAGATTTATTTGTGGGTTGGTTAGTAGGCTTTTATGTGTATGTGTGTGCTCACATGAGTTTATGAGCACAACATCAACATGGTCACCCATGTTGTTGACTCTCCCTGGATGGGGAGGCCTGGTGGCACTCAGAGGAAGGATAGCAGGCTACCAAGAAGAGACTTGATACCCTATGAGCATATACAGGGGGAGGAGGTCCCTCTCAGTCACAGTCATAGCGGAGGGGAGTAAGGGGAAAATGGGAGGGAGGGAGGAATGGGAGGATACAAGGGATGTGATAACAATTGAGATGTAATATGAATAAATTAATAAAATATATTTTAAAAAGACTCTCCTGAGACTCAAGTCCTCTGAAAGAGCACTAAGTGCTGAGCCATCCATCTCTCCAGCCCATTTTAGCTAGTTTTAATTAATAAAATCATATCATTTTCCATTTAGCAGAACTACTGCGCTACAATATGGAAAATAAAATAGTATGTATGTGGCAAGCAATATCAAAGCAGCCACCAGTGAACACATCTATTCCAAACAATATTTAATACATGCCTGCTTTAATTTCAGTAACTATCTTGTTATATAGTTAAAATGTGCTCAATATATGATGTGGGAATTATAAGATAACAAACTAAATGTGCTTCAAATATATTGATTTCTGAAAATCCAGTTTTAAAATAGATTAAATTCTTGAACTGTTAACATGATTGTTAAATTTTATTTTCTAAACTAATATCTCTATGATGCCCCATTCCGTTAGCTCTTAAATGCAATATTAAGTAACAACAACTTGATGCTGTCTTAAAAATCAGACTTTGGAGAGCTAAGTGAGCAGATACAGAAAATGCACTTTTCTATCGATTCACTAATGGAGATCAAAGGCAGCCTTGACTAAGAACAATTACAAAAGACGCTCAATAATGTGTAGCTCTGAATGTTTGCGTTTTAGTGTGCTACGCCACTTTCCACTGTATGTCATAGAATACTAAATCTAAAGCATTTTGATGATAATAATATTTAATGGTAGTAATACTATTCTTTTTAAATTATGGGTATATATTGATGTCACACCAACATGTTATTGTCTGCATATCTCTGTCCTCTCCAACTTCTTCTGAAATCTTAGTACCTGATGTGACAGTATTTTGAGATGGAATCTCTGATAGGCAATTAGAATTGGATATATTCATGAAAGTGAAGCAAAGTATTCTCTCTTACCCTATTTTCTTTTTGAAAGGGGTTGCAAGGACTGGGGATATGAGTGAGATTAGGGTTCATGATGTACAATTCACAAAGAATCAACAGAGAGAGAGAGAGAGAGAGAGAGAGAGATTCCCTTATAAGAAATTCTGCCTTCCTGTCTCTTTGCAGAAAGCAATGAGGAAAGGCCTCACCAGAAATTATCTATCTATGCTTAATCTTGGCTCCCGTCCTCTGGCGCCATAAGAAAATTTTCTAATATATATATTGTGTTTAGCCTAATATTATTTTCATTTGTGACTATTACAACGAGTAGTGAGTATTTGAGATTACAATTTAAGAATTGTTATGACGTGGAGAACCATCATCCCCAAGGTTGAAATCAAGAAAAATAAAACCATGTAACAAATAACAAGTGGTCAGCCTAAGAGAATATGCATCTGAGCAGTGCAAGTTGTATTTGTAAAGTGTGTGTGTGTGTGTGTATGTATGTGTGTTGCATTACTAATTTTTAAAAAGTAGGCTGTGAATTTGAAAAAAGGCTCACAGGGTATTTGGAAAGAGGAGAATAAGGGGAAAATTATGCAAATAAAGTACATACATATAATAAAAATAGAATTACTTTTCCATCCTGTAGCTTATAAAAGAATAAAATAAAATTAGCAAGTATACTCTATGATCGACATCCCCAAACATGTTTTATAAAGAGAAACTTTGTGATTTCTTTTCATAAGAGTGACTGGTTTAAATGTATCCCTTTGATGAAGTTGAGAGTTCTGTTTGACATTATTGGATGACTCCGCACAATATAAATAAAGTATTATTTACTATGACAGATTATTGGAACTGATGAAAGCTGTCAATCTTTTGGATAGAAAAAGAGACATTTCATCTGCTCATAATTTAATTACCTTATCTATATTGATTTCATTTTTACAAAAAGAAAATTTGTTGAACTTGTGTAAGAAAAAAAGACTTCAGGATGGCTTCCTTTATCAGCCATTTTTACTTTGCATTTTATGGTTGCTTTACCAGTAGTCTTCCATTCCTTGGTACATGGCTTGACTTTCCTAAAGTTTTCCTTGTCTTTCTTTTGTTCCAGGTATTATGAAACATGAATACCAAAGTCTCAGACCTTTCCACTATTCTAGCTACCCCCTCTGAGGTACCTTATCTTCTCCTTTGAGGCAGCTGCCCAGAACCCTCTGCCTTCTTGCTTTGCTTTGCAGCAGTTACTCTTTGGCTCCACTGCGTACTTTCGTTCTCCTCTTTTCTCTGCTTTCGATCTCTTACAAACAGATGGATGTAAGTTCTAACTTGGGTTATGATTTTGTTTGTAGTACACTCATGCACAGCTACCAAAACACAGATCAATGAGAAGCAAACTGTCAGCCCTTGACTGATGCCTATTTTTGTGTGCTCACTACGTGAGCTGTAACACAATCAAGGTTGGGCAATTATTTTCCCACAGAACCTTGTAGACTTTCCTCCTTGTTTGATGGAAACCACTGTTGACCTGAACACAGTCTGGCCTATAATCCTTCATAATAAATTATTTTCTTGATTTTTCTCTGTTTATATCCATATCTCTCTCTCTCTCTCTCTCTCTCTCTCTCTCTCTCTCTCTCTCTCTTTTCCATTTCATCTCTGATAAGGTATGATTTGTTTTCTTAGTCTAATAATTTACATCACCAAAATTCAGAACTTGTCTCTCTTTAACAATGTCTTCCTGTCCTTTTTATGTATATAGTCTATCTAAAAAGCACATCAGTTAGATAGTTGACCTTTAAAATCATAGGCATGTGTCTCATCAACTTAACTACAATGTTCTATTTGTCTTATTTTTTCATTATATTTGGGGAAATGTCAGTGACTTTTGTTCAACTAATCAATATTTTCATTTTCATTTTTAAGTACCAAGGCTTTAGTATTTCATACCTTTTTATGCTCTATTTTTCCTCTTAAGCAACTCAGAAGTCAGAGTGGGCAAATAGCTCAAGAAAAAAGCATACAACAATGAGGTCGAGAGTTCAAGTCCCCAGGACCTTTGTAAATTCCAGATGGATGTGGTGGTCCACCCTTAATCCCAGGAAGGATCTGGACTTAAAGTCTTCACGCTAAACTACCTAGATTAGCTGGATCTAAATGTCTATGTATCTTGTTCAGTAGCACTTTCTGTGATGATGGAAATGTTCACATAGATACAGCCATGTAACTTTAAAGGAAAGATAGCCTATCCAAGCAAATGGTACTGGTGATACTTGGTACCCTCTCCAGAAGAATAAAATAAGATCCATATATTCTACCACGCATGCAGAAAATAAATCAAAGAGAATAAAAGACCTTAATTTAAAACATAAACACTAAAATGCTTTGACAAAAGACAGAAAAACCATTTTAAAATATAGGCACAGATAAAGATTAGTGAATAGACTTCAATTATACAGGGAAAAACCAAGGAATTTTCAAATGGAACTAAATGAAAATTTAAAGTTTCTATACAACAAAGGAAACTACCAACAGAGAAGGAGAATGCCCATAAAGAATGGGAGAAAATATATTTTAAACTGCATGTTAATATCTAGTATACTTTTAAGGTGTAGCATAACAATTGATTGCACTGGCTGCTCCTCCAGAGGATTCAGGTTAGATTCCCAGCAACCACTGACAACTGTCTGTAACTCCAGTTCTAGAAGATCTAACTCCTCTTCTTGCCTCTGCAGGAACTGTAAGCATGTGGTACCCAAGCATACATACAGGCAAAACACCCATACACATAAAATACAATTTTAATTATAAGTAAATAAATATTTTTTAAAAGTGCCACACAAACAAAACTACCACTTAGTATAGGTGGTACAGGTTAAAAGAAGAAAGAGACCTTTCTCAAAAGAACACAAATGGCCAAAAAGTAATTTAAATTGTTCGAAACTTTTAGCCAACAGGAAAATGCAAATACTACTTGGTAAGTCTGTATAACTTCAGTCAAATAGATTATCATCAGTTAAACAAAGGACAACTATAGCTAAAGAGTATGTGAGGGGAACAGAAAGACTTATTCTCTGCTAGGGGGAGTGAAAACTAATGCAGACCTATGGAGTTGAAGTGTGGAGACTTCTCAGAAACTAAAAAGGAGAACAAACAGAACCACCATGAGGTGACCCAGCTAAGCCACTCTTGGGCCCATCCCCAGATGACTTTAAATCCTATCACACAGATGCCTGCCCACACCCATGTTGACTACTGCTGTATTTACAGTAGCTGAGAAATAGAACCAGCATAGCTGTTCATCAACTCATGAATGGATAATGAAAATGTGGTCCATACACACCATGGAAGTCTAATCAACTGCAGAGAAAAGTGACATTTTCATGAAAATAGGTGGATCAAAGAATGTTAATTCAGCAAGGTAACCTAGACTTAGAAAGACAGACATATGTGCTTTCTCTCTCAAATGCAGATCTGGCTTCAGTGTTTACATATGTGTATCTATGTGGGTCTGGGCCACAAGAAATAGAAAGAAGAGCATGAGAACTTGAAAAGGAGGTGCTAAGGAAGAGAAGAAAATAAATAAAACATATACAATATAAGCAGAAAGGAGAGTTGTGGGCATAGAAGGGTAGAAAGCAGGCCAGGAGCACGGGGGAGAAAATGGGAGAAGAGGCCCAACAGGTTCAAATTGGGTTCTAAAATGCCATAATGAAATTCAATACCATGCATGCTAACTAAAAATTAAAATAAAAGAGAACTGAAAGATGGCCTCCTTACTCAGCGACTGGCGTTTTACTTTGATCTTTATTAACTCACACAGCCAGCTGTGACCGGCAGATACCACCAATCTTGACATTGCAGCAAGTAGGAGATGATATCGTATGATGTTTAAAATCTAGGTGTAGCCAAAAATATATTTTAGACATGTTGTGACTGCCTCTGGTTATCTAGCTATCAAACCAAATTATATGAAGAAGTAAGGAATATTTTATAAGTTGAGAACTGAGCAGGTGTGCAGTCTTCGATTTGCCTTCAAGTAGCTCATCTGCTATGCCAGAGGTGAGTTGCTTACCTTCTGTGTGTCAACATGCCAATCTACCCAGTGATGACAGTCATGCATACTATATGGGGTTGTGGTGGGCAGAAGCTGGATGTTATGTGCTCAACATATGTTGAACCCATATATATATATGAACAATTTTTATTTTCATAGGATGAAAAGGAGCAAGTGGTACTCAGATGGGCAGGGAGGTAAAGTTGGGCTAGATTCATTGTTTTGAATGTTTTGAGACAAGGAAATCGTATCTTAGGATATGATTAGAAAGGCTCTTTCATTTGAAGAAATGGTACTTTGAAAAAAAATTGTCATTCTGATCATTGAGAATGAGCTTCCTTATTCTCTGGGCATTGTGGGGCTGTTGGGAGAATGATGGAATGGCTTGTTGTGATGAGATTACAAGTTTGTGAGATAGGAAGAGGCATGATCAGATAAAAGGATCCCTATTTGTTACCTGCTTATGAAACTTGCCCATGAGTTGGTGTTTTTAATTTTTAATTCAAGTACTTATTTTATAACCGAAACCAAAAATCTATTTAAAAGATCACAATGTTGTATCCTGGCTTGACAAAATATTTACAAATCGTTGACATTTTCACTAATCCTCGGAGAACATGATGTGGCATTCCATATTTGCACTTTTGCCCTTAAGGAAGTTGAGTGTTTAAGAAAGACAGTGGTCACTGGGTAAAACATATTTAAACTACCAAAGCCAAATTGAAATCCACTAGAACTAACTTCCAGCATTAGAGGCTACGGTAACTTCCATAAATTTAGGAGCTAAAGTATTTTATATATGTGACAACACTTTTTGAAATAATCCAGGGATAATGAGGTAATATTCTTTAAGAATTTCTTAACCTAGTATATGTGAAAAGATCTAATTAGAGAAACATTTCTTCAAAAACAAAAACTCATAATGAAAGTGAAAAATAAACAGTTTTTAAAAGAACCTCTATCCTTCCTCTGAGTGCCACCAGGTCTCCCCCTCCAGGGGACATGGTCAAATATAAGGCATCAGAGTACGTGAGAAAGTCATATCCCACTCTCCACTCAACTGTGGAGAATGTCCTGTCCATTGGCTAGATCTGGGTAGGGGTTTGAAGTTTATGGCCTGTATTGTCCTGGGCTGGTGCCATAGTTTAAGCGGGACCCCTGGGCCCAAATCTGCCTATCATAATTTTCTTCTTGTAGGTTTCTAGGACCCTCTGGGTCCTTCTACTTTGCTATTCTCCCATGCTTCTCTCATCTAGAGTCCCAATAGGATGGAAGGATAACAGACTACCAAGAAGAGACTTGATACCCTATGAGCATATAAAGGGGGAGGAGGTCCCCCTCAGGCACAGTCATAGGGGAAAGGAGTAAGGGGAAAATGGGAGGGAGGGAAGAATGGGAGGATACAAGGGATGGGATAACCATTGAGATGTAACAAGAATAAATTAATAAAAAAATTATTTTGAAAAATAAAAAATTAAAAAATTAAAAGAACCTTTAAGAGGCATTATGCCTTTGCTCACGCATGCTGTTTGTTTGTTGGTTGGCGTGATTTCTAGTGAAGACAAAACCCTCTGTGAAGCACATGCTCTGGGACTCTGTTAATGTTCTCTCAGGGCAGATTTTAGCCAGAGCTACAGATTACATCTCAGATTCCAATTTGCATTCATTAAAATGCAAATCTTAAAATGGTCGTAAGGGTGGATGATTACTAAAATCACCCAACTCCCTGAGGTTTCACTTTCCTGAAAACATTAATCCCTGCTCTTCTGCTAAAAAGGAAAGGAAAGGAAAGGAAAGGAAAGGAAAGGAAAGGAAAGGAAAGGAAAGGAAAGGAAAGGAAAGGAAAGGAAAGGAAAGGAAA
>OU015742.1:14541930-14622039 GCA_907169655.1 Acomys percivali | reverse complement strand
CATCTCTTTTAGCGGGTTAAAGCCTTTTGCGGTACTGGACTCATGTCAACTTACATAAGGGATAAAGGTAAGCCGTTCTAGCTCCCTGAGAGGTTTTGGATGTAAAGGTTACAATTTTTAAAAGTTTGAATGTTTGTCCCAAAGTTCCAGTCAGAGAAATCCTCTGGTGGTTTGAATACAGAGATAGGCTCGCTTTGTTGTTCCCAACTGGTTTTGATTTCTACAAAGCACAGGCTTCAGGGCTTTTCTCTACTCCCAGGTTCGGCTGTTCATCACCGGGCTGCAAGGTAACTTTGAGTTTTCACAAAGCCAGCGGAACGGAGCTCTCAGCCGAGGCACTGCTGCTAGGAAAGCACAGCCTGCCCTTTTACCAGGGGTGAAGGTTTCTGATACTGTTCCAGCACTGAGGAATCATGAGATCAACACATCCTAAAGATAACATAGCCAGAACCAGCGAGATGCTTTAGTGGATAGAACACTTGCCGGGCAAGCCTCAGGACCTGAGTTCAATCCTCAGAACCCACATAAAGATGGAAGGAGAAAACCAACTCTACAAAGTTACCCTGAGAATTACACTCATGCACCACGGCATGGGTAAACACACAACAGCAGCAGCAAAACAAAAATAAATTTAAAACAACATATCCGGGAGAACATAGTACCAAGTAAACATGAATTCCATGTGACGTTTTGGAACTTTGTTTTCTTATTTTTACTGCCTCCTTTATCATCCTGAAGGTATAGCTTCAAAAATAGAACCATAAACTACTGGGGGCAAGACTGTTTGTTTCCTTGGTCTCCTCTGACCTGGAATTTGGCGTATATTTTAGACTGGCCTTGAACAAGAGACCCTCTTGTCACTACCTCCTAAGTGCTGGCATTTCAGATGTGTGGCACTGTGCCCAGTTAAACTTTTATTTTAAAGATTTATTTATTATTTTATTTTATTTCTGTGAGTGTTTTGCACATTGTAAAAAAACATTTAATTATGCTAGATAACATATGCAACTAATTTTGTGATGAAAACATCAAAATTCTGTTCTTTAGGGCTGGGTATGAAACTCAGTAGAGAACTTGAACAGTATGTACAAACCTTTGAGTTCAACCCAATCACTAAAAAAAAAATTTTTTTTAAATCCTGTTCTTTCAGCAAATTTGAAATGTATAATACATCAGTACTCAGTGTGGTTTCACGCAGAAAATAGCTTCTTAAAAGCTATTCCTCTAGTCTAAACTGGGCTTTGATTGACATATTCCTCTTCTTGTTCTCATCCCTGGACCCTAGCTTCTCATTTCAACCACATCACCCTAGACTTCAGTTGACATCCTCCTTTATCCATCCTCAGGTCCTCACCGCAGCTCCTAGTTCTACCTCTTTACTCTCTAATTCCATAATATTCCATGATGCACCCGTACCACATTTTCTTTATTTTTCATCCATTTATGGGGTGTCAGGTTCTTCCATATTGGTGATTGTGAATAATGATGACGTGAACATGAGAATACAGATAGTATTATATGTGTTTAGCATACCTAATGTCAGCTCCCTTAAATCTTCACTTATGAGTGGGATTATTGGATCACATTGTAATTTTATTTATTTATTATTTTTTATTTTTTAAGGGATTCCACTGACCTGTCATGTCTCACTACAGCAAAGAAAACAGTTAGCTACAGAAGAGACTACAGTGGACTGGAAGGGAACTCAGACAAACCATACACCTGATAAGGGGCTGATATTCAAAGCAGAAGAAAGGCTCAGTTCACTACCAAGAAAACAACCCACATAGCAGGCTATGGAATAATAGTAACAGTGATCACTTCTGCTGAAAGTTCCTCCCAGATAAACCCAAATAAAGTATCTTATTAAAGTTAAATCCACATACACTAGGGTGGGCCCAAGCATGAGGTAAGCCATAGGGCTCAACCATGAGGCCACCTTCCAGTGAAGACTTAACTACATCCACACCCTGTGGAATCTCTAACTGGCTCCATAAGAATTGAGCTACCTAAATGCAAGCCCTAAAGTCCAATGTACAGTGACTTGCGTGACTAGCTCAAGTTTATCACTCCACAAAACAGCATGCCTGGCAAGGGCTGCCTTACAGCCAGGAAGTGTGATTGTGCCCCTGGATTGGGGGGCAGGTTTCTTTATTTCAAGCCTTAATGAAAAATGTTTCCTTCTGACCCAGGTAATGTGGGTGTAAAACCTTGGACTAATAATGAAGATGTCATTCTCAACACACTTTAGAGATTAGTGTCAGGACTGAAAGGCCTCTGGTTGCAAAGGTTTGATTTTATATTTCAGTCAGATTTTCAGTTCTTCAGGTAGAGCATCTACCTGGATTTAGGCAGAAAAGAGAGCTCCACCAAAGGAAAATCTAAAAGAAAACCACCTCACACATATGTGTATCCTTTGTTTTGTACGTATTTTACAAATTTGGGTCCCAAGCCCGCCCACAACAGGTCTTCAAAGGGGACTCTGCATGCATCTCTCTCAGGGACTAGAGTAGTTCTCTCATTTCCCATTTTCACCCTGAGATCAACAGGCTCCCGGAAGACCTGGGCGCTCTTCAGTGGAAATGTGTTCCTAACAGCCTCATCATAGAGGACTTAATCCATTCCTTTAATAACTGTACAAAGCATTCACCCCAGGTTTTTGTCTATCTGATTAAGGCCTGATATCTATAGGAACTACATAGAAGTTGATGAACTTCGGATTCCGCCTAACAGACCTGGAGGGAGACCTGATGCCCACATTTCTTCAAAGCTGCTGAGTATGGTCAAGGCTGGTGACCACCAACCATTCCTTGAGAACAAGATTGTATGCATTTTCTTTCTGAAGTTCCCATCCAAGTTCATGAGATGTAGCTAGGTAGAATTCCCAGAAAATGGGGGGAAACCTGACCAGGGGTAACAGAGTATTCATTAACACACATGGCTCGATAGTTGTTGATGTTACCCTAGTGACACCTCTCTGTTTCTGTTAGTGACCACCAGGGAGAGGCACAGGCCATATGCTGTATTTGCTCCCATATCCATCTCTTACTGTGTTTGCATCAAGGAGTTAAACTACATTAGAGTGCTTATGCTCAGGTCATTTAACTGCCACCAGACATATTTCATAAGCAGGTTTATCCATAATTTTCTCAACTTTATAAATTTCAGATTTGAATGAAACATTAATAAATGAATCTAAGTTTAAATGTTCAAGGATGGCAAGAGAAAAAGAGTGGTTACCCAAAGCTGGGAAATTACAATTTACCAATTATAAAATAGGTTCCAAATGTTTAATGCCAAGTCCGGGAGTTTTATGAATAGGATATTGATCATGTAAAACAAAAGCACATCATGACATGAGGGAAAATATAAGATAGGCCAAAAGATGTCCCCTGACAACCATACTAGAGAAGTTATGAGACCATCTCATACTCTGACGGGGCCCAACAATTGAGCAATTTCAAATATCCGGATTTCAAATGCTTTATTTGAACATTATCTCTTTTCTCTGGGAAGAAATGGCCTCGAGTTTCCAAAGTTATGTTTTTAAAAGAAAAAAGGAGAGAAAGGAAGAAAAAGTTTAATTTGTTCAAAAAGTCTAGCATTTTTAAGATGTATTTGATTAAAATGCTCCTACAAGACTTAGTCACTGAAACATCTGTGCTGAAAACAATTTTTTTTAGAAAAACGAATTTTGTCATCTGCACAGGAAGTGCTTGTGTAATGGGGAAAATATGCAGTGACAGAGTACCAAGCCACTGTGTGTTCAAAATTCATGGTCTGACATGTTGAAGTACTTGCATAAATGTACACCTTAATGAGCATTGCGTGTGTCAGCCTTTCATCACGTAAGGACTAAAGACATGACCAACGCTGTTGCCAAAGTGTCTGAAAGTCTCATATTAATCTTCTCAAGAAAAATAAAGTTCTGAGGAAATTAACTAAGTGAAGTGTAAATTATGCTCGATCTATTTAAAAATGGTCAAACAAACCTTAAATTACAGTTTAAGGACTTTAACCAATGTAAGTACTTTCAACAAAGGTGAGGAAAACAGGCTTAGTTTTGCAATTCCTTTAACACAAGTCATTCTCTGAATTGGAACAGTACATCCTCAAGGATCACACTAGCCTGCCACTGTCCTTTGAGGTTTTTGTCACCATACAGAAGTGCTCGTAAGGACTCATCAGTTCCTGGGACACCTGAGACCTCCCTGCCTTGCTTCAGCCCATCCCTAGGGCACAGTGCTGAGCTACAGGAAAATATCACCCTCACCTGCTTGTCATGCAGCTGAGTTGACTGAATGGTCCAGTCTTGATATAACTGGCAGATAATGAGGAAGAGAGCATCCTGCAGTCAGGCACTTCCTAGTGATGAATGACTCTGGTGATCATCAAGCTTATATCTGGTGACTTAAAACAAGTCCCACAGCTTAACTCCCTCAGTGTTGGGACACATTACACCCTAATTGCTCACTGTCATAACCCAGCGTCCACTCAGAAGTCACAAAAGCAATCACATGCTCTCCTCAAGGCTACTCGGTTGCTTAAACTTTGGTGCACAGTCCTTAATAGCATACCGTTTTATGTTGGTCTTTAATACAGCTAGCTAAGTTGGAGCTCAGAGTGAGACCTTCCTAGGTTGAACCATTCTGTCCACCAGGGCTAGTCCTTGCCCATGTGTCCCCTCCTCCTCCACTGTCAAATGATGAGAACAATCCTGTGGGTCCATTTTGAAGAGTGATGGCAGAGCTATAAATCCAAGCACTGCACCTAGTACAGCAAATACCCTCCACCTTAGGAAAAAGCCAAAAATGTATTTTAGAACAAGCCCACTGCTTTGCCTGGGTTGGGTAAGACTGAGAACAATGAGGTTCTTTTCCTGGTAGGAATGTTGAAATGGATATCTCCCTGGTTACCTAGAATGACACATAGATATATAAATCAATAAAACTTTCAAAACTACATCGTTTGACTTCGAAGCAAAGGAAATGACAATGTTTTCCTGTTGAGTGCTTTCTGTCAATGGTAAGGCTGATCACTTAATCTTGGAAAACCCAGAAAATTCAACAGGTAGAACGCTCTCCTCTACGGTGATCCATTCTCTGCAGCGTGCAGCTCTTTGTGTCACTCTCCTCCACCTGCACCTTAATAGGTGGCCAATCCCAAACTTCACTTTGGAATGTTTTAGGCTCAGAAAGAAAGTGTTCAGATTTAATGGTTTTATGGCCCATCAAATCCTGTGTGGTACTCTCTAATTGCATCCAGCGGCTGGGATTTCTTTTAAAACTTTTTTTTTGACAGTTTAATAAGAATTTGCTAATATGCTGAGCATTCCTGGAACATGTTAGACAGTGGTGCCTTTCTCTCTATGAGGTCCTAGCACTCCCTCATGTGGCCTTTATCTACATAACAAGCTAGAAATAGAAGGATAAATATATTTTCCTTTATTATTCCTCATTTTTAAAGGCAATAAATAAGTAGGAGTGTGCAACTCCATGGAAGACGGGGTAAAGCTGTATTATGGTCTCTACACATACGATGAGGTAAGAGAGCTGCCCTAGTAATGCCTGTGACATAGCAGCAAGCATTTGAGAAATCAGACTTGGGACTAAAGAGAGGGCTCAGCTATTAACAGCTAGGCTCAGAACAAAAAGAACAAGAAAAATCAGAGTGGTCTACCTATCTTGCAAGACAGAAACCAAACATAACTATATTACTTATTTTATCAGCTAGTAAGATTTATTATCACTGCTTGTTAATGCCTTTAATATGTGAAATACAAAAGCGATTTCTTCCTTAAAGAATAAGAAAAACAAGAACTAAAAAAAAAAAAAAAAAACAAAAGTGGGGTGGGGGCAGGTAAAGTCTCTTATTTCTAGACATTTACAACTCTCTAAATATTCGAATAATTTCCAGTTGTTAAGGTGTTAATTAAATAATACTCTGCAGCAAATCTTTTAGTTACAGCATAATGCAGAAAAAGTCCACGATGTTTTCCAGCCACACCCCTCCTCTTCATAAGAGCTTTAGGAGCTGTGGCTTCTGTTGCTATATAATTAAAGACACCTTACATATGCTTTCAAGTATTTCCTAATGGATTTCATTTTCTTCTCAAAATAAAAAGGGTAAAACATGCTATGGTTTTGATTAATATTCCTAAACTATCGCATAGGGCTTGCCTCAAGGTCTCTTGCTACAATTAATATTTGGGAAATATCAATGGTTGACTAGGTTATTATAGTCAGCACTGACCAATTAAATAATGACATTGAACAAAATATTTAATGTCATCCAGCCTTCATTTCCACGTTGACAAGGTTCAAGATCAGTCCTTAGGGACTTGGGCTAATATATTTTAGGATAGTGATAAAGAATAGATGAGATAATCAATTTTCAAATCTGAAACACGCCAAATGCTCAATCCATGTTAGCTATCTTCCCATAAGACTTTCAAATGTATCTTTCTGAACTTCTGAAATAGTTACCAAATGTTTACTTGTGTCTTTAGCAAGCTCCAAAGAGAAATACACTTCCACTCCAGTCCTGTATCCCAGGAGCACAGAGTAAGAGAAGACAGCAAATTTCTACAGGTACTGACTCCCTGCCCAAGCTCTCCAATGGCTGCTATAGAACACATGTTTAAAAAAGAAGAAAGAAAATGTACAAGGGCAGCTATGTACTTTGAACTGTCTTAGGTAGTTAGTGACATTTTAAATATAATCAAAACCATTGTTTTTAAGTGCAAAGATCATTTACCGTTCTTGGGATTTTCTAGATCTTTGTGCTGTGTCATCACTGGTTTCTTTCTCTGGTTTTGTTTCCTGGGTCTAGTGGTGATGTTGTTCTGTTTTGCTCACTGCTACTGACCTTTCTTCTCTGAACTCCTGGGTGTTGAGATTGCAGGCGTGTGCCACCATGCTGAGCTGGTTTTGTTCTGCAGTTTTCTCCTTGACATGGTTTCCATCATGTACTGTTTAGCAGTGGAGAGCTTTGCTTAAAGAACTTCCTTTTGAATCACAGGCATGCTCAGGGATAGCTAGGTTTCTAAAGTCCTGCAGAACAGCCCCAAGCCCTTTGGGACATAGTATGCAAACCACTAGCCTTGCTTAAGCAGCTCACTTTATCAGTGAAGGAACAGTAATCCTAGAGAGTGAAAATGACTTGCCACAAAGCAAAACCAGTTAGTGGTGAATTTCCACATAAATCAGATGTCGCTGCTGAACAGCCCGGGGACAGTTGTAACCCACAAAAGTATTTGCTTTGGCCCACATGCTGTTGCCCCAAATAGCATTTTAGAGAATTTGATTTATTTGCCAACATATAAAAACAAGAAATTGTACATAAAAATTGAGATTTCTGGCTTCTTTTAAGATATTTGAAGATCTGCCAGACTCTCCTGACTCCCTCAGGAACAGTCAGCTAAAGCTAGGACATGGCTGCCCCCTTTGGGATACATCAGGCAATCACACTGGCCTTCATCAAGAGCATAGACTATTATTCAGTTACCTCCTCTACTCTGTGTACATTAAAGATTTCGAGCTTAGCCCTTAAAGGTAATTTTTGAGGTCCTTGCATAAAGAGTAAGACAAAAATATTTAGTGAAAATAAGTGATTTTCATTATGACAAGATGTGACTGGAACTTCCTTTCTTTGCAAATAGTTTGTTTCCTTGGCAATACAAAATTTAGGGGCCAGATAATTAGAAAGTTGACAAAAATCATCCATAATAATTTTAACAGATTTCACAATATTTTGAAGAATCAAGCTTAGAATAAATTGATTGATTTCAATTAAACCTTCTTGATTCTGTAATGACTTCATGCATCTCGGAGAGTAATCTACTAAGCCTGAATGTTGCTCCATTCTTGCTTGAACTTTCTTGTGGTTAACTACATACTGCACCAAGCTATTAACCCAGAATGCATTTCTCCAGAAGCCAACAGTGGCAGGAAGATTGGAACTCAAGAACTTATAGCTAAGAAGAATCCCAAAGTAAGTTCATGTAAGGGGGACAGGGAGAGAAAAAGAAGAAGAGCGATAAAGAAAAGAGTGTTAATAAGTAAAAATTTCTGTGGACACCTATGACTCAGTCTCACTGAATGACAGTATCAGAAAATGCTGTGTGCTCTGGATCAGAGACAGCTGGTGTCTGTTCATCAGTGGCTGTGCTCCTAGGCCACTCAGGTATCAGCTCGAGAGGCCTTCCTTCTCCTGCCAAAGAAACTCACTACCCCAGATTCACAAACCATGGCCCACTTCACAGACCACAGCCACATGCACAAACCAAGCAATAGCCTTTGCTCTGAGTTGATGACCATTAACTTACAAGATTAACTGCAATATTAACACTTCATGGATATTCAGGAAGACAAGGTGGAAGCTTGAACAACACTGAGGTCCTTGAGGGAGCCCCCTGGCTACATCTGTATTATAACCTGACATGCTACCGGTCAGATGGGAACTTCATTGAAGATCTTAGATTCTTGAGGACAGTGTTTTAATCTCCGACCCCTATTCCTTACTCCTTTTCCACTTTATTCAATGTAGATTGTGTGTGTGTGTCACTGTCCCAGAGTCCTGCTTGGCTATAAATTTATGGCTTCCAATGCCATAATTCCTTCAGAGCATTTTCAAAGCACTGTTCTTGAGACAAACTGCTGGGATCTGGACAATTCCTGTCACTTATGAATTGTGTAGCCCTGGGCAAGTGACTGGTCTTATGTGTGTCTCAGTTTCCCCTGTGTAAAATAGGCTTAATAATGTAGTTGCTTCTCTGAGCTTTCTGAAGATAGGGTAACCTGATGGCTGTGGTATAATTAGGCAAGTGGTAATTGTTGGCTAAGAGAATCTAAAAGGATAAGAACTAACGTGCACTTAATGTCAGCTCATGGTGAGTGCCAGGGGACATAAGGTTCCATGAATAGTCCTATCTGGCCTATAACTTAACAGTTTCTAAATAAACATTTTCATTTTATTCCAGCCAGGAATGCTTCTAAACAGTTCTCTGCCCCCACAGTGACTTATCCAGAGATCTCTGCCCACTGACCTACTCAATTCCCTCTGTTTCTGTCCTCTGAGTTATTTTCTGGTTTTTGTCTCTGCTTTTAAACCTATTTTTCATTGTTTCCTTCTTGAAAATTAGTTTACAAAGATGGGCCAACATGTCCCCTTGATGAGGAGGCCCAATGGCACTCAGAGGAAGGATAGCCGACTACCAAGAAGAGATTTGATACCCTAGCGTCATATTCAGGGGGAGGAGGTCCCTCTCAGTCACAGTCATAGGGAAGGGGAATGGGGTGAAAGCAGGAGGGAGGTAGGAATGGGAGGATTCATGGGATGGGATAGCAATTGAGATGTAATCTGAATTATTTTATTTTTCAATAAATAAATAAAATTAGTAAATTATCATCATCGTCATGCAAATTACAATAAGCATCTCCATCTTCCAGCAGAGTTTCCAAAACATGTTTTCTGGCTACTAAAAACAACAACAACAACAACAACAACAACAAAAAAGGAACCAAAATATTGTGAGCCTTACTACCATGTGTAACCACTTTTTAAAATGCCTAAAGTATGGTAGCTAGCCCATCTGTAATCCCAGCACTCAGGAGGCAGAGGCAGTAAGATCAGGCTGAGATATGCAATGAATTCTTATCAAAATGAAAAAAAAAAAGAAAGATCATTATATTTGTGTTTGTTTGTTTGTTTGTTTGTTCAAGAAAGGGTTTCTCTGCATAGTCTTGACTTTTCTGGACTTGCTTTGTAGACCAGACTGGCCTCGAACTCACAGAGATCCTGGCTGCCTCTGCCTCCCTGACTGCTGGGATTACAGGTGCGTGCCACCATGCCCGGCTAGGTGGTTAGATTTTTAAAAGGAACAGTTCATAATCATATTCTGTATTATTTTCAAACTTTTGTTTCTTTTGGCATGCGTGCCATTTTTTCATTGCATCTCTAATTAGAAGCCAGTTCTTCTAACATCTGCCAGATAAAAAAATAAAATGATAAAAAAAAAAATTGGTACAAAAATATTTTTCAAAAACGAAACGAAGCAAGTTCCAGAATGGGATGCACATCCTTAATCTTTGATACAAATTATTTCTCAGATTCCTCTGCTTTCTAGTCTTTCTATCCATTTTGGAAACTGCACATTTCTCCAAAATCACACCAGCCATCACCGTCTTAAAATAATAACTTTACATCCAGAAAATAAATGTATGATAACAGCTTACATTCCTTTGTGTATTAGGAAATGAAATCGTTCCACTTATTGGTCCTTTTGTCTCCTCTTTGGAATGTCCGATTTTCTTACTTTTGTCTCTGTATTGTGTACAATAGAATGAACACTCGCCCTTTCTTATTTTCTCAACTATTTTTCAGTTCCTCAAAACCAATTACAGTATTCTGGGGAATATTTTCTTTTGATATTTATGGAAATTTTGGTGCACTCAGGTTGTAATCTAATATGCCCATCTCTCCATTTTGGTTTTGTTGCCTGAAATGTCTATAGATAGACCAGCCCCTACTACACTCACCTAGCCCAGTCTCCTATTAGCGCCCACCCCTATTTCAGGGGCTGTGTGTTTCCAGACTACCAAAATTAAACTGAGGCCACTCATACGCATATGGCCCTAGCATTAGGAACGATCCTGGCCTCTGACCTATGCTTACGCCGTACAACCTTCTTGTGTCAAAGCAAAATGTTGACGCTCTTGGCAGAAACCTGTGGGACTCATTTCAACGAAGAAAGTGGATCTGTGTGATCCTTAATTCTCAGAATTAAGATGCTTTAAACTAGAGTCCATGCCCTTTGGGCCCCCATTTCTCGCCATGCTTGGCATCAAAAGATGTCAACTTGGATTCTTTAGCAAGGCTTCTTAGTCTCTAAAGCAGAATGTGCAGAGGTCACATGTTCCGTGTTGCTACGGAAACAGGAAGTTAGGTCACATGTTCCGTGTTTCTACGGAAACAGGAAGTTAGTACATTAGCAACGGAAAGGGACTTCTTTGCACCCTGTTCACTTTCTTCCTTGCTCCTTCCTGAGGCAATGGAAACCACTCCACTGGAAACAGAATCCACACATAAATAGAATCAAGTTCCAATACCATGCAAGAAAATAGAACCAACTAGGTCGCTGTGTTTATTCTTGCACTGAAACGCCAAGCATTTCAGTTTGGAATAAACCGCCTCTGCCACTCTTGACCTATGACCTTGGGCAGACTACTACTCAGATCGTCATTTTTATGGACCTTGATATTCTACTCATAAAATAACTAACATTTTCAGAGTGCTACTCTGTGCTGGGCGTTTATATGCATAATGTTATTATGACCCTCACAGCAACCCAATGCAACTACTAGATTGATCCTTGTTGTGCAGAGGAAAGCCAAGCACATAGAGAGTATCTTGCCTTGAGCCACAAGCTAGAAAGCTGACAGTAAACCAAGGATTGGTTTTTTGTTTTTTGTTTTTTTTTTAATGAGAGCTTCCTCAGAAGGGTGTTAGAGGTGGGAGCCTCGTCTCTCTTTCCTACCTCGTACAGTGGCCAGCTCCCCATCCACATGAGCCATGCACTGCATTGCAGTAGCCCCAACACAGATAGGCATGCTGACGGTCTGTCCTAAAACAGAGGTCGACAGGTCGATAGCAGCAACATTCCGGAGCATACGTGGATATAGCTTCCATCTAGAAGTTAAAATGATATTAATATTTATATGTAACTTTAGAATTTTAAAACTGTAACCAAAACTTTACCATATTTTAAAAGAGAAAATAACTTTTGTTAAGCCAAATCTTTTTTTATAAAGCTAAAGAAAAATGGACAGATTTAATGTTTGCTAGCATAGAAAGTAAACAAGCTGATGATGAACATCACATTACCTGATATCCTACTGTATGTGCAGTTAATTTTTTGTGAACTTGTTGCAATTTTAAAATATAAAAATGGAGATTACAATGGCTTCCCATATAATTTTTACTAAAGTGTGACTGTCACATCAGAACCCATCTGTGCCAGCACATAGGTCTGAGAGCTGTGACAAAACCAGGCAGGCAAGTAATGACCTAGACAGCCACATCTAGGCCAGTCGGCGACCCTCCAGATTTCCTCATTTTTCTCATTTCCATCCTCCAGATTTCCTGCAAACATTTGTCTGTATTTTTCATCCTCATATTTTTGCTTTTTCAAGAATAGTGCCAGGCGTGGTGGCACATGCCTTTAGTCTCAACACTTGGAAGGCAGAGGCAAGCAGATCGCTGTGAGATTGAGGCCAGCCTGGTCTACAAGGAGAATTCCAGGACAGCCAGGGCTACACAGAGAAACTGTGTCTCGGAAAAAGAAAAAAAAAAAAAAGAGCACTAAAGAAAAGCATATGTGTGGACTCATACAGCAGACACAGTGTATTTACTAATCCTTTATGCTGCTGCATGTATAACCAGTTTGTACCTTTGTGTTGAGGAACCCCATTTCACATCATGGACACTACCATAGTGGTTTATTCACTCTTGGGGGACTCTCAGATAGCAGGCTACCAGGAAGAGACTTGATACCCTATGAGCATATACAGGGGGAGGAGATCCCCCTCAGTCACAGTCATAGTGGAGGTGAGTAAGGGGAAAATGAAAGGGAGGGAGGAATGGGAGGATACAAGGGATGGGATAACCATTGAGATGTACTATGAATAAATTAATAAAATATAAAAAAAGAAAAAAAAAGAAAATTCCCATTTGTATTGATGATCAACAGCATCACTATAAACATCCACTTACAGGCATTTGGGTGAATGGAATTTTTATTGTACTCTGCCCAGACCTAGATAATGATATGCAAAGTCCTAGAGGTTACATTCCGGTTTCAGAAGGTTTGGGTCTTCTTTCTGTAAGGAAGATCAGCTCACAGCAATTGCTTCTAGAATTATATTCTCCTCTTCAAAGTTACTAACCAAATCCATATCCACAAGAATAATGATAAGGGAAAAGTTAAATTTGGGGGTTAATTGTTTTGTTAGTTAAGCCTTTTCCTCAGAATAGTTCATAGAAAAGAAAAGTTTTAATTCTTGAAAATTGTTGTAAATGATTTTCCTGCGATTCCTCTACATGCCAACAGAAGTTACTATGGAGCCAACCATCAAAAGTTTTATCTATAAATCTTACCGAGAATAAATTATCTTTTCTATCAGCTGAATGCACATTTCCTATTTCTGTTGATTGTCCTCCTTGTTACAGGCAAACTAAGTCTGAGTGTTATTATAATAAACGTCTTGTTTAGATACACATACAGACCTAACCAACAGTCCCTGTTATTTTTCTAGATTTATCTCTTCTACTTCTAACGAGGTTGAGGTTGCTCTTGTAAGTATAGCAAAGAATAACTTTATATTGGAGAAGTGAGGGGAAAGCCCGTAATTGAGTAAAACTCATTTCCCCAGGAGGAGCATCAGCAACAGCTTTGCCTTTGAGGACTGGTTAGAGGTCTGTAATCGAACCTTTCTCACACAGTGAACTAAAAACAACCCATGCCTGGACAGTGTAATAAAGGGGCTTTAGTGTGTGCTTCCAGAGCTGTTCTTTGAAAGTCATAATGGACATCATTTTCCATCACACCACATGTCTGTTCCTGGAAATCTTTTCCTCAGCACCACACTTAAATCATGATGCTTTGACTTCATTTTGACGGGGAGAGGCGGAGGAAGCCCTGGAGGGAGTATTTATTACGGATCATCTCTAAGCCGTTAAAATGAGAGGAAGAGACTTTAATACTGGTGACAAACGCACCATCTTTTAAAGGCATTAATATTAATATTTACTTGTGACTAAGGGAATAGTGGAAATCTTTATGAGGAGAACCCACAAAACTATGCAAGTGGATACATGTGCAAAAGGTGCCTTTTATTTTTTTCTATTTTATTTTATTTTATTTTTAATAACACATTTTTATTGAAAAATAAAATAATTCATGTTACATCTCATTTTCTATCCCATCCCATGCATCCTCCCATTCCTCCCTCCCTCCCACTTTCACCCCAATCCCCCTTCCCTATGACTGTGACTGAGGGGCACCTCCTCCCCCTGAATATGGTGCTAGGGTATCAAGTCTCTTCTTGGTAGTCTCCTATCCTTCCTACGCGTGCCATTGGGCCTCCCCAACAAAGGGACATGGCCAAATATGGGGCACCAGAGATCCTGTGAGAGTCAGTCCCCAGTCTCCACTAGGTGAAAAGGTGCCTTTTAAAGTGTCACCATTATGGCTCATTCTGTCCACAAGCAGCAGCCTTACATTCGTCCACTTGGTGGCGCAGTCACCCTAACAATCATGTTCCCTAACTCTATTATCTGTTTTCACGTATTACAGTATTACAGAGACTCTTCAAGACCTACAGTTCCAGGCAACATTAAATAAAGTCAGGGAAACAGGAAAGGGCACATTCTCCAAAGTGTCCTCCAAATTTTAGTGTTTTCCAAATTACAATAACTTCGCCAGATAGTTTCAGTGGACTTTTGACCCCAAATTTAAATGGCTCTCACGCTAATTATACAACAAATAATGCCTCTACATAACCTTATGTTGCATTCCCGTGCCATCCACTTTAGGAAGTCCCTGTGAAGATGGCTAACACAGCTGGAAAAACTTAAGGCCAAAATGAACAAAAGACGTTACAACAAGACTTTCAGCCTACACTTCACATAGAACAAAAGCCTAGGTTCTAACTAAGCAAAAACTCAAGAGAGACACACACTTCCTAAAAGTACCCACAAATTCCATTGCACTGAAACCTTGCACCCACTTATCATAGGACTAAGCACCTGGAAATTGACTTTCCTGGAGTCGAAAAATACCAGCACATGCCATTCCAATGTCTTTAACTGAACTTTCCACGCTACGAGTTTAAGGCAAATGATTGGCAAAGCTCCTTCCTCACTTCTTTCATGGATTAGCTGAGAGAGGCTGTGACATTTCTATTTATGTAACACTGAAAACGAACGTCACTAGAGAGTTTGTGATGTTTCTCAAACAGTGAAGTGAGGCTGGTGTTGCTTTTGTTTGCTAGACAGTTTGAATTAAGCCTCTCATTTGTCAGAGTCTTGTTTTGGCTTTTTGAGACAGGGCTTCTCTGTGTAGCCTTGGCTGTCCTGGACTCACTTTGTAAACCAGACTGGCCTTGAACTCACAGCGATCCGCCAACCAGTGGGGATACAGCAGGAGGGAGGCGGCTTCTACTTCTGATGTCACAATCCTGCTTTTTACTCAAACTGTGGAGTTAGTTTCCTTTGGGAAGGATTGTAAACTTTGTCACAGGTGAGAGCAGTCTTGGCGGGCTTTGCCCTTGGATACACCACTGATAACTCCCTGAGATTAACCTTGAGATAGACTGGGTGGAGTCATCCTGGGCCTGGCATTCAGGAAGCGCACCTGGGGACTCCACCTGGACTATTGTGTTTCTAATTGACCCTCAACGGGAGAAGGAGATCGCCTCTTGCACGTGACAGACAGGCAAGCCAAAAGGAGAGAGGAGTAGCAGGTGGAGACTGGCTTGAGCGCTCGGGGATCAGGAAAAGGATCAGCGAACAGGCCGGACCAGCAGGCAGGCCAGAGACACCTAGGGACCTGTTGCATGGAACGGATACTGGAAGGTTCACTATTGTTTCCCTTTAACCTTTTTTCCCTTTTGTGTAAGCTAGTTGGGTTGTATAATAAAGTTTAATTGTTAAGAAACAAAGCCAACAGTTTCCATCAGGAACACCTTCAGGAAAAGCCACAGAGTGTGTGACAATGCTGGGTGAGTGGGCTCCTTTATGTCTGTGTGTGAAAGAAATAGTGAAGTACACTTTTTCAGATTAGCCCCAGTCCGCCAGGCTATTCAGAATGAAGCCACCTGGCATTCTGGCCTTTGCCTTGTTCCTATGTATTTGCAACAGGGGATTTCATTCTTCTAGGTGGTTCAAGTTGTTCATCATTTCACGACATGATTTCTGGTCGTGATAATGACAGTCCCTGGCCACACCAAGGACTGTCTCCAAGCGGCTGCTGGGTCACACAAGTGGCCCAAGTCTCCAGAACTCCAAAATGTGCTTGTCACATCTGAGTGCTGATGGACAAAGCCAGTGACGATGCTCCCTTTACTTGTGAGAAGGAGATGGGGATGAACTCCACAAAGGCCCTTGGAACACTTTGACCTTAGGTCACAGTTATCTGAGGGGTGATTATTTTGTAGCCTTTAGTTGAAACAGAATAAGAAACTCAGGGGTGACTTCCTTCCTGCTGTCAAGGCAATGCTACCAAAGCCAGCAGAAATTCTCTTATTCCCTGCTCAGTGGCACAAACCAAGGGATTGTGGGTCATGCAGGGAGCCACAAAGCAAAGGAGGCCTAGAGATGTCAGATGGACATCTGTCAGAGGACAGACTTTCGTTGTAGTACAAATATTAAGAATCAGCTGTTCTCCTGAAAAATTTCCTCAATACCCTTTTCTTTAAAAGAAGCGAGAGAATTATCAAGTTTTATGAAAGACATGGCACTGCAAGCCCGGTTGCGTTATTTGTGTCATGGGGATAAATAAGTCCATACTTAGGATGGTATTTCTAGTCAGAGTGCTATGGAAGTCACAGAAGCCAAGAGACTCTTCTGGTTGGTTATAGCTTGGAAGTCACCAGTACTTTATGCCACAAAAAGTTTTCTAAGATTAGCAAGGTGGTCTGCTTCACTGTACTCAGTTGCTCCTTCCCTTGAGTAGCCTTTGGGGGGCATTTTACCTCATCACCCACCACTAGATTATGGAAACTAAGCCAGTGTGGAGTTGCTGCAATGCAGGTTCCTTTCTATTTGTTTCAGTGTTAGGTCCTCAGCTTGTAGCGATCTTGTCTGTGAAAACAGTTCAAAGTACACTTCAGTCAATTGTCTAGGCATGTTGCCACACTTCTGCAGCACTCAGGAAGCAGAGATGGGGAGATGACTGAAAGTCCCAGGCTAGCCTGGTATGCATGGACAGTTCGACATGACACTGAGCTATTTAATGGGCTGCACATGGCTGGGCTGTCTAATAGAGTAGAGAAAGCCGCATAGAAAGGGCATGGGTGAGTAGCAGCAGCAGCAGCACACATACACCAGCCCTCTGTATCAGTCAGGGGCCTGAAATATCTTTGGCTATAACAGCCCAGTGGGGTAAGATGACATTTGAAGAGACCACTCAGGAGAGCCTTTTACCAGTTAAGCACAATGGCATGATCCCAAGAAAGGATATTTTACAAGAACAAGAAATGTTGACAGTTGACAAACTGCAGAACTTTGAGCTCCTACACTGTTAACAACTCCCCCTCCAAAAGTCCCCCTCCATTTGTGTGTTCAGGATGGTTTCAGAGAAAGCCTTATTGAGGACCTTGGAGGTTGTGTAGATGTCTCACCGTGCATGCTACCACCAGCCAGGTTCCAGCAACTTGCATGTAAAATACCTGCTGCCAACAACAGACTACCTTGATTACAATGACTTAAGTTCTCCTAGTTAGAAACAGAAAGGCGATGCTAGTAAATTCATTCTATATCACATAAAAAAAAATAAGAAAGAAGGCAGATTTTTCTGTCTCTGGATAATTTTTTAGCCCTTTCTGTTTAAGGAAGGATGATAAAAGGGGAACCCTGAGGTCCACTAAGGACTACAGTGGAAGAAGAATGGCACAGAAAACGTGAGCTGTGGAAAAGCCTCTCCCAGCTACTAGGCTGAGAAGAACCCCCTTAAAATTATTTTATTTTTTGGTTTTGCCCTGAAAAGGAAGCATAAGCCATCTCGTATCTGAAATATAAAATCCTGTGGAAAGTAATTTGGGAAGAAAGATGAAGTGCTTTGCAGGAGGCGTGAGACAGTAAGGGTGAAAAGATGACTGCCACACAGGCATATTGAAATTTGAGTTGACAGTGTAGACAAACCATTGATAATGATGAATGATAACAGAGGAAACCAGCAGGGTGAGAGAGAACCTGTGAAGCCACCATCCTTTCAGGTTCGACTGTCTTAACATGTGAAGCTGTCCCCTGGTCTATCCACACAAGCCTTCTCTGTCACACTCTAATAAAAACTAAATGGAGTCATCAGCATTTATGACAACTTGTAGATATAGTTAAATTAATTACCGACATAGTTTGGGCAATGGTAAGGCTCGCTTTTTCCCATCAATCCCCAGACTTAGAATACTTCAACATTTTAAGACCTCAAGATTTCTCACATGCCAGCAATTTTCTACTCCTCATTAAATTCAAATCCAAGCAGTCATTTTCACACCACCGCATGAAACTACATCTCATTCTTATGCAATATCACTGTGGGGTATTAAAACACAACTTTAAATAACAAAGTTTCTTACCTAGAAAATGCTCTAATATTATCAGCCAAGGTCTCTTCATCATTTGCCCCAGACTTGTAATAATCATACACTGACTTTTGAAGCACTGATCGGGCATGTTGTTCATAATCATTGATGCAGACCAGCCGGGGCAACATTGTGGCAGGGTAACACAACTTTAGATATTCTGGAAATTTTTCATGGATTGCTTTGTATGCCCAGGTAATTCTGTTATTTGTCAATTATTAATAGACATTTGCCAAAGTTCATATTTAATTCTCTCTTGCTTACATCAAGTAAACAAACATTGTATGCCTAGACTTTGACATTTCATTTGCAGATTAGCCACCAAATGTACCTGGAACACGCAGTTAGAGCTGGGGAGGTAGCAGAAATGAGTAGGGTCTGTCACACTGAAGGAACAAGGCAATGAATCACAAGTTAAGGGGCTGGCCTGAAGCCACCGCTGGCTCAGAGCTACATGAGGCTGGGTCTTCCAGCAATCTATGCCCACTGAACTGTTGTATGGCAGTGCGCTTTTGACAAAACCCAAACTAAGACTTACTAATATCGAATCTATGGGGAGATGAAAAGGATGTATTACTGGTGAAAATAAAGCACCAGATGGAGTTGATTTTCAATATGAGATATTTGTATGTTGAATGCTTGTTCCCCAGCTGATCGTATAGGAGGTTTTAGAAATGGTGGGAGGAGGGGCCTAACTGGAAGCAGTAAATCATAGCGGAAAGGTCCTTGGTAGTATCTCGTATCTGTCTTCTCTTCTCTACTTACTGTCGGCCTACAGGGATTAGCTCTCCTCTGTCACGTGTCATTGTGATGTCCTGCCCAAATGCATGAGGCAAGGAAACCATGGACCAGAATAAACAACTTCTCCTTTTGAAATGTTAGTGTCATCAGCTCTTTTTACAGCAATGAGAAAGCAACACAGTAGGTACTGAATACACACTCATCTCCTATTTCACCAGTGGGTTTTTGTAAAAGATGATTTCTTAATTATATCATTATATCATTATATCAACATGAATATCTAAAGTGCAAAAAGGTGCATGAGATTCCCTGGCTTCTATGAGGCTGTTGCTGTTCTGTACTCATGTCAATCCTTTTGAATCGTTCTTTGCTTATTCAAGTTATTTTCTACTCCCTCCTGAGGATCGCCATCCAGCAATGATCTATGTAGCCATGTTCTTTGGAGAAATGCCTTAGCTCATGCTTTACAAAGCTCCAATGAGTGAATGGGATGTAGAATCTATATAGTTCACACTGGGCAAAGAACCTATAAATTATATATTGTAGATGGGAAAGCATCCAAGGGAAAAATTAATAGAACCTCATGTGTAATCTATGGCTTAGTTTGGACGTGAAACCACAGGAGACACATGAAGCCTAGTCAGTGGTCATGTAAAGTCTCCACAATATTGGTCACCAAGAGAGGCAGGAGACACAGTGAGGATGCATCCACTTCTACTCCTGACAAAGCTACTAGCAGCCCATAAGAATGTCTCCATGGTGACACACTGAGGAAAATGGAAATGAAACCAGTAATGAATATAAGCTTGAAACTGTTTTGGGAAAAGAGTTTTGATTGAGTCAAAGGAGGTTTGTTTGGTTTATCAATGACATACTGTTTGGGTTGATACTGAACTAGACATAGGCATATTCCAATGCTGCCCAGAGGTTCAGGCAACACATGAAAACTGTAATTGCAGGTTTCAGTCTCCAGCAATGACCCCACCAAAAAATAAAAACAACATGAAAACTTTAAATTGTTCAATATATTTTTTAAATTTATTTATTTTAGTTTTTATTTAAGTAATTTATTCAGATTACATCTCAATTGTTATCACCTCACTTGTATTCACTTCCCATTCCCCCTCCCTCCCTCTTTCACCCTATTTCCCTCCCCTAGGTCTGTGACAGAAGGGGACCCCCTCCCCCATCATATGATCACAGCCTTTTAAAATCACTATAAGAATGTGACAACTTTCCCAGTTTGACAATAAGATTGTTATGAAAGTTGATCAAAGGAGTCTTAACTGCCCCAGTTTGACAGTTAACAGAATCATTTTTGCAAGTCTTAGCTACTTCCCAGTACAGATTCAAAACCACGTTTCTTTCTTTCTTTTTTTCTTTCTTCTTTATTTGTTTGTTTGTTTGTTTGTTTAGATGGGTTTCTCTGTGTAGTCTTGGCTGTCCTGGATTCACTTTGTAGACCAGGCTGGCCTTGAACTCACAGAGATATGACTACCTCTGCCTCCCTGAGTGCAGGGATCACAGGCTTGCAACACCATGCCCAGCTTACCTTTCCTTTATATAGCCCACTCTTTGCAACAATTGCTAAACATTATTAGTTGTACCGTGAAACTTACATAACTAGTATAGTGAGGCAGTTTAGTGCTGTTTAATAAACTAAGCAGGTCAAATCCAAGTGACACTAAAGAAGGGAAGTAAGAACCAGAGATTTTCAAAATATGATCCTGGACCAAAATTGGAGCAGCCTCTGGAACCAAAATGGCAAATGTGCATGTGCATCCTTGGGCTCTGCCCCTCAGGAGACACTTTAGCCAACTGGGCTGAACCAAGCCATGGCGGTGACTGCAACTCAAAATACTACTTGAGAGCCACAGATTTGTAAAGAAAGGGAATAAAAGAATAGGCTTGAATTTTAAAGCGAAGTGACCAACAAACTGTCCATGCTCCTTTAATGTTGTTGCTGGTGGTGGATTTGGAGTGCTTTCTTAGAAAGTAAACTGTGAAATGCCTAGTCCTTACATTTCATCTGTCTCTTGATGAACAAGAATAAAAGGGGTTAGAGTTAAACGCAGCCTTTGCTAATTCATGACTATCACACTGTGGAAATAGTTTACACTCTTTCAGAGACAATAGAGGTTGTAAACTTCCCTGGAGGCACTGCACAACATGGTGCTTAAGAAGAGCATGGGTAAGCCGAGCATGGTGGCACACACTTTAGTTCCAGCACTCAGGAGGTAGAGGCAAGCTGACTGATGTGAGTTCGAGGCCAGCCTGCTCTACAAAGTGAGTCTAGAACAGCCAACACTACAAAGAGAAACTCTGTCTCTAACCTACCCCCTACCCCCCAAAAAAGAGCATGGGCAAGGAAAGTTCAGGGGTTCGGGTGTTCCTCACGTGGGTGCGTTTATGTGCAGCTGAGGTGACCCTGATCTCAAATCTGAGAATAGGATGATGCCAATGGAAAGGCCCATGTCTTCTTACTCACAGTGGCCAAAAACACTGGAACTCTGGGGGTTTTGTTTTGTTTTGTTTTAAGACGGGACTTAATAAAATTTAACTTACTTCTCTTCTTCCCTGGTATAACAATAAAACCTTCAATAGTAATGCCCAACATCTCCCAGCTCCTTTGGCTTGTCCCCAGGCCACAAGACTATCTTTAGGGACACTTATATGCTCCTAAATCTCCAGTAAAATTCAAGCCTGAACTCAAAGGAAACAATGAGAACTCGCCATGATTTTGGGTGCTTTTATCCAATATGCAACTTAGACTCTTGTTGGAAGATTGTATGACTTCCTGTTTTATGTTTTTAAGAGGCATTTTATTGAAATGAGGAGTGGGACTTGAGGGACATATCAGTCATTTCCACCATCTTTGGCATCAAAAGAGATGAGCTCTCTAGCTCTAAGAGTAAGCAAGAAGCCCAGACAGCACTGTGGATGGCAGAAGGCCGAGTCAACTACAGGTACAGAGTACATTTCCGCGTCTACTCATGACTTCGGCACTTCTTTCTACGTGTGTTTGTCTTTTCATTCTCTATCTTTGTGAATTCTTTTGGCCATTTTTCATAATAGATTATTTTTGCACTTGACTAACAGGCTTTCTTTATACATCTTTAAATATAGAACATTTTCTGTTATGTATGAAGTATATTTTCACTAAATTCTTTTTGTAGTTTCTTAAGAAATTTTATTACTTTTAACTGTGTGCGCGCGCACATTCGTGAGTGCTTATGCGTGAGTATATGAGTGTACAGTGTCTATAGACATAAGAAGAGGCAAGTCCCGTCTCCGAGAGCTGGAGTTATAGCGAGCAGCCACTGGACATGGGTGCTAGAAACTGAACTTGAGTGTTGTGTGGGAATCCCCAACCCTTCACAAAATTCACGACTTTCCTTCACACCCTAATTCTGCTTAAGTCAGCTTCGAATGTTCCTAATAGAGAACTCGCGATGCTCAGTCTCATGGTTGCCCATTCCCCCTCATTCTCTTTGTCCCCATTCCTTCCCTTCCTCCTGTCCCCTCCCTGCTCTCTTCTTTTCTTCCATCCATTGTTTCTTTATTTCTGTCCACCTCCTTGCTTTCAGCTTTCCCTTCCTTCTATATTCGTTTCTCTCCCCTCTCCTCCTCCATCTAATTCTCTTTTAGTTTGCCTCTCTGCTGCCCCCGTCTTCAGTCACAACCAAACATAGACAGGCACTTTGCCTCTATCAATGTAGCACACTTTCTGTACCTTTAAAGGTCTTAGGGTAAAATTTTAGCAAGAGGTCCTTGCTTTCCTATGAAGTGCTGACTCCTGGCTGAGGTAAAAGGGCATGCAAATGTTTACAGGCTTCTGGGGAAAGTTTTCTCTCTTGTCCTCTGCCACAACAGGACTTGGTAGGCTGTTTCCTGGGGGAGGGTACAGAGGCTCGGTTGACCTGAGCTTGCTCTACACTGAGAGGAAACCACTGAGTGTTCACTTTTGTCATTGCAGAGAGTGGTGTGGCTTCTTTTCTTTTTGGTTCTTCTGTGCTTCCTCCTGTTTCATTTGATAACATATTTTCACAGAAACATTATATATTTATAAATATACAAGAAAGAGACTGCTGGTCAAAAATCTGGGACTGAAAAATGTCACTAAAATTTTTCAAAAGCCATCAATTGTCCTAGGGAATTGGTCTAGAGAAAGAGGATGTGTGTGTATAGGTCAGGACAGAGCTTGAAGTTCAACTTCTGAGTTCTAGGTTGTGGCCACTCTGGTAGTGTGGGTTTTTTTAAATGTTTTTAAATTATCCATTTTATTTTTTGACATATAGACCTATATATATATATATATACACATCCTCAAAGTAAGATACAAAAAATGGCTCCTTATATACAATGAGCATATATTCATGTAACATATATTTAATCATTTTATTTTTTGTGAGTATAATTTCATAATTTCTCCATTTCCCCTTCTCTCTCCAGATCCTTCTCTTAAACTCCTCCTTGATCCCTTTCAAATCCATGACTCCCTTTTCAGTGACTGTTGTTATTTACATATATATACATGTATATACATATATATATCTGAAATACATAAATAGGCCCTGCTCAGTCTGGATAATGTTACTCCTATGAGTGTTTTCAGGGATGAGCATTTAGTATTGGATAACTGATGTGAATGCTCTTCTCTAGGGAAGATTTTTCTCCTGCTCTTACTATTTCTGAGGTGCCTAAATGGATGAGTTTGCCTGCCTTTGCCCTAAGGCCTTAATAGTTTTGCTTTGCATTCCCACAGTCCATCATCCAGTATTTGAGCATGGCAGTTTCCCAAAACATACTTTCCTTTCATTGAAGATACTGTCCTCTGTCCTCCAGTCTTCATATGGGATTTTGCATGCTGCCTCCCCACTTGTTGGGCTGCACACATCAACCTGCTTTCTGCTCAGCGCTCAGCAGACACACGGAAGACTCTTCAGCCATTTACCTGCCTGGAAGCTTTTCCTCTATCTTTTAAGTTTGTTGTTTCTGCTTTGGTTTGTAAAAATAGCCTTTTTTTTTTTTTTTTTGCTACTGCGGAAAAACATTGGAAAGTATTCTTACAATATTGTATTTCACATATGTAAGTGTTTAGTAAGAGGCTTTTTAGTCAGGCTAGTCCAGGTAATTAAGAGTAATTAATTAAGGTAATTAGTTTTTAATATTCTCAAATAAAGCTATCCTATTGCTAATGTGTTGAGCCCTTTGATCTTAGTTTTCATAATCCTCCGGAGATGGGACTGGAGAGTTGGCTCAGCAGTTAAGAGTATTCATTTCTCTTATAGAGGACCTGAGTTTGGTTTCCAGTAACCAAACTGAACAGCTTACAAGGGCCTTATAACTCCAGCCCCAGGGATCTGAAGCCTTTTTTCTGACCTCACACACATACACACATCAATATAATGAATATCTCTTTAATAACCACCCTACTGCAGAGGTCTTAAAGGCATTCACCCATGTTTTCAGTCATCTGAGACTGAACTGTACAGAGTGCACTTGTTACGATTTTGCTTCAGTAAACAAAGTGGGCTAAACATTTGATTCTCCAGATCTGCTCAGCTCCTCCCTTCAAGTCTCAAGAAAATAATAATTTCTGGCTCTCTTGTAGTTGAGACCAAGCTGGTTCAGGGCCATGCAAACAATTCTGGACTATGTGCCTGTGACTGCTAAACTGGGCTAGAGTACAACATTGCAAAGACAGTACCTTTCCTATCTCTCTTTTCATTGGTAGAGCCTGCAGCTTTGTCCTAATGGTGGCTGTTTTGCCTGACTGATGTTAATGGTCCCCAGCATAGAGGCCTGAGACATAATATGAATGCATCTACAGAGCTGCCATTCCAAACCACACAGTGTACTGCAATCTTCCTGACAGAAGGCATAGAAAAGGAATCCAATTACTTTTACAAGCAAATAACTAGTTGCCTGACAATCACTCTCTTAAGTAGCTTATCTTTCTTCCCTCATTAAATAACATTTCATTTTATGTACATAATCCTCTCACTTAATCCACAGTAACCCTCTAAATTTATGTGGCAATATTTCCTACTTGTATGCAAAGATATTACCCAGGTGGCAATGACAGATGACAGAGAGCAGACAGTAGATGGAATGCTCTCTGTAAGTGCCCTACAGCACAATCAGGGAGAAACCTCTAAAGGACACTAATCTTAGTGCAGAGTGGCTCTTGGAGCCAGAGGTAGAGTGGATGGACAGTGAAGATGTCATTCTCACAGACTCAGAAGCAAGAGGCCTTCAGCTGCAAGGTGTTGTTTAAATTATAATCTTCTGAAAGAAGGAAAGACTCTATACATGTCAATGAGAACTTCATTCCTTCAGGAAGATCATCCAGATTTAGACAGGAAAGAGAGCTCCACCAAAGGAGAATGGAAAAGTTAATCACCTCACATGTATGTGCATCACAGAACAGAGTCTCCTGCAAGTCTCTCCTGATACAGGGAGAGGTGTGGGTACAGACAGTCTTTCAGCGGGTATTAACTAGCACTGGTTCTCTTCTCAATGACAGAAGTGACTATCAATAGCATATCTCTTACATATTCTCAGGAAGTAGCAGCTAAGAGACTAAGATCCATATCACATGGCAGACGTTCAATGACTCCTGAACCAAGTCCACAACCCCTGGCTCCCTGTCTCAGCAAATGGATCCAGCAGAATTCTTCCAGATTTTCAAAAAAGAACTAAGACCAATGCCCAATGCCACTTAAAATTTTTCATAAAATAAAAACAATCTCCCAAACTCTTTTTATGAAGGTAGCCCCTGATAATTAAGTTACAACAAAAATGAAAAGTACAAACCAATCTACCTGGTGAATCATGACTAACTTTGTATCATTCTAGACATTCAGAGATGGATACACACATGTAAACCAATGCTGTTCACATAAATAGAGACAGAAATCATGTGATAATCCCATAATCTCATCAAATCAAAAAGGACTTTGACAAACTCCAACCTTCTTTTGTAATCAAAGTCATAGTGAGGACGGACCATATGGCAACACAATAAAATATCTACATAACAAACATGTAACCAACATTATGCTGGGGTGGGGTGGTGATCAAAGTATCCCCACTAAGGTTAGGAGAGCAGGCTTCCATTCTATCCATGTTTATTCAATGTAGTGTCAAAGCATCTTTATTGGCAGAGGATATGATTATATACACAGGAAACCATAGCAGCAACACCAAAACACTCTTAAATGTGATAAATATTTTCATCAAAGTGACAAGATACAAAATTAACAGACAAAAATTAGTAAGTACCCTTATTGTACACCAATGACAAATACACTGGAAAAAGAAATCAGGGGAACAATCCAATTCACAACACACACACACACACACACACACACAAACACACACACAGAGCCCTAGGAGAAAACCTAACCAAGGATACGAAAGAGCTTGACAATGAAAACTTTAAGGCACTGAAGAAAAAATTTGAGAAGACACCAGAAGATGGAAGTAATTCCCATACTCATGGGTTAGTAGCAGGATTAAAAGAAATCCATGGATTCAATGAAACCTCATAAACATGTAAACACTCACATGCACACAGACATTCCCATACATACAAGTATTTATATATTTGTCCTCATATGCGTACATATATACATACGTATAAACACTCACATGCACACATACACATGAATACACAAACAACTTCACTCATTCCAGTGCATTTTTAGGAAAGATTATAAAACACCATTATATTCTGCCTGCAACTTGCCTTCAGCAGGATCTCCTCACCCCCCGACCCTACCTTTATTCTCTGAAGGCTCCACCTCTAAATGTAGCTCCCAATTCCTCTAGTTCTCCCCCACAGGCCCTCTCAGCATTCTATCCATCCAATCTTCATTCCTTTCGGCCATCCACTGACTGACCTACAGAACCATCCTTTATTCAGCCACCACAATGTGTAGGATCCAGAGAGGGCGACAGCAACCAGAAAACCACACACCTACCTGACACTGGCACCCGAGAACCACCTCCAGTACCATAACTCCAGATGCAGGATATAACTCTAACCCCAGGGCAAAAACAAAAACAAAAACAAAAAACAAAACAAAACAAAACAAAAAACCATGAGCAACCAAGACAACATGCATTTACCAGAACCCAGTAACCCTATTAAGAAATGCACAGAATGGTTCTTGTCAAGAGGGCTGCATGTAGAAAAGCAGAAATAAGTCCATATTTATCACCCCAAATAAAATCCAATTCCAAATGGGTTAAGGACCTCAAAATAAGGCCAGCTATCCTGAATCTAATAGAAGAGATAGTTGGGATAGTCTCAGACTCATTGGCACAGGAAAATACTTTCTCAACAAAACATAGATAGCATAGGCATTAGGACCATCCATTAGCAAATGGAAGCTCAAAACAGAAAAGCTTCTGCGTGGCAAAGGAAAAGGCTACAGAATGGGAACAGATACTCATCAGTTATACATGTGATAGAGGGTTAGTAGCTACAATATATAAAGAACTAAAACCAAAACCAAAAGCAAAGAAAACCACTTGAATATCAAGATGACTCAATAAAAATGGGGAACAAAACTAGCAGTAGAAGAGAGTTCTCAAAAGATGAAACACTGAGAAAGACCAAAGAAATGTTCAATATCCATAGCTGTTAGGGAACTGCAAACTAAAACTACTTTGAAATTTCATCTTATACCAGTCAAATGGCCAAAATCAACAAATGGCAGCTCATGTTGATGAGGGTAAAGAGAGAAATGAATTCTCACCCATTATTGGTAAGACTACAAACTTGGACAGACAGCCATTATGGAAATCAGTGTGGTGGCTCCTCAGGACACTAGAAATCAATCTCTTTCAAGATCCAGCTATACCACTCTTGGACATGTACCCAAAGGACTTTACATCTTACTATGCGACACTTAATCACCTGTGTTCATTGCTACTCTATTCCTAATAGACAGAAAATGGAAACAGCCAGGATGTCCATCAATGGGTGAACGGATAATGAATATATGGCACATTTACAAAATGGAATATTTTTCAGCTGTTAAGAAAAATAAGAATCTTTAAAATAATAAAAATATCTTTAAATGCTATATTCTGTAGGTCTGTGAAGCTTTTGAAGACCATATCTAACTATTTTACCTTATATATCTATAGAATCTTACCTGTTAAACCTAGGATATATATTCTTGTGATAAAAATAGACTAGTAATTGACATGACCATGATTTGATCAACTAACAATTAGATTGTGTTACTTAATTATCCTAAACAGCCTGAAATACCACTTTCAAGGTATTGGAAATAAACCTTGTATTACAACTGAGTGGTATGGATACAATACTATAATGTATATGAAGAATGATCTTAAATTTGAATTCTATACCAATGTATCAAAATTAAACTTATTTTGTATCTATATACAAAATTCTATACCAATGCATTCAAAATAATCTTATTTGTGAGTAACAATTCAGGTCTTAAGTTGAGGAGTAGATTTAATAATCTACTTCTTGTTCTATTATCCCTATATATTTCTATATCCCCCCTTCTAGACAGGTTAACTCCTGGCAACACCCAGCCTACCTCAAAGAAAATGATGAGCATCAAAGAACCTCCTTATGGTGATGGCTTCAAATGTGGCAAACAAGCCTCTGGGCAAAATGTCCTCATTTCTGCCACAGACAGAATTCTGCCTAAAAATGGGCAAGCTTGGATACAGGCAAAGTTGATGGCAAAACTCTGCCAAGACAGTGTAAGCAAATACTCAATAGTTCCTGCCTCAAAATATGTCTGTCAGATATATTGGGCCAGAAGGCTGAAGATAATGCTCCAACATTATAGAGAATGTTGGGTGACTGTTCAGGCAGCAAACTTACATTAGTGAACCATGCAGATCTCAGAAGACATGTTATTAAATGAAAGTCTTAGTGCTGGGCATGGTTACTCTCCCAGAAGTTATATTGGTCAGTGAGGCCCCAGAGGCACCTCAAAAAGTATAGGCTACTGCTGCTCTCTTTTGCCCACCAGAACTTGGTAGGACCCTGTTGCTGAAGTGAACAGCATGCTTTTCTTAGGAATGACCCCTGTAGGTCTCATGCCCAAATGGATGCTCCATGTCGCTGAGCATATGGGCAGCACTAATTGGACACAATGATCTAAAATAATTAATATGGAAGTAGTTCATTGTAAAAGGAGAACAAAAAGTTGCAAGGGAGATGAAATTGGGGCTTCCTGAGAGAGGGAGAGATGGATATAATCAAATATACTGTACATATGTGTGAAAATTTCAAAGATTAAATAAAAATTAGCAAAAAGTTTAACGTACTTGAAAACTGGGAAATTGTTGGAACTTTAATATCTTGGGAATTTAAAGAGGATACTTTTACATAAAAAGGGTATTGGAACTAGGCAAATTTATTAAAAGCAAATAGATTTTGGAAAGGGCTCAAGATGAATAAACATCCAACCTACCCTATAACAATGAGTAAAATGATTTTCACACTTGGATATGTAACTTCTTAATGCAAATATCTTTTCTGGTAATCCAGGTAATTGCCCATCACAAAGCAAAGTATATTTTAAAAAGATAAATTGTTCATTTTCACTTACTACTGAAAGACTGGGGGGAGGTACAATTTGTGGTTCTTATCTGCATTTTGATGAGTGCTGAATTATTCAGGATGAGACTTCAGAATGTGTTACTTATATGAACTTTTACATACTTTTTATAATTTTTAATGAAATTCACTTGTGCATCACTCAATGTTGTATGCCCTTCTCAATGTTGGATAAATGTGCAAATACTTTATACAGTAACAGTGCTCTGTTTCCTGAGGAAACTGGGGTCCAGGAGGGGGTGCGAGATGAAGTCACCCACCCGGGAAACAGACTCTGGAGTCCAGCATCGAGTACAGATCTATTTTCATTGCACAGCAGCAAGCTTTTCTTTCTTTAAATAAAGCCTTTGGATCACTGTGGAGTTGATACAAGCTCTGGGGTAACCGACTTTCCCACTGTCACTGTGGAGAGGTGCCAGGCCTGCCAGCACCTGAGGGAACTTCTGTGCAGATCCGGAAAGCAGCCACCAGCCTGTTCTGAGGTTCTGCCAGTTTGCTGGGATCCTCTGTTTGTGTCACATGGTTTTCCAGTGGACTTGGGCACACAAACTATAGAGCAGCATGGAAGCCTCCATCACCATCCACCAGGCCCAACCTGGGAGAACTGCAGTATACACAGTTTCCCATTATAAGCACATGCACTAAGTGTACTGTAAGTGTTCTATAGCATGCATCATTACATATAATTTGGCATCACTGTGAAATGTAAAATCAACGTGTAAGCTCAACAAAGCAAAACCAGACAGACCTTAGACTAAGGATAAAATGAAAAACATTATTATTAATGAAAAACATTAAATGCCAATTGCTGTGGTGGCCACACTTTACCCAAATGGCATAAGAAGCGACAGAATCAGAAATGAGGACAACCTCCTTTCTTCATTGCTGCCATGCTGTCATACTGATCTGTTCTATGGGAAATTGTAGTTACCCTCAAGTAGATGAGCGGTAAGTCCTGGCTAATGATGTGTCAAGTGCATATATCATATAACAGAGCATCTACAGCACCAGGAACAGGAGTGAGGGCCCAGGAGCTAGACAGATCGGGAAAGGGCACACCAATTAATAATAAAGGTGGCAAACCTCCAGGCTTCATTCTTACCCTGATGACCTGGAGGGATTTTTTTTCTCCTACTATCAGGGCCTCCCTCTTGGTGACTGGTTCATCCTGGTATGTCCAAGCATGTTCAAGGCTAGTCCTGAACATGTTCAGTGGAAGCTGTAGACCTCCTTTTTATTTGTCTAATCATATCAATCAGAAATAATGGAATAGGGAACTCTCTCTCTCTCTCTCTCTCTCTCTCTCTCTCTCTCTCTCTCTCTCTCTCCACCCTCTCTCTGCGCCTGTGTGTATGCATGTCTTTGTATGCATATGTGTCTGTGTCTATACATGCTTCATAATCTGTTATAAAATGTGCTCCTTATTACTGTCCGCTGTCTCTAAGTGAAGTTTTCCTGCCTTTGAGCTCTTCCATTAGCAGAGAGAATGAAAGCTATCTAAATCCTACATGGTAACAGGAAGCCCCACTAAGTAAAATCCTAGGACCCCTTAAAATGGTGATTCTTCCTGAAATATATTGGGATGAGTAATAGTGTGTGTGCATATGTATGAATGTGTATATGGAAGGGGTGTGTGTGTGTGTGTGTGTGTGTGTGTGTGTGTGTGTGTGTGTGTGTATGCATTCTGTGACACTCAGCATTAATAGAAAAAAAATAAAAATTGAGGATTGTGTGCTGATTTTTCACAATTTAAAATTTGTAATATAAGCATCACTAAAGATAGATAAATGAGGCCAAATAGCTGCCTAACCAAAGTTAACAGTGATGAGAGTAGAACATGGAATTCCACTCAAATCATCTTGTAACATTCTATTTCCACATTATACGCTGAAAGCTGCGGGTGTCACCAGAGCATGCACAAGGCCCTAGCTTTAAACCTGGGCACCACACACAAAAACTAATATGAAAACCAGCCAGTCAGAAGGGAAGACCTCAATCCCACATAGTTTCTATGGTTGGGAATAGATAAAAGACATAGCTCATCACAATTGAGGTCACTGTCATTTTTAAATTTCCAACAGAACAAAGTTTCTGTTCTGCTTAACTATCTGGATACAAGAGAAACATTCTGAGCCAGACACCAGCTTTTCTGCCAGGCCTTAACCTACAGAGTGGCAGGGCAGTGCTAATGTGATTTGATCTAATGTCTGTCAAGTGCTAGGAAAGACACTTTGAGTCTAATAAATTAGATCATCACTGTTTCAGCACTCCCTTCTGAAGGAAGAAAAAAGCAACAGAATCTTTCCAGGGTTCTAATGGCCATTATAAAATTATCTCATGCCTACAGCGTTATTATATTCAGGAAAGGAAGGCTTCATTTCCGCAAGTGAGGCCCGTCAGTTCACTGTGAACTACAAAACGGAAATGTTTTAAGTTGTTTCTTGTGTTTTGTTTTGTTTTGCTTTATTTTGTTTTGGTTTTTTTTTTTCCTCTAAAGCTTCAGAGATGAGCAAACACTTTTGTGAAAAGACAAATAATAGATGTTTAGTTGCTGGTTTTCCAGGTTAGTTGTGAAACAACATTCCAATGAAACTGCTCTTTTCAGAGCAGAACTCTGGCCCCACAAGGAGTCACTTCTGAAATGAAGATTCACAGGGGCTCAAGAATCCTGTTGTACGAAAAAAAATAAGGCTGGCATGTTAGGGGAAAATGATAAATTTCCCATGGAAAACAGCTGGGAGAATTATATTAATATCATCAACACCAGGAGACTTTCAAGTGATATGCATGACAACTGTCCCTTTCATCTCTTACGTCACTTTCTGTAAGCAGTAATCAATGCATCGCCTCTTATTCCTCCTAAGTCCTCAGGTTGCCTGCATGTGCATCTACTTTTTATTACCCTCCTAGGCCCCATATTCATCTGCTCAGAGCCCAATAGTCAAACATTGGGAAACTGGCCAGCTCACAGCTCTGAGTACTTTCATCTTAATAGGATTTTCCAGAAGTCATGCAGATAAGGATCATACAAATTAGTCTGGTCTTTCTGCTCTTAGCAACAGAAAAATGTCTGTTAATGTGATTTCGGTATTGATAGATACCCACATTTTCCAGAAAGAAGATGGCATCATTTTCCACATGCAGGAAGCAATTTTTCAATGAAGAGACAGGCTCAACAGTGTAAAAAAATGTAAAAATGATGGAGTTAAAAGTCATGGTCCTGTTATTTATTTTAACTATTATTTCCAAGCAGAAAGAAAATGTACTTTTATAATTCTTCCAGTCAGGAGTCAACATTACTGGTGGGAAAAAAAACCCCAACATTTAATAATATTAAGTAATTTCTGTTGAGGAATCTGGCTTCTCAAAATGTTTGGAATCAGACAAATAGAAGGGTGCCTGGAACGCAAGTTCTAATGATGAGATAGATGCATGTCTGTTGCCTCTCCCCATGTCCCTTCACTGACACTCTTCTGGGAAGGCAGCAATCTCCAAAGAAGTTTCCTGTACAGGGCTGCACAAATCTCTACTGAATGGTCCTGCACAGAAAGCATCCATGTGTGTGATTAAACACACTTGCCATCAAGACTGCTGAACTGAATTCAGTCCCTGGAACCCATAGGGTAAAAAAGAGAACTGACTCCTACAAATTTTCCTCTGGCCTCCACACATCTTTCAGCTGCATACCTGCCATGTGCACATAAACAAATTAAGTAAGTAAATAAATATTTAAAAGAGTCAAGATTGATATCTGAGGATATGGGTCTATCAGTAATATCCTTGTCACATAAACGTAAGGACCTGACTGGGGAAAAAAAAAAAAGGCAGGAAAGGTACCATGTGCCTATAATTCCAGCAGTAGGGAAGTGGAGACAAGAGGCAAGAGGCAAGAGGCTCCCTGGCCACCTAGTATAGAGAAACTGGTGAGCTCCAAGTTCAATGAGAGACTCTGTCTCTAAAAATAAGGTAGAGAACAATAGAGGAAGATACCATACATATGTGTGCACCCAGCACACATATACATGCCCTCACATAGGCACGTGTATGTGTGCGCACACACAGAGAGACAGAGACAGAGACAGAGAGGCAGACAGAGAGAGGGGTAAGTTTGGCAATTGTAAGCAAAACCCCAGTGCACAGTGCAACAGCAGCATCTTTGAAACCTATTGCTCCTTCATTGCAAGGTGACAGGAATGACACTTCATCTGAAAGGTCTAGTCCTCATTATGGAATACTCATTGCTGCTGTTTTGTTTTGTTCTTGTTTTTACCTTTTCTCTTCCAGACCTTATCATTCATATTTAGAGCAGCTGGATCGGGGGAAAAAAATAGAAGAAAAGATGAAAAGGCACCTAGCAGAAAAGACTGAGTTGTGTATAAAACTGACATGGGGTAGGAGGAGGAGGAGGAGGAGGAGGAGGAGGAGGAGGAGGGGATAAAAGATCAAGACTGAAGCAAAAAGAATTCAGGGAAAGGCTAGAACAAAGAATGAGGGAGGAGATAAAAACTGAAGTATAGCGCCTTGTATCTGTGTAGAAAACAAATGCATGGAGATCTTAAGAAATGTTCATTTGATGAATTAGACTTTGCTAAGTATTCATTCCAGAGATAAAAGTTGATTATATTTCTGGGGCTGGCTGGCTAGAAAGATTGGACCATATATTCAGTAATTTGGATGGGGCTATAGTCTAGTAATAAATCTACCTTTAGATTTGTATTGGTACCCACTGGCATACATATTAAATTTTTCCTAGGTCAATAGTGCATACATATTTGGTGTGATAGCCAGACCTGTGGACCAATGAGGAAGTCTCAAGTGTAGTGCATTATAGTTTGAAAAATGATACTTATAGAATAAATATAATACATTTTTGATTGCCTTTAAAAGAAAAACTTCCTTCATGAAGTTGCAAATTGAATTTTAATGTGATGAATTGGAAGACATAAGTCCAGGTGAGTTACTATGGGAGCATCACCTGCTTCCTGACCAAAGGTAGGAGGACGAAGCAAGTACCTAGTGAGATGCTCGGGGAGGAGCCTCTTGGAGAGACTGGAGGAGGAGTGTGGGTTGTGGGAAGCAGAAAGGGGCAGGAGAGCTTGGTCTTCTGGGAGCCTTCCCATTCTCTGCCTCCATTGTTTGTGAAGAAAACAATGAGATCTGATGATGGTGGCTGGGGCTAGCAGTTAGGTAGACAACTAGAGAAGTTGGCTGGCAGAAAGTGGAAAATGTAGCCACAGACAGGCACAATTCCTACAGACACTGACATACACAGCTTCCCAGCCATCTTCTCTCCCGATCAAGAACTCTGGTTGGGCTGGTTGTTGTTTTCCACTCACATAAAGATCTAAGGCTCAATTGTACAGTTAAAACCATAGGAGCAAGAAGAAGATCTTTCCAAAATGAGTAAAGATGGAGTGGAAGTAAAAGGTGTGAGAAAGGGAGCAATTACCTTGTCCTTTGGAGACACCTGAAGAGAATGTCTAGGGATAGTATAAAAGATGACTGAGGGCACACACTAGCTTATGGAAGTGATAGCTTTGGACACTAAGGGAGAATGGAAGTAATACAGAAATTAGTGATTTCTAGACTGTAGTCCTTTAAAAGCAATAATCTACTCAGACGTGACTACTGGGTCTTCACGTTTTAACCAAACCAGGTCAAATTATCTCACAGCAGAAGTTAGAAAGAACCAGGACGCAACCAGAAGCCCGTGCAGCCAGGGAACTTCCTCCAGCAAGTACACCTGCCTCTCGCATCATTTCAGGTTTCAGGTGGTAGATAAGAGTTGAGTTCTATCTCTGCATCTGCTTAAGGCTCAGCCTCACTCCTAAAGTGAGGCATTTCTGAGACAGGCTGTCCACCCTTAGCCAACCTGACTCCACAGAGGCAGCATCTCAAAAGCATTGTTGTTTCTCAGTATGGCCCGCACATCCTCAGGATCATGGCCCGCACATCCTCAGCATCATTCCTATATCTCAAAGTGCTGGCCTATAAACTCTAAGGCCATTACATGATGCTACATTTTAGAACCGTGTCTTGAGTTTTACTCACTGGATTGATTAAAATTCTCACCTGCTGTCCCCACAGTGGTGATGAGATGCATGGATTGTGGCTTACTTGCTGGAGTTCACACCTCTGGGATGCGGTGGCTGAGGAGGCACTGGGAGCCAGCAGCAGGAGGTTGCTATCAAGCATCTACTCCCTGTCAGTGTACTAGAAGGTGGTTCTCAGTGCTTCAAAAACAGCTTTGGGAAGTCCTAAGGTGTAGACTGATAACATTCTGGTGTTTCCCAAAGATAAGTGTAAAATAGTCCAGAGATTATCTCACAATCAATGATTAAAGGACCATCTAAGTTGAAACTCTGTATTGCTCCACAAGAATAGAATGGATCATGAAGGCTGCATTTGTGCAAATGATTCTCTTGATGCTGGTAAACATTAAATACATTATTCTATTGCTTTATAGCTACTCCTTTTGTTTTTAAAGTTTTTCAAATGTTGTTATAATAATTTCACTATCTCAAGAACTTAGGCAATCTAACCCTACTGTGGAGAACAGAAGACTCTCGGGGCAATTAGGATTTGGACAAAATGGTACTAATATAGGTATCTGGTTTGAGTCAGTTAAAACAGCTGCCTCCAGACATTCAGGGGACTATGACCTAATGATGGCTGACAGTGGACATTGTGGAACCTACAGTAAACAATGATGTAATGCGTAATATCACTGGCAGAATGCCACTTTTGTGTTTTGCAGAAATATGCCCTTGAGAGCAGAGGCCAGGGCCCTCACCTCTTGCCTTTGCCAGCTAGCCTGTAGAGGCCTGCGAGACTACTCACAAGCTGTACGCTAGACTACATATGTACCAATGTGAGGCTCACATTTACAAGTGTGTGCCTGGGTGCTTGCCAGCATCTGCTTGACTAGAACCTATGTCCACGAATAAAGTATGTCTCATTTGCCTATCCTCCAACTTCTTCAACCTCCCACCTTCTGATGACCCTCTGACTTTGCTTGCTTCACACCCTGGACTTTCACACCTGCTGTCTGAATAGGTTCCTTGTGTGGCTGTAAATTCAAACTGAATTCAAAGAAATTTTAAAGCACGTTGGGGATATTTTCAGGGTTTTTAAAAAAATTCTCTTTACATCTCTGTCAGCTCCCTCCCTCCTCTCCTCCTGCTCCCCCACCTTTTCCTTTATTCCCCTCCCCTTCTCCTCAGAAAAGGGGACACCCCTGCCCTCCCATCAAGTCACATCAGGACTAGGCATGTCCTCTTCCACTGAGGCCCAATGAGGCAACCCAGCTTGGGAAAAGTGATCCAAAACAAGAGGGGCCCTGTCGGAGACAGCCTCCACTCTAATTGTTAGGGGATCCTCATGAAGATCAAGCTGCCTATCTGCTGCCTGTGTGTAGGGGACCTAGGTCAGGTTGATGCATGCTCTTGGTTGGTGGTTTAGTCTCTGTGAGGCCCAGTGGTATTCAGTTAGTTGTTTCTGTTGGTCTTCTTGTGGAGTTCTTGTCCTCTCTGGGTCCCTCTATCCTTTTCCCCAGTTCTACAAGACTCCCTGAGCTACAATTGTTTGGCTGTGGGTCTCTGCAACAGTTTCTATCCACTGCTTGGTGGAGCCATGTTTTCAAAAGCAGTTTCTTCACTTGCTTCTGCCAGTACACCTTTACTCTCCTTCCCCAATAGCATTCATAAGAGAAATGATTGGTTTAGTGTGAATCCAAACACTAACTTGTTTAATTCTAGGCTCATGCCTATGCTTTTAGGGAACTCTTGTCTGCACACAGACCAGGACAAGTTTTTCCTTGGTTTTCATGGGCTGATGAGTCTTTGTTTTGCCAAGGACAGAGATGAGAATTTGCAGTTACTGCAGTTCATTCCCACTTAGTAGCAGCCAAGCCTTGTATATCTAGTATCTGGAGAACCAATAAAGCATGTATTCAGTAACTTCCAGATAAGTGGGCTTTTCACACCATCCCACCACCCCATCACCACCACCATCCCATCACCACCACACCACCACTCCATCACCACCAGCATCACCACTACCACCGCCCCATCACCACCACCATCACCACACCACCGCCCCATCACCACCACCATCACCACCGCCCCATCACCACCACACCCCATCACCACCATACCACCACCACCCCATCACCACCACCACCCCATTACCACCACCACCACCCCATCACCACCACCACCACACCACCACCCCATCGCCACCACCACCACCACTCCATCACCACCACCACCACCCCATCACCACCACCACCAAAACAGCCCTAACAGCTCCCTTACTTGCTTCTTGCATTTTGTCAGTTTACCTTTTGTACTCCATGATGTAGCAAACATTTATAGTTTTTGTAGTCTCTTCCAAATTTCTGTTCTATTATACTGCTTACCAGGTATACCTTAGAGAGTCACATCTAAACATTTCTATCAAAAATCCCATTTTAATACACACAAAGATCTTCTGGCTTGTGTCAAACCCTAAATTATTGTCTGCGTGTTATAAACAGAGTCATTCTCCCAGCTCCCAGAGTTGTAGATGGGTTCTTGAGGCCATTATTTGAAACTACTACTAAGGCTCCTTAAACTACCAGGAAAGAGGCTTCCTGTTAACATGTAAGAGCAGACCTATAGTTTCAAAAGGGGGCTAACAGGCAATAAAAATTTGCTTTTAACCATCCTACTTTATATTACTTAAAAACACAACTGCTGGTCAGAGAGATGCATGCCTATAACCACAGCACACTTAGAATGCTGAGGGAGGATTGTAAGTTGTGAGGCTAGTCAGGGACAGATCTTGAGTTCTAGGAGTGATAACCAGCATGACCCTGCTTCAAACCAAAACCTCAAACACAAAGTAAAATATTAAAAAACACAAGTGACAGCTAAAAGATAATTCCTCATTTTCCAGTAAGTAGAAGTGTCTGAAGTTCAGTTGGCTTGGCTTGGTGCCTTATTTTACACAGGTGTTAAGGATGTGAAAAGAAAACACACTGTACAGAATTGCTATTAGTCAAAATAATCAAGAGGTCAACCTGTAATCTATGATGTGCTTGAGACCTGTACTTATAATTTACTGCCCGGAGAGCATGAGTTCAAAGAGCAGACAATTCCATGGTGTAAAGACTTGGTAACCTCATGAACGTAGTGAGCCCTTTGTCCTTCTGCAGCACAGACACTTTCTGTGTCTATCATATAGTCACTACCCAAGTAACTATAATTCCAGAAAAAGGTTCCACCAGTGACAAAAACACTCTACATTCTGATGGCCAAAGACTTTCCAAAGGGTAGCTAATGCTAAATTACCAGGATTAAACAGAATCCCACTTAATATATCCATGGAATCTATAAATTACTAAAAATCATTCGAACAAAAGGAAATACTTACAGAAAGACAAGAAACTGTCATCACTCCCTCATGTAAAAAGAAAATCAAGGCCAAAATCTATCTGAGGGGTAGCTTAGTAAAGAACTTTCACTACATTTCATCCACACAGACAGAATTTTCAGCTTTACTTTGGTAATGACACTGTGAAAATGTAAACTTAATAACTTTTGTTTTTTAACTAGACTGGTTATTACTATCTTTCCAAAAGGGATAAAAGAAATCTCCATTACCTCCCACCCCTCTCTCCCTCCCCCTCTTCTCCTTTCTCTCTCTCTCTCTCTCTCTCTCTCTCTCTCTCTCTCTCTCTCTCTCTCTCTCTCTCTCTCTATGTGTATATGTTCAAAAGAGGCACCTTGTCTCTGCTTTTTATTCCTACAGTGATGGGAACAGGTAAATTGAGTCCTAGGAGACTGAGGGTCAGCATCTTGGAGGACTAGCAGAGTCATTTACTAAACGCACCAGCCCTGGCCATGGCTAGTGTAGTGATCTCCTATAGACAGTACAATGAGCTGTGATGTATTGAAAAGCCCTTACATCTTTAGCATTGACTTTGAGCACATGGCATGGTTTTCACCAAGTTCAGGAAGGAGAGATGGAGAATAAACAGTCAGAGAATAAACAGAGAAGAAAATTATTTTTTTTACCAAAGTAATATATTCAACTGCTTTCACAAATGCTTTTTTTGTGTGAAAATATGTATATGAAAAAGCAATACTCCATTCTGTTTCCCTTGGTCATCACTACCATTATGTTTGACACAAATGGAACTTGACAATAAAATGGCAGTATGTAGGCTAAGGGTTATGTACAATTCTGTGATCAGAGAATTTATAATGCGGGCAATGTAGTACTTGAAATGATACACTAATTTCTCATTTCAGTTGCTATACATCTATGTGAGAGAGCACAGAATACATAGGTGAAGAAAAATAAATACATAGGGCTAAATAACACTATTACAAAGAATAAACAACCATTTTATAATGTATTGACTTAAAATTGAACAGCGTCTTTAGTATAAAAATTGCATTTCTACAAAGCTGTCTAGAAACAAATAAAATTCATCCACATTAGAAACAAGTCAAAGCCACATGTGAACAGCATCACAGTGTACACAGAAGTTTTGAGAATATGCCTCCAAGGTCCACATGCTAGGCTGAAGCTGTCTAAGGTTTCTCAGTTGAGCCTCCTGCTTCGGGTAGCTGCTCAGAGAACTGACCCAGCAGTTTCAGCAGACTCTTCCCTGGCTTCTGTTAGACTAGCTACAATCTCAACAGGACCAAATCTAAGAATGAGGTAAAGAGACACAACACTAGGACAGTTCTTGTTGGCACAAAGATTTACACAAATACTTTCCAAATAGTTGATAGATTTGACAGGCTAGTCAATCACACATGTACAATACTGTCAGGAGTAACAGCAGGACACTAAACAGAACACAGGAAACCTGCACACACCAGCAAAAGCACCAAGCCCCCTCTTCCTCTCACTTCAAGCTTAGGATTTTGTGCTGAAATACCATTCACCACTCTTTTTAGTCTTTTCAAAGTTCCGTTTGGACTCTATTGTTTCCCATCTTGCAAAAAGCCACATGATAGATATTCCCTTAACTAGTGTTTATCAGCCCCCACCACCCCCTGCCCAAAGATGTTACAAGATGCAGTTATTCAAGTTTACATACACTCAAACCATGTGGCAATATCTTAATTATCAGCCAGTTTTTTGGCCCTAAAACTTAAGTGTATGAGATTTCAGCTGAAAGCTGATCTGTGTCAAGCTGATTTGCCTTCAATTAATTACACTAGTTACTATAGATAACAGGTACAGCTCATATGCACAGGGTAAGACTGCAGTGATTGCACACAGTGCAATGGCCTGCGTAGTGAAGGAGCCATCCATTACCTGCTCCATGATTAGCCTTCAAAACAAAACAGTAACAACAACAATGTGAAACTGCCTGAGCACTGCTTCTGTGAGATTCTAAGCAAGCTGGCATGGTTCAGCACAGTTAAGGAGGTGAAAGAAAAAAATTTACAGAGGCAACTGGAATTTTCAGTATTTCAGTGAAGAACAAGGCACCTTACACTAATTGCCTGTACATAAAGTACTATACACTTTCATTCCACAATCGCTATTGCATTCACCCAATTTTAACTTACAGAAAATAGCATTCTACAAATAAATAGCAGATATAGCAATGGAGAGGAAGCATGGTTAGTTTTTGTTTTATAAAATCATGTTTCCATGCACTAAACTTCTGGATTAAATTTACTATGTACACAAAAAATAAGCTTATGTTAAACATTGATCTAATTTTAAGTTGAACTTTTCCTTTGATTTTATATTAACTCAGTATTGAAAATAAACGTAAAGTCTTCAAATGGAAAGAAATTAAATTAGCTAATTACTTTCTGGGCTATTTACCAGAACCCAATTTTTGCCAGGATGTTAAAAACAGAAGATCTAGGAAAAATGATTCCTATAGATAAATAAAATTTTACTGGACTGGACTCTCTTCTCCATGACTTTTTCTCGCAGCCTTTAATTTCTTTTCAGTATTATCAAGAAAGGAAATATATTACCTTGTTGTATAACTAAATAGTATTTAGGGTCTAATTGGGAATGCGTTTTGAATAATTTATAAAAGCCAAGACAGACTAATTCTTCAAGCCTTGTGTCTTATCAAACATCCCACTAAAACCCAGTTGTCAATTTGGAGGAGCGTACTTCACAGATTGGAGAGTCGAGACTTCCCTTTCCCACTCCTCTGAACTTGGACTTACTATCCTTGAACACTTCAGCATCTGCTGACAAGGGAAGGGAATCAACTGGCAGAGCAGAGTGCAGCTCAGCTCTAGCAGGAAGATAACAGGCACCACAGAAGCACGGCATTTTTAAGTAAGGATGTGTCAGGAGGTCAGGAAGGCCTCCAGTTCAGTGATGACCTCAGCCTTGAACTGACCATTAGCTAAGTTACAAAGATGAAATAAAAACATTAATAAGGAATGAATTGTCACAATAATATTTTTCTTTATGAAAGGTTTGCAGCAGCCTCATACAGTACAGGAGGGCAGAATCTGAACCTCCACTACCAAGGAGCATCCTGTTGGCAGCTAATGCTGGGAAAGGGATCTCTAAGCAGCCAGGGAAATATACACATCCTTTCTTAAAAATAACAAAAACATCTTGAATTTCACAATCCTGTAGTCATTATTCGCACTCAATCCAGGAGGAATAAGATTGACTTTAGTCATCTTTCATATAGCTAGAATCTAATTTTATGGATTTATTCTCAGACATGAGAGATAAGAGAGGAGATGGTGAGATTTTTTTTTTAAAGAAAGCTGGGTTCCTTGATACAAATATTAGCTTGAGTACAGAGAGATTTATAACAATACAGTTCTCTAGAGGATTAAGGGAGACAGAAACAAAATCAAATATTTCACCTCCTGATATTGATTTTCATCATCTTTTCACCAGAAGCACATCACTAAAAGCAAAGCAGACATGCCTCGTCAGTTGTTATTAAAGTGCTTCCCGAGACAGAGGACCCCTTGAGAAAGAAACTGAACACCACAGACCTGACTGAAGCTGCCTTTACTGAACTACCTTGTGGTGACAAGACTTAGAGTACTTCGGGTTCAGAAAAACAAAGAATGTGGCTGAAGGAACTCCTGAAGAGGTTACCTTTTCAGTACTACAGACTGATCTAAACAAGCTGGTATATGAAACCCCTACTTTCTTTTGACTTTTCAGAGACGACAGCATGTCCTTTGGGACACCTGGCAGTCTGAGCTTCATCAGCTGTGGTTGCTGATTACCTACAGCTTTTAGCTGAATACAGGTAATGGATGCCAACTCGCTGCTGCCTGCTGCTCTTACTACAGAAGTTGTGAGATGTGGGAGTCGTCAGGCCCACAGAGGCAAAGCCACAGAAATCGAAGGTAAAAAATAAAAGACAACAGAGACCAAGAGAGGATTCCACAGTTCCTTTTTGAAGTTGTATCTGTACCCAGGTCTCCCATAATTTCTAGCCCCAAGACAGTGTTTGGGGGCTGAGGTACCCAATGTTTCTTACATGACAAAAACAAATGCTTAACAATGAAGTCCAAGACTTTTCCTGTACTTCACGGATGCTCTGGAGTAATGTGGCTTCACTCTCATTTTATTAGGTCAGCAGCCTCATTTTTAAAGGTGCTAATGAGGACTGGAGAGAAGTCCTCTGACTGACTCTTCGGCCCCCAAGGATACAAACTTGTTCTCCACCCAAGTCCCCACAAAGATCCTAACACCATGCTGGCTCAGTGCTCTACCTGACTCTCTTTAGGACCCCAAGGCTTACTACCATGTAACCACAGGACCAGAGATCATCTTTTAAAAGTGACTATTGCTCATTAAGAACAAAACAACAAAACAAAAACAAAAACAAAATCCCTAAGGATTTGGCTTAAACTGCAGACCAGAGGGAAAGCTGCAGACCAGGGAGAAGCTCTTCCGGCCTGTATGTTTAGAAATGGCATCAGGAAACCTATGGTCCCTTGTTGGCACGCTGACTTTTGCGCTGCCTCACTGAGTCTTCCCCCACCTCCTGTGTATTGGCTGAACGAGCTTCATCAACATCAAGCTCCCCTTGGGACACATTGCCCTCCTTCAGGACTCCTTCGTCTTTGGGGTTGCTTCTCTCCTCATCCATGCTGCCTGGCAGGTTGTCCTCTTCCTCATCTTCTTCGGCTTCATCCTCATCTCCAAGGTCCTCTTTCTCTTCCTCATCATCCACAAGACTGTCTTTGTTTTCCTCTTCATTTGAGTCATCCTTTTCTTCCTCTGCATCCTGTAGCTGTTCAGCTGCTTGAGCCTCCTCTGGCCTCTGACCCTGTTCTATTGAGAGAAGACAGAGAGAAAAGAAAAACAAAAACAAAAAGCCTCTGGAAAAACAATAACAACTTAGTAATTAACTCACCACTTAGCCATGAGATGGACAAATGGGGAGTTTTCTGCTCCTATAGTGCTCGTATCACATGAACAGATATTCTGGTTGCAGCTTAGCCCCAACTAGACATTTCATATTATTCCCCTCTAGGGGCATCATTGACTGTGATGGAAAGGCAGATGGGAATGGACTTACTTTTGTTTTTGCTATGCATTCCATACAGTGTAAAAGACTCAGTGACTCACTGTTCATAGCAACTATTTCAGACAAGTGGGCCAATCAAAGGTCTGCTCCCCAAGAATTTAAGACCAAAGCCAAGAAAAAAAGGCCTCCTCTTACTACCAAGTTAAATTGATGAAATGTGAGTTGGGAATATTGATAGTGTTCCCATACTCAATGAGCTTCAGAAATGTAACATCGCTTGGGCTGAGTAGGAAGCCAGAGAACCCCAGCAGCAGTTTACAATGGCTGCCTTTCACACTCCATAATACTGAAGTCATACATGTCCTAGCTATCTATGAAGTCTTAAAAACTTCAAGAACTAAAGATATGACCTTATTTAAACTCCTGAGAAGTTCATCACTATAAATAAAGGTCATCAAGTCTAGAGTCAGTAAGACCCAGAAGTAGAGGAAATAAATACAGATTTGGGCAAACTGCTTAAAGGAGTTGAGATAGTGACAACTGTCTTGCAGACTCAAGAATCTTTCATTCCAATTCAAAAATAAAAGTTAGCCACTGAAAATTGAGGGGGATAATCCCAATATGAAGTATATTCTAATTTTAAAGGCGGAAAGTAAAGTTTATTCAGTTATATGGTGAACACATCCTTAGGGAACTCAATAGAGGTGTCTGGATGCTCAGTGAAGGGTCTTGAAAGCTAGAGCCAAAATGCTGAGCTACAGATTACCATAAAACTCTACAACTTCCTCCTATGAGAACTTCTCAGACTCACCACAGCGTTTAGATGCAGCTCTTGGAAAAGGCACATAGAAGCATTCTGAAATCACCACCAGGACCTGGAGGAAACAAAGCGACTTCACACTGAGAAGATAAACTGCCAATCTGCCTCAGCATCAGATATGTTCCCTAACCAGATGTCCCTTAACCAGTCCCTTAGCAGCTAGTCAAGCCTTCAGAAAGATACAGTTGAGTGGAAGAGCACTCCACAGTACAGGATTCTTGAATAGCTGAAAAAAGAAAAGACCCTGGGCATATATAAGAAAATTCTGTAATGCTGAGAACTAAATTCTCTTTTAGGTAGAGACTGGCAGGCTTCACATCTGACCTTGATATATGAGTGACTTTCTACTATATTAAAAAGTCTTTTTCCTTGAAAAACTAAGTTTCTTAAGGCAAGGATCACCTTGCTGCATGTTCCATACCCAAGCATGGGCCATATTAATGAAACTGTGGCTTGTTCCATTAATTAGCTCATTTCTAACCAACAGTGTAGAGTTAGCTGGAACCAGAGTTAGTTGGAACTCTTCAACTGCAACATTTTACTACCCTGTGTTACCATGCAGAACAAAAATCAAACCCAGAAGCTGCCCAAGTATCATCTTCCCACAACTCACCCCCAACACACACCCTCATTCTCTCTTCTTGCAGAAGTCAGGCCAGCAATCTGTCTGACTGGCCTTGGACTTTGCAGTCCACCCACCCACAGCCTCCTGGCTACAGAAATACAGGCACTGCTAGCAGAGGTATGGCACACAGGCACTGCTTACTTGGATATTTCTTCTTTTACCTGGCTAACATATGGAGTAAGACTTCTCTGAGTGACCAGATTTCAGAAACAGGAATAGCACTTTATTATATTAGTATTTTACAGAGACTTTAAATTTTTAATTGAAGCCACAATCCTCTGGATTGCAGTAAAATACTTTGTACTCAAGTGTATTTGCATATATATATATATATATATATATATGCATATATTCATTTGTTCAACTTCAGTTGAAGGTCCATGTTAACAGCTTAGGGAGAAATGTTGAAAAGGGGAAATAACAGTTTAACAATAAAGCAATATGGAAGGAACATGTGTTTCATATGAACCATGAATAAAGCACTCTGATACTTCAGGGATTGAAGAGATTACATCTAATGTAGGCTTTAGACTTCCCACTTGAATGAGGAAGACCCAGGGTCCTGGGCACAGGAGATGATGGGAAACATCACTGCCTGGCCCCTCTAAGCTGTGCCAAGTGGGATTACTAATATTCATAGATCAATAGAGGGCCTAGAATTGAGGCAAGGCATCCACTAGAAAAGACAATGGGATAAAGGAAAATTTTCTGGGTTGGACAATACGCCTTAAGCTATTTAACAGGTTTAGACAGCAAGGGTTAAAACATATCTATCTGACAGACAGTTTGAAAATTACATTTTAAAAGTGAGAGCCATGTGCTTACTACTTTATCTTTTGTGACTTTATGTTTATTTACTTCCATAAGGAGGTAAAAAATTTTAATAATCAAGTGTTTCCAATAACTTCCAGAGAGAACAACACACTTAGGACAAGCTTGAGCTCTATGGAGGACTGAGTGCCACAGCCTAAAAGAGGTTCACCCTTCAGTCTTGCCTTTGCCTGGCACTGCTGTGGCCTTGGACATGTCAGTAACTATGTTCTCACTCCATGTTCACAAAGCTGTGACTGGGCTAGCCCACCATCAAAGTCTATTTATGTTGTACACAATTCCACTCTGTCTTCCTTCTCAGAAACTAGCAAGAAAATCTTCTAATCCTTTTATTAGGATTCTCTCAGTTCAAGATTGATGTCTGTTTCAAGGGCCACTGCTAGTTTCTAAGCCACTATAAAATGGCAAGGTTTAGAAACATTGCTTATAAATAAATGGCACTTTCTTCATCTTACACAAAGATCCTTTCAGGTTTTGGCTTCTACCTAGAGAAAAGCACCTAAATAAGGTGGGCAGATGCGTTTTTTTTACAGATGATGGCATCTATGCCTGTAACACTGCAGACCTTCCTCTGTGGGAGGCCGTGGGAAAGGCAAAGATCATAGGCATCTTGAAAGTAATTTACTTAGCATCCAAATTTAGGCAGTGCCTGCAATAACAACAGAAATACAAATCAGGAGACAGAAACAAAATCAGCCCCTACCCCTTATTGTTCTGTGAAAGCCTCTTCTTCAGACTACCTGCATCACTGCCTACCTTCCCCATGGCTTCTCACAAAGCAGCTGGTGATGGCAGAATGTGATGCTGTCTGAGTGACCTAAGCCTTTTCAAAAATTGCAAAATATGCACTTCATGTGAACAATAGCATATAATAAAATATTTTAGCTGTTAGGAGACTCAACCAAGAATACCAAACTAACAGATTTGATTTAGTTATCTTCTAAATTTTGGGAAAAGATAAATACAACAGTCACATTTATATGAAGCAATGATTTAAGACATTTCCTATGGACAATGTCATGTCCTTGTCTGTTATTTAAGTTCAACTCCATAAAGACTCACAGGAGGGAAGAGGTCAGCAAGATAAGTTTCACATGGCTGCAAGCCTGTGCTAGGCTTTCAGGCCCAGGCTATGGCAGAGGTGCCACAGAGTGCTAAACCCTGCTCCTGTAGGTCTCAAGGTCAATCTGATGCTGTTCATCAGTGAGGCCCTGAACTCCAAAGCCTCTGTGGGTACCAGTACCTGGGGATCAAACAAAGCCACTCAAAGGCTCTTTCCTTTGAGTACTAAGCTAATTTTTCCAATTTTGGAAATCACGTCAGATTTATTCTATCAGAACCACTTTCTTAATTTTGATTCAGCTAGTAAGACTACCCCCAATCTCTCTAGAGCTTGACATCTTGGCTGATATGTCATTCCTTAGAGAATCTAGGAGGGCATGGGCCAATCAGAATCAGGCTCAAAGAGCACTGTCCAGCAATATTATCCCTTTGTCTTAATGTTGTGCACAAACTAGTATTCTTTATGAGGCTAAGATATAAAGACAACTGTGAAATGCTTTCCCTATGATCATAGAAGGTAACAAAAATGTATTGATACAGGTAGTTTTAAATGAAATAATATAACCATGTCAAATTATATAAAAAACAAGAGATTTAGTTTTAAAAGTACATGAAAAACTAATGATTACCAAAGGTAAATTTAACATTCTTTAAAATTATAGAAAAGATAGTCTGAACAGAGAGGTGTTTGCTCCTTTTTGGATATTTATTAATAAGTTATTTTATTGATGTTATCTTCCCAATTTCCTGTCAAGAAATAACAGTGTTTCGAGTCAATTACTTGGCCAGTCTGTAGTTAACTCTCTTCTGTCTTCAAGCCAAGCCTCTGATAACCCTTCTAAGTATTATTTCAATCTAAGTTTCCAAACAAACGCTATGCATAGGCATGAAATTCTAAAATTTTCAGTTGAACAGCGTTCTCACTGGTTTTCTCATACCCACCCACTCTGGCAAGGTCTCCACCTTTGATTCCCCCAGGACCTACCTCATACTGTTTCCCCTAAAAGACCTCATATTCATGTAGTTTCCAAACACTGATTAAAAATGAACAATAACCAAAAGGCAGGAGACGTAGAACTTACATTCTATTTTTATACAGTTAAATTCCATTAAACCAGCGCAAGGGGACCATGTTAGTTAGCAATTAAATTAATAAAACAAGACATAGCTGAGGCCTAACTAATGATTCACATAGGCAGCCATGTCTCACCCCACTTCTAAAGTTAACATTGGAAGCCAAACTCAAAAGTGAGCTACAGTGTGAATAAACAATTGTCGTGAATGAGGTCAAACCTCTTTAACTCTCTGGTGTTACTGTCTTGTACCAAGTTGTGACTTAACAATAATGTCAATTTCCAGCCATTTTAGTTTTTTCAAGACTTTGCTAGATAGTCAAATTTCATTGTAAAATGTAAGTAGCCTTACCAAAAGTCTAAAGTGTACTCTTTTATCTAGATATTTCACAATCTTCAACTATTTCCACCATAAAATATTTAGAAACTACGTAATTACCAACAAAACTTTTCAAAAAGTATGTTATCTTAATTTGAGTTTAAATATACAATCAAAATGTTCACGTATAGGTTAAGCAAAACATTTATCTCAGGAAAAACAAACAAATACACAAACCAAAAAACCCTAAGTGTCATAAAACATTTAGGGCAACTTCTATATTTAAGTATGTCAAAGTATTATTCCGACTTTCACTAGTCCCTGAGGAAAAGATATATAAACCTTACGGGATGCAAACTTTCATGTCCAAAGAGGACATAGTGATTCGCTTTGAATTTGTTGTCTTCTACAGTAATAAGGATGTTGTTATTTTATCTACATTACCTAACAACAACAACAGAACCCACCCCAGGGCACCAGAGGGAACGTATAAGAATCTGGTCAGGCTTCTGTGTACTGTGGGGACCCTTGTCCTACTACCGGGTTGACTCGTCCCCTCTTAATGTGAGGTGCCTGTCTTACTGCATTGTGATATACCATGTTTGGCTGATATCCCTGGGCGGCCTGCCCTTTTTTGAAGGGAAGCAAAGGAGAACTGAATGGGAAGGAGGAAGGTATGGGGAAAAACTGTCAGGAGAGGAAGGAGAGGAAACTGTGGCCCACATGTAATATATAAGAGAATAAATTAATAAAAAATATTTAAAAAGAATCTGATCAGGATTAAATATTCAACTGGAGGATAAGAACAAGAAAATAGTCTGTCATCTAACCTACTAGGTATATTGTTTGTCTTTACTACAGTTGTCAAAGTAAGGAGATTTGGGTGAGGCATAGCAAACTGATTGTCTTGGGAAATTATTACCAAATCAAATAAGGTAGTTATTTCTTCTTTGATCACCATGTATATTCTTGGCAACATTAATCTTCAGAACATTTAAGAGGTAAGATGAGAGGATGACAATTGTGAATTTCCCCTTATATTACACATTACCATTGAAACCAAAAAGCAAATTAACTGCTTAAATGATACAAAATGATATTTATGGGCTTCTCCTTTCATAGCCACCTTTTAATTTTACCTGAAATCCTGTTTGAAGGACAAGAAAAAAGACTGACATTATCTTACCAGACCCATGAACAGGCCAAACACCAATGTGGCGATGACGAAGAAGATGTAAGAACACCATGCAGGAATCCCAAGAGTCACTGTGAAGTAGTTATGAAGGTGCTGCATGCAATCAGAGGGATGAGATGTTTAACTGCAGTGCAGGAGTCTCTACTGTAACTCCAGTCTACATAGTCTCTCCACATAGGTGCCCAAAGTTTATACTGAAATAATTCCTAATTAACAAGCCAAACTTTGTAGCACTGACAAACAGTATCAAAATCATATCTAGTAAGAATTATTCTTAGAGCTCAGGATCTTGATAGAGGTCTGGCCAAATTACTTTATCTGCTTTTTCTCCCCTCACAAAGGTTTTCTAATAGCCTTCATAAAATCATTACCTATTCCTCAGTATTCAATCCTAACATGAAATCTATTAATATATGAAATCCTTGGGCCCTTGTCAGTTTTTATGTAAGCAAAGTGATACCTTCGAGTATAAACCATTTACATTTTTCCACGCTTATTTTTCCTAATGTTAAGCAGTATGTGAATTACAGGTATGAACTGTTCATTTAAAATCAAAGTCTACTTAGAGGTAGACTTGCTGGGCCCATACTTCCTCACGTTAAGTCAGACTGTTTCAGACCATGTTTGTTTCTCATTCAGAACAGGCTAGAATAAAATATTTAATTTCTCAGCATAAAGTAAAAAAAAAAAAAAAAAAAAAAAAAAAGAAGAATGACAGATTTTAAGAACTATGAAATCAAAATAGAAACTTGGACTCATTTTCATCAGTTTTGTCAGTTCTGGGAAGATCATTAACTGTTTTTATGGCTGCTAATGTCTTACTTGGAGCCTTTTAATTCCGTGCCTAGTAACTGACTGGATTATAGTTAGTGGACTGGAGTCCTTTGGAGGCCAGATAAGGTCAGCATGAATGCGTAATATAGGAACTAGAGTTGCAGAGCGTGGTGGTAGCTTGCCCTGCAGAATCTGCCTCACTTTGATCAAATCTTTCCTTGCTATGTCACCATTTCACCACTTTACCATATGCTAAAAATACCTAAGTTGGTTTTTTACTTTCTAAAAGTTCATGGTTAAGAGAACTGCCCTGAGTCTTAGAAGACACTTTGCACTTTTGAACAGCTTCTTGCCATATGGGTACCAGGGGCAGAGCATTGCTTGAATATGAAATGTCTCCCACAGGCACATGTGTGAATACTGGTCTCATCTAATGGCATTGTTGTCAGTGGCTATACAGCTTTAAGGGAAGAGCCTGTGTTTGTGAGAATAGGTCACTAAAGGGTAGACTTAAAAGTTAGAGCCTGGCCTTAGTTCTGACACTTTCCTCCCTCTCTCCTCTTGCCCCCTCTACTGCTCTTTCTCTCTAATATTTTTATTAATTATTTGAGAAATTCTTATAATATATTTTGAGCATAATCAATATATTTCTCACAACATCCTTTAGAGCCACTCTCATATACTTACCCTTCCAACCTATTTACTTTTACCATTCTTTCTTTAACAAAACAAAAACCAAAATCAATAAATAAAATGTGTTATCCAAATACTTTTGCGTGTGGGGTCTGTCCTGATTGTAGTCTTTCCCATTTCAGCTGGGAATTTTGTCTGGCTTGAGCTTGCATAAGTCCTACCATGTAGTTGTAGCCACTGTGTATTCATATAGGCGACTGCCCTGTTGTATCTAAAAAACACTGTTGCCTTGTACTCATACACTACCTCTAGCTCTGACATCTTTTGGCCTTTTCTTCCTGAAGAATCCCTGAGGAGGGATATGTTAGATATGCCTTCTGTTCTCTGCACACTGACCAGCTGCGAGTCTCTGTGTTAATTTCTATCCATTGCAAGAAGCTTCTCTGATAAGGGTTGAGAGGTGTACTAATATTGGTTATAGCAATAAATCATTAGGAGTCATTTAGCAGAATAATAGTAATAGGCTCTCCCCATCTAGGGCTAATGACCTATCTATCCATAGGTTCCTGGCCCCCATAACCCTGCCAGGTTTGGGTTCCAAGTCAAGGACCAGGTCTTAAAGCCAATCAGAAAGTGGTTGGTTATTCCCACAACACTAGTGTCACTACTGCATTTGTGGACATACACTACTAGGACAGTCACTATTGTAGTTAACAATTATACAGCTGGGTAAGACTGATGATGAACTGAATCCTCCAGTGGTATGTGTATCACCTTTTAGCACCATGAAAGCCAGCCAATATAAATGAAGCTTCTAGGTTAGGACCCAGTGGAATTCTCCACGTTTTGTGACTCAAGTCTGTAGTATCTTCAGCTGCAGGGTGTTATCACCACGTTCTGGAGAGTCACCAAGAGCAATGGCAATGGCCTGTATGCTGTAGGCCAATGGGATCCCACTGGCCAACAGCTCAAAGCGAGATAACTGGGGGTGTTCTTTGTTCACATATGGCTCTTGTTGGGGTACTGTATCCCTCTCATAGGATAACTAACTTCATTTTCATATGTATGGGCATTTATTTTAGGCTTCTTCTATAGTAGGTTTTCATAATGTTGTTTTCAAAAGGCCTTTAGTGTTAGCTTTCCCTCCTCATAGACCCTCCTCTACCCTGACCTACTACCTACCTCCCACCTCATTAAAACAGTTTCTCACCACCTCTGCAAAATGTCACTGGCTGGAAAGCCCCTACAGCCATGACAGGAGCTCCAGCCACCAACCTACCCTGGAGTGCAATTGTGAACTGAAGTAAACTCCCAGGAGTTGTTTTGGAATATAGTTTCCAACTCTTAACGTCTTAAGAGATATTCTTCAGCTCTGGCTCTCTGTAAAAATGTGTATGGAACAGTTTATGCTTTTCTTGATGACTCATTGTCATTACTGAGCTTAAGCCTTGAAGTATGCCAAAAAGACAGAGGACACTAAAGGTCACTCTGTCTCTGGGCTGACTCATGGATGTATTTTTGAAGTTGCTTTATGAATACCTGCTGCTTTACCTTACTCACGAGGCGGTAATGAACAGACTAGATAAATAATGTGCAGTGTAGGTACTTCTGGGCAATGGTGTATACCTTTTGTCCAAGACAAATGAAATCACTCAAGCTTCCTAAGTGAATTTTTAAACTACCAAAGAAAAAGTTATTTGTTTGTGAATCATTGCATTTTGGGTCCAACACTCCTTAGTATTTGAAAGCATTCTTTTATTTTAATGTTTTGTTTCAAGTTTCTTGTATCAACTTATCTTTCAAGGGATCTATTTGCACTTCTAAAGAAATTCTGCAATACTGTGGTTTTTGTAGATAATTAATTATTACTAAAGACTAATGACTAAATAATTACTAAGGACTGAAATTAATGAAATTGTTTCTATAACCTCGGACATAAAGACATACTTTGAGTTCACAGCAGCTTTAGAGACCCTTATGAAAGATTGGAGTTGTAACATTATGAAGATCCAGTTTAGTGTTAGATTTTTATGTTTAAATTTCCCTAATCATGTTTCCTCAGGTCAAAACACTGATACTTGTTCAATGTTATATGCTTTTATTATATAAAAGTATCCTACTCTATTTATTGAAAATATTTTAAAAGGTCAGGTAATTATTCTGAACTCTATTTAATATATATTAAATATATTTTAGTATATATTACAATAGAAATATAGTATATATGTAAATATAAAATATAATATAGTATAATTAAATATAATATGTTATATAGGATATAACATAAAATTATTGATATATACAATTTTATATAATACATTTACTAGTATTTTACCAGATGACTAAATTAGAGCTAATTTTTGCTACATATAGACTTGCATAAAGGAATTAAATGAAATAATATTTAAATAACATAACATCATTTCAATCAGTGGTCAGATCAAGCCCTCCATGAATAGGTAAATTATTCTGTGTCCAGGAAGGCCATCTTTCACTCTAGACATCTGAACTCTTGAAGGCAGCAGTACATGGTTTCATTCAAAGCTGCAGTGGCCCTAAATGAGTCTTAGGGTTTGCAGCTCATCTGCATCACAGGCTGTATACTCTTGAAGAGTTCAGGAACAAACACACGATCCCTTTCACACACATCTCAGAATTCTTTTAATAACTTTCTTACATGGGAGCAAACAGCGAGGCTTTTTCAAGTGGTTGCTAAGGCTTCTTGTTCCTTTTACAGTCTATCTCTGAATATCTGGAAAACCTAAGCTTGAAGCCTTCTGCAAGCTTCAAGAAAGGGACCTCATAGATGTATGCCCCCTCAAGACAACTTGCTATGAGAGTTTCTGGACATTGTGGTAAATGGAAGAAAAAGATGAGAGCAGAGATGTCCCCATCTAGATCACAGGGGAGCATATACACATGGGAACTGCTACAGAATTTTATTATTAGAAGCCATAGTTCAAAAATAAATAAGTCTATGGTACTGTGTTGTTCACAAGCAGAAAGAAAGCAATTCAAACACAATACACAGTAAATCTATGGTAGTAAGCTCTCTCTACAGAGAAAGAAATGGTCAAAGGACATGCTGAAGACCAAGAAATAAGTCAACATTTAGCCTAAATAATTGTTGTAACTCTGAAGTGACTATGTGTTGTTATACAAGCACATACAACAGGGAGTGTTTTACACTTGTGAGCCACAACTCTTTTGGTTTCTTTAATAACTACACAATTCCATCACTGTAGTTCAACAATAGTCAAGAAACACCAGATACTGTACTGATAATGCTGTTTAAAGAAAGCTTTGTTTAAAAAATCAGGAAGCCCTTTTCAGGATACAGTTTGCTGCTTCCAGACTCACAGAATGACTTTCATGACAATCTTTGATCTATAAAGATATTTTCCAAAGGGAAAAATGAGATAAAATAGAACCACATCACACAAGCTTTTTTGCTTTTACAAGTAATTCATCATCAATGTAATAAAATATGACTTGGACACAGCTGCCATGGGTCCCTCTTCAAATTAGGCTTCTCTATAAATGGATTGTTCCAGAATGAACCAAACATGAGAGTAGTTTTATGGCTTAAGGAGAACAGAATATAACAATACTTATATATTTTCATTTTCCTATTGTTTAAAAGGTACCATTTCACTCATTAAAATATATATCTTCAAATATAATAATTGTTTAAAAATACTCACCCAAATCTTGCCAGAGATGCTAAAAAGACCAGCCATTCCAGACATCCTAAGAAAAAAAGAGAAGTATCCTGGTCATATACAAAGACAAAAACCAAGCAAAACTCAGGCCAGGGACCATACCTTCACTGAGCCTGTATTCCCTGCTCTCTCTCTCTCTTCCATTCACTTCAATTCTCAAAAAGATTAGATTTCACAGTCATTATCTAGACCACTCTGCTGTAAATACATTCAAAATCCTTGGCCCCTTATCCTTTCATCCTACAAAAACTACAACTATGAACAAATTATATATGTAGAAAGACAATACAACCTGCTGACTTCCAAAAGTGAAAGCTCAATACTGTCTATTATAGTATCTTTCAAGATGTAACCATCATAACTCATTTGTTTTTCCTTCCTTTCAATCCTACACATCCGCCCCAATGAGCACTGTCAACTCACAAGCATACAAACACTCCTTGTATGTCACTGTAAACTCAGAAGCCATCATGTGATCACTCCTATCGTCCTATCAAATCTGAGCCTGATCAGCATGTCATCTTTGTATCAATAGCAAAGTCTACCTGGCCTAACATACGCCAATTTATGAGCCTGTGACTTAGATCTTAACATGTTTGTTCTGGTGATGCCATGATTCTTTCTGTCATCCCTTCTTTCTGCATTATTATTCTACCTCTCTGGTATCACTCTCTTTAGCATAAAGACATGTCAAACTCACCTCTAACTTTTGAACTAGCAATTCTGCCCCTCACATGGCCCTCAAGTTTCAAAGGAAAATTCTCTCAGTTTCTTCAGTGGTTGAAACCATTTAAATTTGGCTACATCCTAACCACCATTTGCCAGGGCCACAACAATGTCACCCTGCTATATTCTATGTCCTTGTCAGAGTTTATCTTTCTTTGCCTCCTGGCATCATCATAGGACACAAGTAGTTACTATTTGTTTCTTTAATATCTTTTATTTAATTTCTAAAAAATATTTCACCCTTGTTTTTCCATTGCCTCACTGACACTGATTTTTCAATTTCCTTTCTTAATTCTAATTACATGCATTTATTGTATATATGTGTAAATACACAGTTGAGCCATATACAGTGGCCATAGAAGAACTTGCTTGAGTCAGGATTCCCATTCTACCATGTGGGCCCAGGGATCAAACTCAGGTCATCAGGCTTGATGGCAAGCATCTTTACCTCTGTGTTATGCCACAGGTCTACTTACTTTTGCTGTCTTGCTTAGTACTTAGCCTCTTACCTTTGAGGTGAGTTGTAGATTTATCCCAAGGACACTAGTCTTTACTTCCTGCATGTTCCCTTTCATTCTAAGCCTTACAGTCCTGTCAAAGTCTTCTGTAACTGTGTTCATTAATTCTTTACAGGGAACTATCTACATTCACTCTACTGAACAGCTTTACAGAGTCTAACATATTTTTCTTCCTTTCTAATATTTTTGTTAGGACTCTCAGAATTTCACACAATAAATTTTGGTCATATTCACCCCAATTCTTCCCAGATCTACCCCCACCTCCTTACTGCCCCCTTGCTTCATGCCCTAGAAATAATGGAATAGGATGGCAGTTCTATTTTGTTGGTTTTCAGAACTGAGGCCATGATTAAAAGGGACGGCTGGGTGCATTCGTATTGTGCGCTAATGGTGAAATGATGAAAGCATTTGCCAAGAAGGTTTTCATTAATCAAGAATGAAAGTCAGAGGTTCGAAGATGATCAGATACTGTCATAGTTCCGGCCATAAACGATGCCAACTGGCTATGCAGCAGCGTTATTCCCATGACCTGATGGGCATTTTCAGGGAAACCAAAGTCTTTGGGTTCCAGGGGCAGTATGGTTGCAAAGCTTAAACTTAAAGGAACACTCCTAGGTGTGGGGCCATCCAATGGAGTGTGGTTAACATACCAGGAAATCACGCCCTTAAAAGAAAACTGAATTTTTTTTTCAGAAAAGAAATCCAGGCCAGGTGTGGTGGCGCAGGCATTTAATCCCAGTACTCCAAAGGCAGATCTTGATTTTAAGCTATCTAGCAGTTTTTTTTCTCATTATTTTAATTAAAATTTAATTGTATCACTTTCTCCTTCCCATTCCTCCCTACACCTCCAACGCAGACAAAGCTCCTCCTGCGCTTACTTCTTCTGAAACTTATGGTCTCTCTCCCTCTCTTTTTTTAAAACGTCTAGCAGAATCTTGATGGTGGGAAATAGCAAGGTCTACCAAGTATTGAACAGGAATCCCGGAGAGATTTTTGTTGTTGTTTTCCTTGTAAATGCTCCTCCTCATGTTGGCCAATTCTACATTACAAAATCACCTTTAAATCTGCTTATTTTCTCCATCTCTACGATTGACACCCTGATATAAGCGGCCTTTCTTTAGGCTGGATACTGTAAAAACCCTGTAACTGCTTTCAATTGACCTATTCTTGTCCTCCCAAATCTCTCTTCCTAAAAGTCATTTTTTCTTTTTGCATGTACTTATTTTAAAAAATCCCTTCCTGATTGTGGTCACAGCCCTGTACAACCTATCTTCAGCTTACTGCTTACTCACCTTAGGCTCTGTTCATCCTTTCACAGTGCTCCACTCTGCCACCATGCTGCTCCCCAAGAGCTCTATACAGCACTTCCCCAAACTCAGGCTTCTGTGCGGGCTACCATCGTCCTGTGGCTGTCAGCCCTGCTCCTCCCCAGCCCACAGTTCCTCCTGTCCTGAAACTCTCACCTCAAGGCCCCCTTCAGAGCAACCTCTCTTAACATCTCCTCAAGCAGGCCCAAGATCCAAGTTTTTCCAGCCTAATGCAAGAAAATCTGCTGTTGTTTTAATAGGTCTCTTCAAATGATCATATCTCTATAGTTTGTTTTGCAATTTGTCTTGGTAGTTTTAAGTTATCTAATAAGGTAGTGGAGAAAGCAAGCCTATGCAATGAAGTCATAAACACCTCACTCCTAGGACCAACATCTAACATAAAAATTAGTGTTCAGTTATTTATAGAATGACATGCCAGAGGTGAGCTATTTTTAGGATACTTTCCATATATCCTAAGCACTAACACATGTGTCATGTGTTAAATGAAATACTATTACATTACATTGGTTCTATGGTATTAAGAATATTTTTACGTTTGTATATGCAGAATAAAATTACTTACTAATATGGCCAATCAAGATTAAAGCCAAATAAGGAATGAGTGACTGCACTTCAGCCTTATCTACCTTACTAAATATTATCAAAAGCTATCCCCAGAAACAATGTGCCAGACAGCCTATACCACCACCAGTTTTATTTTCAATGTAAGTCACAAGAATCCCTGAGTACTGTAATTTAAGAAACATTTGTCATTCCAGATAATGGCAACCAGCACTCAGTACTACATTTGTAAAGAGAAAACAGCTGGCATGGTTTGCTGCAAAAGGTGGAAGAGAGGTTTCCTATAATTCCCCTTTAATCCAGCCATTCACTTACTTCCCACTATACTAAAACCATTCTCAGTACAGGTGGGTCACAAACCAGAACCACTACATGGACCAGTAGAAATGTGCAGTCTAGATAAAAAGAAAGGAATAGGAGAAAAAGTCTAGATGTGTAAGGTCTACATATTAACATGGAACCTATTATTTTACATACAACACTTTACTGATAACTTACGTTAGAGAAGCTGGGGACTTCCAGCCAGTGAGAGGCTCAACTGATTGCCACTTTTTCTCTAAGATGTAATTCTGTAAGTCTTCATAGATTCCTGAACCACGGTAACGGCGGAATATCCCATCTTTTGCACTGTAGATTATAAAATCAAGTACACATTAGATAAATCAAAATAGTTATTACAGAATAATATTCAAAGTAATTATTGATCACGCATGTAAACTCTGCTTGAATTTTAAATTAGCTCAAAGAAGAAAAAACTGTAGCCAGACATAAACCAGTAGGCATGTGCTATTCATTCTAACCTAACACTAAAGAGAAATTCTAAAACGTAAAGTGTGTAACCTACAACCTTAAGCTAAATTTCTACCAATATTTAATCAATCAATTCATTTGCTATTGCTGGGTCATGCAAGAGGTATAACAAAGGGCTCTAGAATGCGGCCCAGTGGTTAACATAGCCATTGTGGGCCTGTCTTGGTGAGGTATGTCCTGAGGACTCCATGCTGTTATGGGGTGTAGCTCTGCTTGTTACCTTTGCAGTCTTATAATCCTCCCAATATATGAATTGTGTGAGGACTGCATAGGGGGCAATATCATCGGCATACATAATAGCAATGCTTGATCTCTTTCAGGTATTGTGTAGCGCTCTGCTACTTCATGTTGAGGCCTGGCCTTCTCAGGATAGCCAATTCCATGCTCGGACTCAGAAGAATGGACTCCCTTTCTCAGCAGAACCCTCATCCCATGTAGTCTGCTCACTCGAGAATTTTGTAAGAGGTGTCACATAGAAAGTACAGGCCGGGGTTCTAGCACCACCCCTGTGGCCAGTTGCATTAGTTCCTAAGGCAGCAGCTGCCAGTGCAGCACAGGAGTCTCTAGAGGAAGCTAGTGCAGATGGGGCAGCGGAGGCAGAGCCCAAGTACTGCGCTATGAGGTTGTAAGCCAAACATATCCCTTCCAAGGTGCACATGAGGCCAAAAAAGGCCACTGCAGGAAAGGATAAATCATCAGACAAAACAGTGCAAGCAAAAGGGAAGAGGGCAGCAGAAGGCAAACAGGCTGAAGTGGCTGGCCAGCAAGCTACAGACCTGCCTGCAGAAAATGGAGAGACAGAAAACCAGAGTCCAGCCTCTGAAGCAGAAGAGAAAGAGGTCACGTCTGACTAACCATTCATCATGTCTGTCAGTGACCCTGCCTTCCTCCTTGTACAACAACCCAGAAGAATGTTTTTATCAACTATTTTGTAAACGCAAGTTTTTTAGTAGTTCTAGAAACATTTTTAAGAGGTGGGGAAATCCTACCTCATCCCATTTTTTAAGTGTAAATGTCAGAAGTTAAATCATTTGCTGGATGTTTATTTTTTGGTAAAACCAGAAAATAGCAGAATACTGAATCAGGAGAGGCTGTGACTGTCTTGAGGATCACCATAACATTCCATAGAGGGGGCTAGTTTTATATCCTACAACACAGAGAGCACTAAATGGCAATTTGGAGTCTCAGTTACACATTTGTGTCTGGAATATTTTCAGTTAGATCTCTTCTCCCATTCCTAAGAAAACCAGTCCTTAGTCCTTGCCCTGTCAGAACTGTAACATCTCTGGTTATGGCAGTCAATTTTTTTTTTTAACAAATTTGATAAAATGTGCTGTGAAAGGTGGAAATATTGAGAATGTACTGTTTGTGGCTTAAAATTGTGAGTCAGTGGAATTGAGGATTATACGCATTTGGTTGTTATGTGGGGCCTGGAACGCCACTGGAATAAGTTCAAAGAGACACAACACATGGCTCTTCATTTGGGTACGTGAAGACAATGTGTGACCTCAGAGTCTGGGATGCTGACCTGACTGCCTTCAGGGACCCAGACCTGTGGGACCAAGGGCACTGGCAACGTGGAACTTAGCATGTTGCTGGAGCAGATTAATGATTCAACTACCACTTTGAAAAGAACCTACAGATGTAGATTGCTAACCATGTCTACCACCCTCAGAAAGAATTTGGAGAAATAGATTGTTCAGTAAGATTAAGTAAACATGTTTTTGCTATTGGCTCTGATACAGAAAATCTTAGGGAAAAAATAGATTGTTGAGCAAAGTTAGGTAAAGATGTTTACGCTATTGACTCTGATACAAGAAATCTTAGGGAACAATTGGAAGTTAAGAAAAAGTACACTCCCAATAGTAAAGCTAGAGCCTTTCTGAGGTTACAGAAGCAAGAGCAAAGCACATATTTCACATCCACTCTAAGGGTTCCCTCGCTCACTGTCTCGGCTCAGAAAGGACTCACAGGGAGAATCCACACATGCCCTTTCCTTCTCTTCTTTCCTAATGTACTACTGAGTGAAGCCGGGAGTTCTGTTCCCAAGAGTCCATTGAATCCGCTTGGCCTGTTTCTTGAATGACCCCAAGTGCTATATCCACAGATCATTTTTCTGCCATTTTCCATTCACCTCTCATTAGCATGGTTCACTACCACCTACTTAACATCTCCCCCTCCTAATCTTTATAAGATCATAAAATTAATAAAACTTACTGGAAAAATGCTGGGAGAGTGGTAACAAAGAAGCGGCCACTCAAACCTAGGAGAAGCATAAACAGAAACAGTTAAAAGTTAAACTCCAAGTAACTCAAGTACCAAGTGCTGAGAAGCATCAAGACTGCTATATTTGTGGTTTTGGTAACTGTGACCACATGAACAAAGATCACTGGAATTACTGATTTGCATTTATTATCTTTTGACTTAAAGGAAAAAACTTTAGTCACTTTTATTTCCTAATTCCAGTTATTGACGCATACATGCTTATGATTTAGGTGTTACCCTAGAATTTCCTGGTTTATCTATTACTTGGGAATGTTTACAAGCTAAAATAATATATAAAGTAATATATCTGAGTTAAATACTAACTTTCTCTACCGGTTTTATGGCTTTAGATAATTTTTTAATCTTTAGTTTCGGCTGTTTTATCCATAAAATGGATATATTAGCACTTAATTACTCTAGAATTAAACTATGGTAAGAACATAAGGAAGTCCCTACATATAGTGAAGGACTCAGCCAGTTATAGGTATTAAGTACCCCAGCTGGCAACTCAAGAAGAACAACACACTCTTCACTACAGGGACTCTGGTAGTAGGGCCTCTGTACCACAGTGGACAGACACAGCTCCACGCACATGCACACAGTGGCAGCAGTAAGTAGACTGAATAAGTTACTAAGTAAGAGAGAGGGGAAGATAGATACATGTAGTTGAAAACAGAACATGTTGAGGATCTGGAAAGAATCCAAGGGTAGATGTGATATTTTATTATATAAATATATGAATACCTCTAAGAATAAAATTTTAAAAATAAAAAGAACATTTAAAATAAAAACAATTTAAAATATAAGGCAGGCTCAGTGAGGCATGCTGGTAATCCCAGCACTACAAGTCTGAGGAATGCCTAGTCTACACACTAAGTTTCATGCCACTTCAAAACTATAGTGATGCTTCACAAAATGCAAAATAAAGATACTTGTATTATTCTATTAATAAATATTTTAAAAAGACTTAAAATCCTAATTGTTTTATATAATTTTGTGTATTTGTAAAATTTCCAAGTACTGTACATGAATCATGCTTATTTTTCATTTGTTTTTGCAAATCTTTACTGAAAATATCAAATGTCATACTACCTATGTAGTAAAATAAATAAATAAAGTAAATATAAATAAAGTAAAAATAAATAAAATAAAGGTCTCCTTCATTTACCAACACTAAGAAACTTCTTTGTTTGAGGAAGTCATAGTTCCTGGAAATAACTAGATGAAGAAAGCAGGTAGTGTTCTCACAGAGCACAGAGGGAAGAGTTTATCTGATCACAGCCATAGCCTCACTAAGACACTGTACAAAAAACAGCATGCAACAAACCTAACTCACAATGAATGCAAACATCTCTCTGCCCTATAAGTGTGATCTGCAAATCAATTATATTTAGAAGAGTATCTGTACTAAGTGGAGAAAAAGAACATAACATAAAAAAAAAAAAACACATCCTTTTAACACTTATTGTTTCTACCTACCTCTCTTGCTGAACAACACTGACAAAATCAAATATCTATGAAAGCAAATTAAGCTGCTCCAATTTTTTATCTCTTCAGTCGCTTGAAATTTGATGCACTGAAGCTTTGCTTTTAATAGTATTGACAATGATTTCACTGTTTTTATAAAATAAATCTATATTTAATAATACTTATGATTATCCTGGCTGGGCTTGCTGACTATGTTCCCTTACAGAATGAGGGGTCAGACATCCAGTCACTGCTCCTACTCAGCTATACGGAATTTTGCTCTAACCACATGAGGCCTTGGGGAAGGGCTAGAGCATACAGGCAGAGAAGGACTAGGAAACTATATACAGGAGGACTCCATCTATAAAGCCAGGAGGGAGGCATCATCCTCGCTATGGGCAGACCTTCTAGTGTGGCAGCTATAGGGTTATGCACATTTGCCTGTAACCAAAGGGAAGGCTGGCGTGTTGTACAGGACTACCTTCCAAGCCAAATTGCTTGATGACTGTTGATATTCCTCCATGGAAAGAAGGGCTGAAGGACCTTGGGACCCTCACTTAAATATCCAGCCAGTCTACCCATCAGGTTGCATCCATCTCTGTCCTACTTGACCGTGATCTGGGGAAGGAAGAGTAAACGGGCAGGGAAGGACTAGGGAAGCCGACTCCATGTACACAGCTATAATGGAGTTGTCAACTGTGCAGAATGCAGACCCTCCAGTGTGGCTGCAGTAGCTAAAAATAGAACTGTAGTAGAAAAAGAAACTACTAAAAATTTAAAAATCCATATTTTGAAGTTTTCTATGATAAGACTCAAGTTTTGTTCATATGTATAATAGTTATTTTTAAGTGATAAATATTAACTTGTGTTTATTCGGGATTTAAAATGGCCTCCTATCTTATAGTAAGGGAAAAGTGATTATTTTTATTTATAAATTATAGCTAGCACAGGCACATGGAATGGCTCATGAGTTCACTATTCTAAAACCAAAAATGAACTATCTGATTCAAGCAAGAATATCATAAAGATTAAAACCCCAAGGTATCACCTCTCAGATTATTCACTAGAGAGAAAGGAGAGAGTGGTTCTTCCCATTTTCCGTATTTAGTGTTGCTAGGCGTGCTAAGTGTTCAAACTTAACTTCACCAATGGTGATAGCAGGAGCCTTCTGATGCAGTGCAACATGAGTTCACGGCACTATCTATACAGTACACTTTCTATAACCTGAATGGAATCACATTCCTATAGCAAGCTTCCAGTTTATAGAAAACAGGAGAATAAGATGAGGATTGCCATAGAAAAATGTCTGTAAATCATGGACTATTCTCTTAAGCATACTGACGCCATTAAAAAGAGAGAATAATTCTAAACTGGGAGAAACTAAAAATGCTGTAAAGTTGTTTTAATTTCCTCAGACGATGGGATGAGATGAGAGCTGCACCCAAGCTTTACCAATGCATGGCTTGTGCTGAGCCCAGAGCATTTCTATCTATTTCTATCTATTTCATTTCCCTAGGTCTAGGCCTGGAAGTTTCTAGTTTCTGTACAGTCTAATCGTCTGCAAGGTCAGATCTTGAAGGCTTCACCTTCCAGCCTCCTTCTGCTAACCTCGTCCTAGAATGTTTTCGGCCTCCAAGACTTACTGCTAAATAAGCTCACCCTTTCGGTTCTTTCTGAACTCTGGCTGGCTGGTTCAACTCAACTATTCTGGCTGAAAATTCCTCTCCAAGCTGACTGATTCAAATTGGCTTCTCTCAGCTTCTCACTGAATTGTTCTGCTTGGGAAAACTGTCTCTGAATTTCATCTACTGAACTGCACCGAACTGCACTGCTCTGAGCTGCACTGCTCTGTACTTCCGAATTCTACTGTACTCCTGCACTGTGCTCCTCGTCCTCCTCTCTCTACACTACTCCCAAGTCGCTTCTTTCCTGTCTGTACTCTTGATTTATTTGGGTGTATCCTATCTCTGACTCATTCTGTCAAATCTTTCTCTAATTTGCCACTTCGTCTGTCCCTCAATAGATGTCATCATGTGGGATTAAAGGTGTATACTAAATTCTAGCCAGAAAGATTAAAGGTATATACTAAGGATATATCTGTAAAACAGCCAGATCACACAAACCTAGATCTTTGGATGTGATCCCTTGCCAGAGCAGCCATGTTGCTAGATTAAAATTCCTCTGGAAACCCTTAATAAAATCCAAGTTATGAACCTTGATTGGATCACAATTCAAAAAAACTATACAAAAATCAATGGGAAGCCAGATTTGGCATGCTAAAAAAAAAAATACAAATATTAATGTATATATGTTTGTATGTATGTATGTATATGGGTAAACACGCACATCATAGACACTTAAAGGTCAATATGTAGTCTGTTGCTTCTAGCTGGTTCAACACCCTACTTGGCAAGTTTTCTACACACACGAAAAGCTCTAAGTAGCCAGTTGCTAAACTTCCCCACGTAAAGATGACATTTACAGTACCTGGTTCTTGAATGACATCCACCTTTCCCACGCTGATCTGAAGTGTGTCTCCATTCTTTGCAAAAGTTTCCCATTCAGAATCAGTCTGCTGGCAGGACGGACACCATGGGGCATAGCTGTAAGAACAGAAGAACTAATCAACATAAACTATGTGGAGTAAAATCTATAAACAAAATTAATAGAACAATTGAAGATAAATTCCCAACTAAAGGGGGAATAAAAGCAAGCTTTCCAAAGTTATTTGACATAAAAAGTGTATTTCTCACTTATGATTTTATATACAAATATTAATTCTATTGAAAAAATGAAGTCTATTTTCAAAAATTACCTTAACATATAAAAACACTTCCTCCATATGATTTTTTAATAAGTGAATCAAGTTTTATCCTTTTTCAGGTATCTTTCATCTATGAGGCAAACATGTTTTGAGCATCCAAATTAAAATAACTTCCAAGGATGACTCAATACTAGCCACGCCAATTCCAGATATCTATAATCTATAGATGTGATAGGCAGAGAGCAAAGAACAGTCACTACTGGGTGCCCTCGCATGCTTGCAAGTATGTAAATACCTGTGAAAGTTCTTAACGTTTCCAAAGAAAAGAAGAGCGACTTGACAATTTTTAAACACTTTAAAAAGTTAAGAATATCTGGGCCTTAAAGTTATAACTCTACTTTTTACATATACTTCCATCTAAAAACAGGCAGTGACATCTCATAAGGGTCTACAGGAGAAAGGGACTTCTGTACGAAGGCCTAAGGAGAACAATCAGCCAAGAAAGAGTCATCAAATGTTCAAGCAAGGAAATGGTATAAATGAAGAGGCTCGCGCTGAGAAAGAGAGAGGAAAGGCTTTTTACAGCCTCAGTGAAAAGCAAGGACTAGAGAAATATATTTCCTGTGTAAGAGTATTGTTGTGTAAGCATGTAGACCTGAGGTTCAAATCCCTAGACCCTGGGGTAGCATGTGACTATAGCCCCAGTGCTGTTGAGAATCAGACACAGGGAGATCTTTGGAGCTTACTATAGGCCAGGTTCAATGAGACACCTTCTATCTTCAAAGAAATATCGTAAGTAGGCCTCTATTTTAAAAAAATAACAAACAAACAACAACAACAAAAATACTATAAGAAAACATATACACACATACACACACACACACCAGATTTTAAAGCTGAATTTTTTTTCTTAGTGTTTAATCAAAAGATATCAAAATGGGAATAGAGTGATTTGCTGCTTGTAAAGTGTATGGAATAAATAAATTTCCCAAAATAATGTGTTCAAATTCTACCCTGGTGCCTGAAAATGTGATTTTATTTGGAATAGAGTCTTTATACAAAAAAAATGGGAGATGTTATAAAGAGAGATCATACTTATTTGAGATAGGGCCTACATGTAGTAACATTGTGACAGTTCTTACAAGAGGGGGAGGAGGGAGCTCTGACACTGAGGACAAGCACAGAGGCACACACCAGCAGCCACAAGAAACTGAGAGCAGCACAGAATGGACACTCTCAGTCTCCAGAGTAAACCAACCCTGACCAACAGTGACCGCTGTAGGCCTTTGATCTCCAGATCTAGGAAAGAACACATTTCAGTTATTTCAAGCCTCCAGTCTCATGTTCATTTGTTACAGGAGCCTGAGGAAACTAATACAGAAAGCAAGATAAAATTTGAAAGCAGAACTTCAGTTAAATAAGCTTTACAGGTCTTAGAGCGGTGGCTCTCAGCCTTCTTAATTCTGTGACCCTTTAGCACAGTTTCTCATATTGTGGTGGCCCCAGCCATGAAATTATTTTCCTTGCTACTTCATAACTAATTTTGCTACTGTTATGAATCATAATGTAAATATTTTACACAGAGATTTGCCAAAGGGTTTGCAACCCACAGGTTGGTAATCACTATCTTAGAGGAATGTTTAACATAAAATAGGGTAATGTTTAACATAAAATATGTGAACAAAAAACCCAGCATATTCTGGAATTCCACATGAAAATAATAACATGACACAAAGAAAAAAGAACAGTTTCATAATGTCACAAAAATATATTGGTAAAAGTGGAGAAACAATTTGGTTTAGTGATACTTAGAAGATAAACTCTCTAAAATAAAGCGATCATCTTCAAAACTGGAACAGAATATTCAAGGTGAAAAAAGTCACATGGCACACTTTGAAAAAAATATTTCAGGATGCCACCAATTAGACATACTTTAGTAAGTCTAATTAAATTGAACTTTTAAGATTAAATAAAGTCAAAATATTGAGGAAATAAATGAAACAGATTTAAAAAATTTGATATCACTAGATTGATTCCACACAATGAGTGAATGTTGTACTATATAAATTACAACACCAGGGGCTAGAGTACAGCAAGGTACATGTCAATTCATGGTGATGAACACGTGTGACATCAGGCACAAGTGCATTGTGAGACCTATCTGTTGGTCTGATGTATTTTGATGCTGATTACTGCTTGCTCTCTGCCCCAACTGTATAGGGCAAATGGGATAGGTGTGGCTAAGGTTCCTGGGCTTGGAGAGACAGAGAGAATCTTGGGAAGGAGACCAGGGGAGAGGAGAGAGAGAGAGAGAGAAGAAGGTTGCGCTATCATGGGTTATGTGCAGGAGAAGCACGTGGCCGGTGTGGATGGAGACTTGGCCTAGATGATGATAATTAGCAAGTATATGGGATTATGGATGGGAAGTAGCTTGATAGAAATTATTAGAAGCAGATAGCATGGTTGCCCCACTATGGCAAGTATTTTAGATTAATATCTGCCCTGCCTCAGGTTAACTAAGGCTATTTAAAAATATATCTGCCCTGCCTCAGGTTAACTAAGGCTATTTTAAAATATAACAGGGTGTCTGTGTCTTGATTGATTACTAGCACGTTATACTGCCATAATAATAGTTATAGGCCTGATAATAAACATTATTAGGCCATACTGGTAATCTAACCGCAACTTCCATCTCAAAAGAAAAAAAAAAGGTAATTCCCTTGATTTTTAAAAATTGCATTTATTAATTTGTGTGTGTGTGTGTGTGTGTGTGTGTGTGTATGTGTGTTATCACTGTTTATGCCATACCTTTAAAAGAGAAGCCAAGGAAGAAAAGTAGTAAGCTAGTCAAATTCTAAGGTTTGCTGCTGTTGTTTCTTTGTGTTAGTTGCTGATGATTAAACATAGAGCCATGTGCATGGTCACTGAGCTCTACTCTCTTAGTTTTAGAGATAGACTCTTGCTGTAAATAGCTCAGGAGAGCCCACACTGGCCTTGAACTTACTTGTAAGTCTAGGATGATTTGGAATGAGCAATCATCTTGCCTCAAAGTTGGTACTAGGGTTATAGGCATGTTCATGTCCAGATAAAAATCCTTTTAAAATCTTATCGTACAGACATTAACTGCCACTTAAACAACAGAAAATTTTAAATAATGAAATTTGGAAATATTTTGGACATTTACATATTTAAAAAAATAGGTAGGAATGTAAGCCACAACTAGGTGGAAGTACTTATTTTAGGAAAAATACTAACAATTAGATCAAATCAGAAAGAGAAATTTCACTTAAAAATGTTTTTATTCACAAAAAAAAAAAAAAAGGCTTTTTTTTTTCTTTCTTGGTTCTACTTTCACCAGTGTTTCTTAGGGTACTCAGTTTTCTGAGTTTTTGTTGTCATCATAAGAATTAGCTGGACAGCAGATATAGGCAATTTACTTAGGATTTACTTTAACAAACACTCAACAGGACCTGTGACAATGAAAACCAAAGATATACTAGGTATACTAGGCTCACTGTTCTACAACTAAATAAATTAAATTACAATGTCAACAAATGATACATTAACTACACCAACCAAGTGTGGTTGACTTCCCCATATATACAGAAGGCACGCTCCCACAGCAGAGGCCCTGGTCCTTTGCCTCTTCTGTGATGATCCCTGAACTTTAGTATAGCGATTGTGTTATAAACATATCAACTGGGGTTAGGCACACCACAGTCATTTGTTCTCTGCATTTGTACCAGATACAGATTTCTGCAATGGTCTCCATCTGCTGCAAAAAGAAGCTTCTTTGATAGGAAGGTAGAGCTATGCTTATCTGTGGACAGAAGGGTACAGATTTAGAATACAGTTAAAAATTCTATTGTCTTACAAAAGTGGCAGTTAATAGACTTTCCTCTCCTCTCACCAACCGCAGATAATTAAGTAGGTTGACAGTACTAGGCATAAATTCCCTTCACTGAGTGGGCCTTATGTTTAATTAGACAGCTCTTAGTTACTCGTACTGTACCCTTAGGGCTATCTTGACATGCTGGTCATTGCTGTAGCCTTACACATTACAGCTGAGTAGGGCTACTGATTGCTTTTCTCTTCTGGCAACTTACATAGCACCTTTAGATACTAGGAAGGCTACTGCTCAGAGAAGGAGGAGGCTTTAGGTCAGTTCAAGCTCTATTCTTCACAATCCTATGTCTGAACTATATGGTGCCTTCAGCAGCTCATCTTACCTTAAAGTTGGGGGAAACAACCAAGGGCAAAGGCAATTGTGTAACAACATGGTCTGGTGCTTTGTATTTGATTGTTAATTATTTCTCCCCTGAGATCTGCTTGCTGTCTTTAAGGACCACTCATGTGTCCCAAAATGATGTTTGTAATCCTTGCCTCCAAGTTACCTCGATTGGCTGAATAAATGCCCACACCTGGGCAGGGCAGAGTGAGGAGGTATGGCTAAAATTCAAGGGCTTCTGAAAGAGAAGGATCTTGGGTAGGAGAGAGGTACTTGAAGAGGAAAAGGGGGCAGATTCGCCATGGTATAGGAAAGAGCCATGCAGGCCAGGAGGAGGAGGAGGAACTCTGAAGATGAGCAACATAAGCAAGTATTTTGGGATTATAGATGGGAAATAGCCCAGATAGAAATGATTAAAGCATACGCCATGGGATGAGGGCTGGGAGATAATGGAAGGTAGATTAGGGGGTTAGTATCTGTCCAGCCTCAGGTAACATGAAGCATATTCTAAAATATAACCAGTGTCTGTATATTTTACTGATTGATAGTGAGTTAGATAATACCACTGTAATAATTACTGGCTAATTTTATAATAAACATTATTAGATATTTTTCACATTTCCTATAACACAATTGCCAAACATTTAATTATACATGTAAAGAAAAAATACTAAAGCGGTATGAAAACCCTGCCACCTTGCTTGAGTGAGGAACACTATGTTCCCAGGCATAGTGAATCCCCAAAGGCCATGACTGCTTCATCTCTTGTACCTAGAACAGAGACTAGCAGGACCAAGCCATGGAAAACACTTACAGCATCAATAAACAAACAGGAGATGACACACATGTTCCTTGAATGATACTCTTGAAAAAACTCAGTAAAGAAATAATTAAGTGGCATTACTTATTCATTTAATCAAACACCACTGACCACCTGCTATTTAATAGTAAGGCTCTAGAGTTAAACAGAGAGGAAGAAAAATCTTATTCCTCTATATAAAGTTTATAGTGTCTTGGAAAAATGAAATATTTAATACAAAGGCATATAGCCAAATTTGTACTTACTAGTTGTGGTTAAAGCCATGCAGCATACACAGGTATTACAAAAAGGGAGTTTCCTGAGGACGATAGGACACTTATTCAAGTGGTAAAGAGTGTCAAAATGAGCCTGCAACAATAATGTTTGTCACCTGCAGGAACTAGAGATGATAAAAACATGGATGGGTCCCTGCTTCCTAAACAACAGCCTTCCCTTATGTGATCTGGATGCTGATCAGCAGAAATGCTAAGAGCCTAAACCAGAGCCAGTCAGACAAGCATTCTCATATACCAAGGAGCTGTCCAGCCCAAAACAAAGAGAGTCCTATTGAGGACCACTGATAAATGTCTAACAAAAGACTAGTGTTCTGTGAGCAGTTGCTAAAGAGTTGACTGCTACTCACACTATCTCCTTCAGAGCACAACAGATGGCCAGCTCCCTTGAAATCAAGGTTGTGCCTCATTCACCTTCACTTTCCCAAATTCACACCACGAACCTGACAAGTACCAAGCAACCATTCAGTGACTACTTCCTAAACACTTAAACAATAAAACACAATAGACTATTAAACTAGATGAAATTTAACTGTCTGAAATGAGCAAGTCAACATTTTTTCCTACAGGTATAAGAAGGACACTGGAAAGACAAGACTAAAACTTTGAAGTCCTACAGAAATAAAAGGCTACATAACCAGGTAGCTAATCTCAGCATTGAAACATGAGTAGTCCACGAACAAAGTCAGGAGTCATGCTCCATAAAAATTAATTCCCTTTATAGAAGTAAGTCAAGTTTACTCAAAAATATATTTTATCCAGGCGATAGTATAATTAAGCACATCAAAATTATGCTGCATGGATATCTAGACAGCTTAGACAGCTCTTTGGATTGGGAGGAAACACCATCAGCACAGTACAGAGAATGAATAATATTGCATATTTTGGGTTTCCAAAGAACAAAAATGACAAGAGAACTAGGGAAGGCAGGGTAAAGGAGGGACTACAGAGAGAGACAGAAAACACTAAAGGGATTTTGAAAGCCATACAGAAACCTACTACTGTAGAATATACATGAAAATAATTTAAATCAAGTCACAATATAATGGGGAAAACAGTTTTCCAACTAAACAACTTATACCAAGAAGTAAAACCTCTACATCTTGTTGAGTTGTAGGACAAAGGGGTCCCAGAGACCCTCACCAACATCAGACTCTTGTCAAGGCTATTGGTTCGCTGCTGTTAAAGACACCACTTACTCATAACATCAAACATAGAGAAATCAAGCTGGAGTGTCCAAAAAGCTTCTCCCCTACTGCCTAATGTTCATGGTATTGGAAGGTACTTGGCATACTACTGGAGAACTGCTATCATCAATAACACCCAGCCACAAACCCTGAGACCTACAACAGTAACCTGCCTACAAGATAAATTGCTGCAATAGTGGAACAAATGTCATAGAAATAGCTAACCACTTTTTAATTGGAGTTAAGGCCCACTCCATGAAATAGAACCCATTCCTAACATTGCTAACGTGGCCAAGATCTAAGACTATACAGGCCACGGGCTCTACAGGAAAGCCTATTATTATTCCTGTGCCAAAGGAACACAGCAATAAAATGACTCCTAATGACACGTTGCTGTACCTGTAAATCGGAGTCCTGCTCATAACTCATCCCAGGGGTTCTTCTTGAAGTGGGTGGTAATTAACAGAGACCTACAACTGGACAACGTGAGCAATGAGAGACACTCAGCCCTCCCCTCCTCTCAAGGCTCAGGGATCTATGAAGAAGAGGAGGGGAAGACTGTAAGAGCCAGAGAGGATAACTCCAAGGAAACAGTGTCTGCTAGAAACAGATTGATAGACGAATGACCTGACAGTATGTGCACAAGACCTGCAGAGGTTCAAACTAGACAAAATCCTAGCATGGAGGAGAAGTGGACATACTATCCCACCCCTAACCAAGAAGGTATTTACAGTTGATACCTGCTGGGAAAGGGAAAACCCGTTTTCTTCAGTGGAGTGTCACTGGGTATATTGTTTGAACACTTTTGTCTTGGTTAGTTTTTTTTGTTGTTGTTATTGAATTTTTTAAGATTTTTGTTGTTTATGGTTTTTGTTGGTTTTCTTATTTGGGTTTTGTTTTGTGTTTATTTGTTTGTTTGTTTGTCTTAGAGAGACAAAGAAAAAGAGAACATAAAGTTGGGTGGGTAGGAAAGTGGAAAGGATATGGCAAGAGATAGAGGGAAGGAGAGAATATGCAATATATTTTATGAAAAAATATAATAAAAATTACATTAAAATATGAATTATAATGAAAGACTTTTTAAAAAGTAACATAACAGGAGCCAAGTAAACGTTAGAAAGTAATTAAATGAAAGGTAGTTTATATAAACCAATAGAAATTAAAAATAGCATCAGAAGGTGTTTAAGGACAGAAATCAATTATAGTGAGAGAGAAAAAAAATGGTGAATAAACACTATAAAATAATATATGAAAAGAAATGGGAGGAAAGCATAATGCATAAAAAACCCATAACATTAAAGAAATCTAAATAGTAATAGAGTCATTTTGCAGCTTTGTAAAATGTTTCAAAATAAAAACAGTAAATTATCACAAATTCATTTTAACTGGTATTTCTCAAATAGGACAACTTCCAAATTGAAAATGCAATTCCAAGAACCACAAACTCCTTAAAAAACAAGGAAATTTTAATTAATTAAATTTTCAATAGCTATTCATGTCTCAAAGTACGAAACACTGCTAGGGTTTAAGAGCAAATGGTTAATACCAATATAGGCATGAATTGTGTTACAAGAGCTCTGTATGATTCAAGATACAAAAGCAGGTTCCCAAAGAAAGGTAGCATATGAACAAATGAAGAGCTATCATTTAGAATAATGTCAAAATTTCACAATATTATCAAAAAGCTTTCTAATATACTTCTTTACAGAACACAAATACATTCTATCTGAAGGCTCCTAATGAGCTCCAATTATACGACCTGATCATCTGATAAAACATTGACTTGAGAAGTCAAATAGGCAGTTTAGTGCATGGATATTAGTGTGTGTATACGTTTGCATGTGGTGGTGTACATATATATGTGTGTGTGTGTGTGTGTGTGTGTGTGTGTGTGTGTGTGTGTGTATGTGTGCATATGTGTGTGTGCATGTATGTGTAGGCAAAAGATCAACATTGGGTGTCTTTCTCAATTTCTCTCCCCCTTATTATTTGAGGCAGGGTCTTTTTTTTTTCTTTTTTTTTTTTTATAAATTTTTTTTTATTAATTTATTCTTGTTACATCTCAATGGTTATCCCATCCCTTGTATCCTCCCATTCTTCCCTCCCTCCCATTTTCCCCTTATTCCCCTCCCCTATGACTGTTCCTGAGGGGGATTACCTCCCCCTGTATATGCTCATAGGGTATCAAGTCTCTTCTCGGTGACCTGCTGTCCTTCCTCTGAGTGCCACCAGGTCTCCCCCTCCAGGGGACATGGTCAAATGTGAGGCACCAGAGTACGTGAGAAAGTCATATCCCAGGGATAAAGAAACTGTGGTACATATACACTATGGAATACTACTCAGCTATTAAAAACAAGGAATTCCTGAAATTTGTGGATAAATGGATGGAGCTAGAAATGATCATAATGAGTGAGTTAACCCAGAAGCAGAAAGACTCAAATGGTATATACTCACTTATATCTGCATACTAGCCCAAGGGGCATGTCCCACGAAAGCCTTCACTTACCAGGAAACTGGGACAGAGGGGAGGACATCCTATTGGGACTCTAGATGAGAGAAGCATGGAAGAATAGCAAAGTAGAAGGATCCAGTGGATCCTAGAAACCTACAAGAGGCAGGGTCTTTCACAGAACCTGAGGTCCCCCTATTTAACAGACTAGCTGACCGAGCAGCATCAGGGACTTCCCCACCTATTACCCCCCCCAGTGTCAGGATTTTAGACATGTATAGCTGTACCTTGCTGTTACACGGTGTCAGGGACATGAATCCAGGTGCTCATGCCGTGTGGCATCTCTCTTACATATATGGGGGAGTAGCTATTTTGAAAGAATAATACAAAGTGTATTTATAGTAGGCCTATAGTGGTCCTGAGAATACAAATAGGTCTTATATTTAAATGATGGAGTTTTTCAAAGAAGGATCAGGAACATCATATCCAAAAATACAGAAAAATTCATGTTAAAAAAATGATAAGAGTCATGGTATCTCTTCTGAATCAGTGTCTGGCATCCAGAAAGAAACCGATGTAATAGCATGCTATAACCCCGTTTCATTGTCACTTCCTATCTACCAATCCTTAAGTATTTTTGAGTATCTCAATATATATATATATATATATATATATATATATATATATATATACCATATAGCTGGACTCATGGCAAGACACAGGCATGGATGATAACTATCTAGGCTGGGGCATTTTAAAACAGTAAAATATGGCCCATCCATAGAACCAACAGTTGTTAGCCAGCACTGAACTAGAGGCTTACTGGGACTTACAAACATCCCAGCTTAATTGTTCTCTTTTCTTTAAACAGAAAAAAAAAAGGGGGGGGGGAATAGGAGGATTCAAAAGGAATCATTAAGGAGTTAGTTAACAGCATTAGATATGAGGAGACCTTTCTTTGTGACTGTTTTATATTTCATATAAAAACATACACACTCTGCTCTAACCAGAAAGCTAGAAAAACAACTAAGGACTTTTGAAATAATAGTGATAGTTCTTAAATACTGAAAACTGACAGTGCTAATATAGAGCTTACACCTTTAACCTCAGCACTCCAGAGGCAGTGGCAGGCTGATCTCTGATTTGGAAGCCTCTTATGTCTACACAGCTAGCTCCACTCCAGCCAGAAATACACAGTAAGATCCTATCTAAAAAAAGAAAAAGGGTTTCTCTCAAATAGAATATGACCTCATTCCCATCCAAATAAGATATTCATATCCATAGCCTTACAGTTTCACTGCTTTGATGATTTAACAGCAGCATTTCATTTGGAGGCTTAAATATCTCTATAGTGTGAGGGGATAAATAAGCACTCTGTTCCTTAAATTACGTATTTTTTACCCTGATCTAACACTAAGGTATTCACAACACAGGTATCTACATACAGTCTAAACTGAAGAAATCAAAATGTGGCCTTGGACAAATAAATTTAAAAAATACAATTTTGAGAGTATCTAATTACCAAATGGTAGTGATAAATCTGTATTGCCTGAGACCAGGGGCTATGGTAATGTGGTCTCATAAATTATGTTTCCATAGAGTTTTCATTTTCCCTTGATGCCCACGAAGTCTATAAAGCCTATTCAAATGGCTGTTCCCCTCCCTAGTATTAATTTTATGCTACAATCAACATATATCCCTTCCCTTGTCCTGACTGCGGCCCATAACCTTCAAGCAAGGTTCTATGCGCCACCACAAACCGATTTTCTGTTGTTCAAAGGGGACTATTTGTTAATGGCCTTTTCTTTATGCCTGCCATTGGTGAAATCCAATTATGATACTGACTTGAAGCCCTCCCTCTAAATTTTATGCCATCAGAATTAAAATATAACCGTTTTATTAAAGTCAGCCACCCATGTTAATGTTTTATCTCCACAATGACAATTCAAAGTCTTCAAAGGGGAAACTGGTATTTTACACAAACTCGTGCTGCAACGGCTAATTTCAACACATATCTTACCCTAGGTGTATGCATCACTGAATAGCTGCTCCTTTTCTAGTATGGGTATGCCTCTAAGAACACATGGTTTTCTTCCCCCCTTCATCGCCCCTCCCCTTTGCTATACAGCCGCCTCCATTTCTAAAACATTTAAAGAGGCTAAGGATGCTGGCTTAGTTTCTTCACCCGCAACCTGACAGCGACGGGGTTAACGTGCGCATGCTCCCTGCGAAGGCCGCAGCCCGCCACTGCAGATGCTGGCAGGGGCGTCACCGCAGCCCCGGACCAGTTCTCAGTAGGATGGCGGTCGCCGCGAGGACCCGGCACTGTGCGGGACGGGTGGGCACACTCACAATTTCAGCATCCACTCGCCCTCCATCACCAGCGTCCAGTTGGAGGCGGTCATGGGCTGCACCCGGCTCTCCTCCGCCGGCAGCGCGGCCTGCTCCAGGCCCTCAGCCGCTGCTGTCGCGAGCCAGGCGGCTAGGAGCACCGGGACGCAGTAGCTGCCTGTCATGGTGGCGCCCGCGAGATAGCTCGGTTCACTGAGGGCGGGGAGCAGTGACTGGGCTTCTCACCCGGAGCAACCGCCCTCAGCGAGGTCCGAGGAGAACCCCAAACCCGCCTCAGCGCCGCGCTCCCAGCCACGCCTGCAGTGTCGCAGGGGTGTCTCTTATCTGCCCGCCCGGCAAGCCCACGCCCATCCGCCGCGGCCACGCCCCCAACGCTCTGCGGGAAGGCGGTTGCCAAAGCAACTGTCTGCTGTTTGCCAAGGCAACTGCCTGCTCTTCCTTCTTACTGTCTAGGCTGAAAATAAGCAGATGACCCCCATGTTGTTTAAGAGATGGCTTGCACTCTCTTTGCTGTCTGTTTTTGTAAAGGGAAGTGTGGCCCAGTGCCTAAACAAGCCGCTTTCATGGTAACACAAACATCTTAAGATCTGTGCACTGGACCATGGTGACTAGAGGGAGGGACAATTTAAAAGCTCGCTGCATAAGTATACTGAAACAGCAGCATCTGAGGAGATAAAACTAAATTAATCATAAGTATAGATTACGCAGTCTTTAAAAAAAATAAACCTTTTTAAATTTTATAGACTTTCAAAATCTGTGTACTAACCAAATGGGTCAGTCTGTTAGTATTACTGGTTGCAATGAAGTAGATGCCATTTTTCTCTCAGCCACAATTTTGTCAGACCTACAATCAGAGTAATTGTACACGATTTCAGTATCTTTACAGATACACACTGGACGAATCTTTACCCTGGCACCACCACACCTTGAAGATGTATGACTAATTACAATTAGAAGACCCATGAACTTCTTTAGATATCTAAATTGCAAAATTCAGTAGTAGGGTTAATATAGCATGAAAACTTTAATTTCCTGCAACTCAGAGAATGTAAGGTTAGTCTGTAGTTGGTAATATAGAGAAGATCAATTTTGCATTCAGAGATTGTCTGGATAGGATGGGATAGGATATTATGATGTTCATGTCTAGTCTACAATGTCAGGAGAAAGAAATTACTGTGCTTCTAAAAGATTCATTAGCAGGAAGTTGATCATTTTCCGCATGGCTTTTTAAAATTCAGGATCTATGATTGATTCTCAACATTCATATAATAGTGTTGCTGTTGACTATGTTAATTGCAATAAAGATGTTATGAATATTTTTCAATCATCACTAGCTATCGACAGTAACATTTATATATTAATATGATGCATTGGGTCTGGTGGCACAGGTTGGAGATAATAGCTCTAGGCAGGAGAGTCACAAGTTTAACGTCAACCTGGGAAACTCAGATTTGGCCTCAAAAACAGTTAAAAGGGGCCCTAAGGATGTAGCCATGTCCTAAAACATTTTCCCAGCAGGCAAGAGGAGGCCTTCCTCGGCAGCACACACACACACACACACACACACACACACACACACACACATGAGACAGCAGAGAGACAGGCAGAAATGATGTAATGCTTATGCTTAGAATGAATTGGCTTTGGAGTATTTTGCAGGCAGAAGAAGCATAAATCAAGAGTGATACAAGTTTAGTTCATATTGAACCTAAATGTGTTTTCCCTGTTATTTGTTTTTGTGTAAATCTATTGGAGATGAGAAATCAAAGAGAAAAGCACAAGAGGCATGGAAGAAAATTATTGCTAATGTATTTCTTACAATACAAACTGTCAAAAAATCCCACCTCTGAGTTTCAGATGGAAGGGAGGAGGAGGATGGTAAGATAGAGCTCAGCAAGGATCGCGGGAGGGACTGTGCCTCTAGGACAAAGGGTGTCAGCTTTCAGCTGTTCCTGCCTCTGGTCCCTTTGTTCTGCCATTATGGACTCTAATCCTCTGAAACTATAAGCCAAATTAAACACTTTTATAAGTTACCTTGGTCATGGTGTTTTATCACAACAATAGAAAAGTAAGTAAGACAGCAACAAAATTATTTTTAATACATAAACTTGTAGGGCATAGGAAAAAAACCTATAGGACTTTATATAGCAAAACTTCCCAAAATAATGTCTATATCCGATGCTACATTATTCAAAATCTAACCAAGGTCTATTCTCATACAATTGTGTAAATCTATCTTACAAGGTAATACATCACTGGGCATCATAGCACCCTAATATGATTCCAACACTAAGGAGACTGAGGTAGGAGGCTCTAGGGTTCAAGATTAGCCAAGTATCAAACAAACAAACATATATAAAATACAAATAAATGATTACAATAACAAGAAACATAATGCTTACAAATAACTACATGGATTTTGAAAAGAAGTACATGATTCTCATGGTATTAAAATCTACCATAAACTTACAAAACAATAATGAGATTTTGGTATAGAAAATATTAAGTAGATAAGTGAAGCAGAATAACTACACAAACTACATTTTTATTATGAAATTATAAATACGTATATTTATCCAAGCAATTACCTGTGTTAAAGGTAATATAACACTATAAAGTAGACCTGGGGAACAATAAAAATATACATAAATAATAAAGAACACAAATCTCAGATGATAAGCTCATAAAGATAATCTCATGCTATGTCAAACACATCTCCGACCTAAGAGAGTCAAAGGAAAGCTCTACTCCGTACACCATCTCAACTCTAAGGTTTTTCTGTCTTAGCTCGGACTTTCTTCATGACCAAGTAGGGATGAAGAAATGAACCACAGTGCAAGTAGCCTTTTCCCAATTCAAGGAACACATGTCAATTCAGCTTGTTAGTCCATTAGTCAGAATAAAACAGAAAATCCTGCCTAGCTGGAAAGAGCAATGCTCTCCCATGGGAACTAATAAATAACTAGTGCAATAACGTGTATAAATGTCATTTCAAATCCATTTGAGATTGAACTAATACAAAGCAGGGTTAAGACAGAGTCTTCATCAAGAATACACACACACACACACACACACACACACACACACACACACACA
>OU015742.1:14505354-14535337 GCA_907169655.1 Acomys percivali | reverse complement strand
GGGGGGGGGGGGGGGGGGGGGGGGGGGGGGGGGGGGGGGGGAGGGAGAGCGCTGAGGTAGTAGCTGAGCACTTTATATCCTGATCTTCAAGTAGCAGACAGACACAGAGAGCAAGAGACTGCACTTCCTTTGGGCTTTAGACACTTCAAAGCCCACCTCCTCCGCCAAGGCGCACCTTTTACTCCTTCCCAACAGACCGCCCACAGGGAACCAAGTGTTCTAACATATGAGCCTATGGAGCCATTCTCATTCAAACCACAACATCAACTATTTTCTCAGTGACCTATAGGCGTTTGTTATATATTCTTAAACATGGTTCTTTGAGTCACACACAAATTACTTATTCACTTTCGTGGCACCATGAAACAAGTTCGTAAAGTTTTAATAAAGGCACCTATATTTTTCTTCTCGTCGGTACAATTAGCACACTAATAACCATTCCTCTTAATGTTAGAGGTCACAAATGTATTTTTCTGTGTTATCCTCTAAAAGCTTTTACTGTTTTTAGTTCTTTTGTGTTTACACTCTTTAAGTCTTTTATGAAAATATGGTATGTGGTGTTATATTTGTGCCTAATTGTCCCTGGAATAGTTGGTGAATGATCTCAATTTTCCCTGGGAGGCTCAGATTTTACTCTTCTGTCCTAGTGTTTGTGCAAATGGAATGTTCTCTCTGAGTTTCTCCTGTTTCGCTGAGCTTTTCGTCCCTGCATTAGCACTATTCTGTTATTTATTTAATCAGTTACATTTATTTTTATTTTTAAATGTATTTGCTTTACATCTCAATCATAGCCCCCTCCCTTATCTCCTCCCAGGTCCCATCCTCCCTCCCCCTAAGCCCCTCCCCTAGTCTCAGAGATGGAGATCCCTTCTCCCTTATCAACTGCCCCCAGCCTACTAAGTCTCACGAGGACTGCCTGCATCCTCTTCCTCTGTGGCCTGGTAAGGCAGCCCGCTGCAGGGAGTGAACAAAGAGTAGGCAACAGAGTCCGTGGTAGGGACAGGCCCTGCTCCCCTTACTAAGGGACCCATATGGAGACTGAGCTGCCTATGGACCACGTCTGAGCAGGGGTCCTAGGTCCTCTCCATGCATGGTCCTTGGTTGGTGCATCAGTCTCCTCAGGGCCCCCTGGACCCATATTTATTGGCTCTGTTGGTCTTCTTGTGGAGTTCCTGTCCCTTGCAGTTCTATTATCCCTTTACTCTCCCATAAGACTCTCTGCACTCTGCCCAAAGTTTGGCTCTGAGACTCATTTCTGCTTCAATCCCCTGCCGGGTGGAGTCCTTCAGAGGACATCTCTGGTAGGCTCCCATCCTGTTATGAGTCAGTATCTTGCTATGTAGCCCTGGCAGGTCTGGAACTCACTCCGCAGAACAGGCTAGCTTTGAATTAGTGGAAGTTTTCTAGTTTCCACGTTCTCAGTCTAAGGTTACAGGCAGGCACTACCACAGCCAGTTGTTTTTATTACATATTAATATAGGTCTCGGAGCTATCTTACTGTCTACCTTTTTAATGAGCTCCTAGTCTATTCCTGTTAATACTGTTAATATTACTAAAATTTTATACTTTTTCTCTACAAGGATATCATAATTTGTGTCATTCCATTTTTTAAAATGCCACTTTAAGTAATCCGTTTAATTTTTAAATATATTTTATTAATTTATTCATATTACATCTGAATTGTTATCTCATCCTTTGTATCCTCCCATTCCTCCCTCCCTCCCATTTTCCCCTTACTCCCCTCCCCTATGACTGTGACTGCGGGGGACCTCCTCCCTCTGTATATGCTCATAGGGCATCAAGTCTCTTCTTGGTAGCCTGCTATCCTTCCTCTGAGTGCCATTAGACCTCCCCATGCAGGGGACATGGTCAAATATGGGGCACCAGAGTTCGTGTGAAAGTCAGACCCCACTCTCCACTCAACTGTGGAGAATGTCCTGTCCATTGGGTAGATCTGAGTAGGGGTTCGAAGTTTACTGCATGTATTGTCCTCCTACTTCACCCTCTAGTAAAATACAAATGACCTGGAATATAAGTTCTGAGTACACCTACCTGGCTAAATGCCTACTGATTTTTTTTCCTTTTAACCCCTGAGCCTCTGAGCAGGAAGAGCTCTAGGAAGGCCCCTTCACTCCCTGCAGTGCAGTAACACATCCCTGAAGTGTGAGCAGGGCTACAAGCATCATGAGATAGCACCCTCTCATTAGGCAAGGCTTTATGGCAAAGGTGATGGTATTTTTTCAGTTATTATGAAGGACTCCAGTTATTTGATTTTTAATTAATCAAACTAGACTTTATTGGCTGAAAATTCAGATTAGTGTTAGAATAATTGCCTAGCCATATGCAATACCCTGGGTCAATCCCTAACACACACACACACACACACATACACACACACACACACACACACACACACACACACACACACCCCTGACCAAATGAATAAAAATTCAGTTTGTGCAGATATGGCGTTGAATGATGTGAAAAGAGAGAGGATAGGCTTTTCCTTGGAGGCATCCTTCCGCTGGAGTGCAGGAAGCAAGCAAGCACACACTGAATGGGCTAGCCTGTAACCTGAGGGCATCAGTCCCCAAAGCAACCTTAAATCTTGATGAAGGACTGTGAGAAGAAGCCCTGCATCTGCTGAGAACGTTATCAGAAACTCCTTTCTGCTGCTCTGCAGCCCACAGCCACAGAAACTGAGCTGATTAAATGTGTCCTGTTTAAGCCACTGGATTTGTGCTAATTTGCTACACATATTTTGTATATGCTTTGTATATTAATTTACTCTAAATAAATAATGAAGAATTTATATTTTCACTTTCTGTTTTAATGCAACTTAATTTTTATTCTAACCTTTAAAACAGCCAATAAAATTTTGACTAAAACAAGTAGAAATGGTATTACGGTGTAGGCTTTTGTCGCTGATTATCTTTTGTGGTGGTGTTGGTTCTGTGTTTCAGTGTTATAAAATATGGGATCTTTATAGGTAAAAATTAATCAGATTGAGCAATGCACCTCTGTTTCTACTGTCTTGGAAACTTTTTGTCAGGAATGGGTGTTATTTTGTTTGTTTGTTTGTTTTCATTAAACACCTCTTTTTGTACCTTCTAAAAATAACTTGAGCTTTTTTCTTTGAATTGTATAATGTGTTAAGTTACAGACACTTATATACTAAAATTGAAGCAATCCTTTTGTTTTTTTTTGTTTTTTGAGGCAAAGGTGGAAAAAAATAAGTTAGTCACAGTATTGTGTTCTTATATGTTTTAATGTAGGTTGACAATAGTGGCCAAAGAGTTTTGCATATATATTAATTTCTGAGGACAACGCTTCCATCTGTAATTTTTTCTTTCTGTTTTAACACCACCAAAAATATGCTCATTTCACAAAGCATCTTCTCTAGAAGAGTTGCGCAAGATTGAGTCATTTCCCTCCCAAATACTTTAGAGAAGAATGAAAACTCTCTGCAGGGCGGTGGTGGCGCATGCCTTTAATCCTAGCACTCGGGGCGCAGAGGCAGGCGGATTGCTATGAGTTCGAGGCCAGCCTGGTCTACAAAGCGAGTCCAGGACAGCCAAGGCTACACAGAGAGACCCTGTCTTGAAAAAACAAAAAACAAAAAAAACAAAAAAAACAAAAAAACAAAAAAAAAAAAAAGAAAGAAAAAAGAAAAACAAAAGAAAAAAAGAATGAAAATTCTCTAAATCTAGGGGATTATTCAAGTTGGGTGTAGCATCCACAGATTATCAGGATGAGTGTGGTGACTATCCTAACACTCAGAAACATCTGCATAGCTCACCCTCCTTTTCACAGTCCTTTGCCACTGCAGAAATGTGTCTGCAGATATTGACTGAACACGTTTCTAAAACGTATGTGAATTCTCAACCTTATCTGAGTTCTGAACACTTTCAAGTTTATTTTTTGAAACAAAGTATGCTCTCTTAACCTACTTTCTTTTATTTCATTCAGAGTTCTAGGACAAAGGTTCAACAGAGTGGTGGATATCTGAAATCCAAGCATTCGGGAAGTTGAGCTAAGAGAATCAAAAGTTCAAGGCCAGGCTGAACAGCCTGGCATGTGAAGGCTCATAACAACAGGAGTGCCCACAAAAGATCCATAGAAAGAATTCAGTCACCACAACACTTACAAAACACCAACTTTTAAGCCATAGAACACACACATCCTGAACCTATACATTAAATTATCATATATCTGTGGTTTGTTACTGAGTGCTACTTGAGTATCAAACCTCAGATTTTTGTGTTCATGATTCACAAGAAAGCACAAACCATATGGTTCTCTATAGACACCACACTCCAAAGTAATGTTGAGCAGCCAAACTTGTATCTCTCATAGCATGAAATGGACTTAGAGAGAGAGAGAGAGAGAGAGAGAGATCTTAAGGATGGCTTGATACATAGTGTATCCTGAGAAATTCTCTCTCTTCTTTTCCTATCCCTCCATTCCCCTACACCCTATCCCTCCACAGGCATGTACCTATAAAGCATAAGCTCATTTTTTCTTTTCCTAAACCCAGGCCCCATTCAAGAATGAGGGTTAAAAACTGACTTTTCCATAGCAAAGCAAGAAGTCAACGATTTATGGCTTTGATCCTTTTTGCTAGATCACACCATTTAGAAAGGCAAATCATAATGTGCCAACAAGAGCATGCATTTGTACGTATTTGGTCATCTCTAAGAACAACATGTATAGTTGTCACATGTATAGTTCTTTTCCTTCAATGCTATACTGTGCTGACTACTTCTATGTCAATGTGACACAGCCAGAGTCATTTGGGAAGAGGGAACCTCAGTTGCGAAGATGCCACCATCAGGTTAGCCTGTGGGAAAGCCTGTGTTGCATTCGCTTTCTTGATTGATGATCAATGTGGGAGGGTCCAGTTCACTGGGGGTGGTGCCACCCCTTGCCTCCTGGGCCTGGGTACTATAAGAAAGCAGGATGAGCAGGCCAGCACGAGCATGTCAGTAAATAGCACTTCTCTATGGCTTCTTCCTCAGTTCCTGCCTTCAGCTTCTGCCTTACTTGAGTTCCTTCCCTAACTTCTTTCTGTAATGCACTATTACTTGGAAGTGTAAAATAAAATAAACCCTTTTCTCCCCTTTTAAAAATCATGGCATTTTATCATAGCAAATAGAGATCATAACAAAGATATGGCTACCAATTTCTTTGGAATTTTTTGCACTTAAATTTCCAAGGGACACATTTTTAGAAATTTGCTGTTTTTAAGACATTGCTTGATATTTATCCATCTTTCTTTCTTTCTTTTCTTCTTCTTCCTCCTCCTCCTCTTCTTTTTCTATGTTTTCCTCCTTTGTTTTTTGTTGTTGTTTTTTGTTGTTGTTGTTGTTGTTGTTGTTTTTGAGACAGAGTCTCTCTGTGTAGCCTTAACTTTCCCTGGAACTTTATCTGTAGATCAGGCTAGCCTCAACCCCAGAGATCTGCCTGATTTTGCTTGACGGCTGGGACTAAAGGTCTGTGCCACCATGCCCAGCTTAACTATCTTTTGTAGGCATAAGGTTATTGTGTAGTTTAAATGCTCATTTCTATCTGCCCCCTCCCCCACCCAAGTCTGGTTGCAAGCTTTGTTCTAAGAATTTCCTGTATAAATCCTGTGTAAACTCTGCTCTCCAATTGTCCTTCTGATATGTCAATAAAGCAGGTTACAGTCAATTGATGACCAAGGGAGAGAACAGGGCTGGACTTCCTGCCAGCCAGGGGAAGAGAAGTTAGGAGAGGAAGTAGTGGAGTCAGCCATGCGCTGAAGGTCAGGAGGAAGGAGCTGGAGCCAAGGAAAGCTAAGAAGTAAAAGTCTTGCTGGGATGTTTGTTCGGAGTAAGACAAAATAGCATAGAGGGTTAAGAACAGCCTCAAACTGCTCCAGATCGTGTTGTGAAGCTTTGTATTATAAAAGAGTCTCGATTATGTGTGTGATAGCAGGGTAAAGATAGAAATTAAGATAAACAAACACAGTTTTATAAAAATAACTTCAACAATCTTTCTTCATCACTTTTTCAAGCTGACATCTTTATGGTGACTTATAGATGTCCTTGTTGAAAGTGTAAAAGTGTACTAAATGATAAATAACAAAATAAAAAGTCTAAACATTTGTAAGCATGGCTTTTGTCCCAGTGTCTATCATATAAAAGCTATTCAGAGTAATATAAAAAGCTACTTAATATTTTAAGATCATTTTAATTATCATACACACACAGGTGTATATATGTGTGTGTATATATATATATATATATATATATATATATATATATATATATATGAATCTGTCTCTTCAGCCCCAGAACTTGTAGCTTTAATTAGTTACAAGCCATTAAGACTTTAGACATGTGAGTTTCAGTTTCACAGAGATAATTTCAGAGAATTCTCAAGCTCAGATTTGTCACAACTCATCCTTTTAAAAAGAGAAGAACATACATTGTTGTCTACAAACATGAAAAATCAATTGGATTCTCCCTCAGAGATGACCGGTGACAAATTCATTAGCATAAGGAGGCGGGCATACTTAGGGCACCGTCTACTTAGTGCGATTCACTGAACTACATAGTGTGGAGTCTTCACTTTTCTTGAGAATGCTTGTTATTTTAATTGGAGCATTTCAGCATTTCATCTTGTTGAGGCTTACTAACATATACCCAGGCTAGCTGGATTGGAAAGTGAAATAAAAGGGCATATCTAACATGATGTACTGTATTGTATAAAACCTTCGAAAACTAATAAAACACATTAAAATAAAATGATGTATTGAAAAAATATGCAACTATTTGGCAAAGAAAGGAAACACTTGAAGGCTTTACACCAGTAATTTCCTAGTGGCTAATAAAGGGCTAGGGTGTCTAACTGAAGCGGTGTTTGTACTCCCTGTACGTCCGTATTTAACAGCGCAGATGTATGCAGGCATACCACACTATACATGACACACAGACACAGATTTCTATTGACAGCGTTCAGTCATTTAGAAATGCATATTCTTGTAAATAATGCTTCAATGACTACCCTGACTAAACATTTGTATTACATACACAGGAGTTTATTTGAATAATGGCTTTCTAGAAACCAACTTGTGGGCATGAAGGAAATGGGTGTTTGCAGCTAGCACTACTGTGGTGTTGCCCAATCATGGCTCTCTACAGGGATTTGCCCCAACACAGTCTTCCAGAAGCAATGAGGAGAGTACTGTGTCCACCTCTCCCAACAGTGTTTATATTTGCTCCCACCCTCTCCCCACAAAACTGGCTCGGATATTTTGCTGATACTCTGAGCAGTCCTCTTCCCATTTCTTTCTGTTGGAAGATTTTTCAAATTAATTGCTGTATAAAGTGTGAGAATGTGCATGAGTCTTCTGGGGGCTGAGATTGGAGAACACCACGAATCAGGGATGACTCCTTATCTCTAGGTTTTTTAAAGAGCGTCAATCAAATGCTCATGTAAAGCAGAGAGAGGCCAATGCAGACCCATTGACTGACAAGTGCCATCTCCGAGAGCTGCATTCTCCGGATTGTGACATTCTTTATGAAGCACAAAGGGACAGCCTAGTCCACGTTCTCCAAAGAGCAACACTTTAATGATTCTGGTTCTACTGACTTTGGGATAGTTTAGTCCAGAGACTGTATTGCTAGAGAATTTTAAAGACAATAGATTTGGGCTGGAGCGGTGGCTCAGCAGTTACAAGCACTTGCTGCTCTTGGAGAGAACCCAGGTTTAGTTCCCAATACCAACATGGCATCTACCAGCCATGCCAAGTCTAGTTCTAGAAGATTAGATGCCCTCTTTTGGCTTCTATCGGTACTGCAGGCATGTGATACACAGTCAAAACCAAACAAAAAACTCATAAACATAAAATAATGTTTAAAAACATTGACGAATATGCCTGTTTCTTTGAACACATATCAGTGAATCCACTTACCAGCCTTTGATGACAGCAGGTTTGCTGGCAGATACTGAGGGCTCTGCCTTTCCTATGACAACGTGGCTCCTTGCAAACAGAGTAACAGTATCTCAGGCTACCAGTGGTTCTCCTTCCCCTGAGAAAGATAACATACCAATATGCAGGGAAGCTTGATAAGAAAGAACAGTGTACAATAGAGGTTTTACCTAAATGCAATGGATTTTATTTATAATAAACTACATAGAGTAAGAACACTCATGGAACAATCAGGAAAGCTATATGTAAAAGTTACATTCAAAATGTTTAGCTCATTTGTATTTGGAAACCTTGAAGAAAATACTATCTATCTTGTCTAGGTGAGTCTAAAGTCTTGTATCTAAATTATTCTCTATCATATCTTGTTTTTATCAAATTAAAAAAAACATCTTTCTAGACCTTAAAACTTTTTCTTAAACCCTAAACAACTTAAGCCTAATTGGAGGTTTTAAGTTGAGTATCTTTGTGTTCTATGTGAATCTGTTACCCAATTTAAAATAATTTAAATAAACAGCAAAAGTGAAAAGAGAGTATGGAATTTTAAACCGGAAAAAAAAAACCATGATTTTTCCTGATGCACATTTTATTTTCACGGCAAGTGCTTCTTTGCTGCACAAAAGCCTTGCCAATTTAATTTTCAAAATGGAATGTTTGGCATGGGGAAGATTGGGGTCAGGTTAGGGTGTGTGACAGGTTTAAGAGCACTTACAGAACTTTGCATTTGATTTTGGAGCCCTGCCTAATACAAGACTTCCCTTTTCCTCTCCTAGAACATATTAGTGAAAGCATGTCTGCTTTGTGTGTTCGGCTGTTATATTTCCACATTCTTTCTGAAATAGTGGTCAAGTTTTAGGACATTACCACACTAGTCCTGTGCTACTTTACTGCCCAAACAAGACACACTGCACCTCTGGGTCAGACATAGGACTGAGTCGTGAGAATCTGATGGATTTATCTGGGGTGGATGTGGTCATTTTCTAGCCATGCAACTTCAGATGTAATCACAAGATTATAGAGGCAGAATAAGTTAAAAAAACAAAAAACAAAAAACAAAAAACAAAACCACCACCACCACCACCTACAATAACAACAAAAACAAACAAATAAACAAACAAAAACCTTGATTTTCAGCTTGGGACATGATTAAAGAAAAACACCATTAAGGAACAATATAAAAATAAATCAAATTATAACATTATGTTTAACCAGAAAATGGAAGGAAATGGAGTTAGCGGTCCCTCAGCATTGTGGAATTCCCTTTACGACTATGCACACATCTTGTGTGTCAGGACTCTGACCTGCAGGCTCCACCCCTATCTGCAGACCTTGCCTGCAGGGACCACTGGGCTTCTAGTCTGAGGGCCTTTGTAGCCTCCTCCTTGCGCACTTGCTCTTTTTAACCAGAATCCTGTTGCATTCTTCCCTAGTTTACTTATTTCTTCTTCACATCTTTATTCTTTCAGCCTCAGCCCAAGGATATTTCTCCTGTGTACTCTGGGCTAAAATCCAATACTTCTGTTACTTACCTAATTACCCAAACTGGCTGGCCTTGGCAGAGGAAAGGCTTTTCAAGTCAGTAGCATCTTCCTCTGACGTTCCTATACCCTTTTCTAAGACCTCCTCACAGTCTGTGCTATAAGAACTTTGTGAATCCACTATGTATATTTTAAATGTAACCTTTTCTTATTTTAAGATGTACAATAGAAATATTTCATGTAGTTAATAAAAGGATCAGTATTTACAAAAACCAGGTGATTATTTTAAAAGAAATATTTTGGATTAATATAATAAAAAATGCTGAGGAAATGTTTTGACTGTTAAGGATGTTTGCTGCACAATCATGGGGACTGGGGTTCAGACCAAAGCACCCACATAACAAGTACCAAATACAGTAAATAGCCATATGCTAATATGCTAAGTAATCTAGCTCCAAAGATCTGACATCCTCTGTGAAGCATGGATAGGCATGTGCACGCACAGCACACCCACACCCACACCCATGTGTACATGTGTGCACTCATGCAGGCACATATACACAGATCCATACATAAACCAATCAATAAATAAATCTTTACAAAATATAATGGCCAATCTAGGTGGCTCATTCCTTTAAACCCTGTACTTGAGAGGCAAAGGCAGGTGGATCTCTGAGATCAAGGCCAGGATGGTCTACAAAATGAGTGCCAGAAAGACAGAGAAACCTTGTCTTGAAAACAACCCTCCCCCCACACACATGTGTGCATGGACACACATTACATTATATATAAACATTATTTTATTTATATAATATATACATTATATAAAAACATATATAATTAAAATAATATCTGAAATAGGTGAGTTTGAGTAGAGAAAAAAATCAAGAAAAAAAACTTAATGTAAATGGCATTAAGCCTCTATAAATACAAAAGATAAAAAATGGAAGGAAACAGGAAAGGAGGGGAATAGTGAAGTAGGCATTGCCATAGTGAGTGCAGGTAACCCAGCACTTGGGAAGCTGAGTGAGAAGTTTGTGAAAAGGCTAGCCTGGGTTACACACAAATTTGAGAGCTCAAGGCTGTCCTGGGCTACATAGCAAGAAATGTGAAAAGTGAAACATAGAGATTATTTTAAAGGAAGAATCATTTTTGTCTGAGTTCACATACACTTGGGCACCTCATAATATAATCATTTACTTGCTGTATGATAATATGAAACATGCGGGACTACCGATTTCTGTGTTTCCAATTTTTTTGTGGTTCATGGAATTTTAGTTTTAGAACTTGCTAAATTCATAGACATCACTTATTTCTGAGGTAGAACATATTTCGACTCATTTTCTCCCCTTTTCAAGCAAAGGAGATGAAGACAAATGTCAACCATGCTATACACTATTGACGTTATTCCCTTCGACACCCTGCTCTGCAGAGACAGAAAGGGAAGCTGGGGACTAATGTGCTGGCTGCGCAGCATAGCCGTGCACGACACACTAAGAACAAAGAGAGATTGATGCCCTGTGGTACCTGCTTCCTTCATGTTCACAGCCATATGCTCCGGAAGCAAGAGAGGCTCTCTTCTTTGAATCCCTTTCTTAAGGTTTATGCCACTAGGTGGCAATAAAGTTCACAGCTACATCCTCAAACTAGCTGACTGGGATTTTCAGAGCTCCGTTATTTATGCATTTGATTTATTGATTTAGAATTTTTCTTTATTACTCAAATATAAATTATGACTCATACAACTGCAAAGAACTTGGCTTCCTAGAAAACATAAATTGTTTTCTGTGTGGTCACATAAGTGTAATATCTATTTAATGGTGTATATTTATACTGCATGTATGAATGATAGATTGTGTAATATAAGCACAGTGAAGCAATATGAAGGGAAACATTAAGCTGCAGCATATGCACCCCTGTCCGCTGTCCTACAAAGGGGATCCCCTTTCACCTGAAGCAGCTTCTGTTCGTCCTCCCAGAACAGAGCCCGAACAGCAAGCATCAATAGCTCAATTAATCCTTAATAAAAGAATGGATGTATTCAGGCAGCTTTCTTCTCTGATCCATTTTTATTTAAAAATCATTTTTGAAATACTCTATTTCTTTAAAAAGCACCACTAAGTTAACTATTGTACTTGACAGTGGAAGCAGGCTAGCTAATTCCATCATTATAGTGAATTGAGGTTTGTTTGCATCTTCTGAAATAATATGTTGTTCATCCACATATTCAAAGATTCCCTTTCATATTAATCAAACACAAAGGACATAGAAAAACCTCTGCTTCTTCAAGAGCTCCAAATCAGAATAAGCTGAAAAGGAGCCTGTGGTTGCTAAACAAAGCACAGGACAAAAACCCACATCTGCTTGGAACATGAGTTTTGTGTGACTTAGAAAAAGCACTTAGGTGGTGTAGTGGCACACACCTTTAATCCCAGCACTCAGGGAGGCAGAGGCACAAAGCTCTCTGTGAGTTCGAGGCCAGCCTGGTCTACAAAGCAAGTCCAGGACAGCCAAGGCTACACAGAGAAATCCTGTCTTGAATCAAACAAACAAACAAAAAACTGCAACAACAAAATCACCTAACATCCAGCTACTAACGAAGCCCTCTGAATTATGGGAGGGGAGTAGAGGATGTGTCTGCTTAGGAGCTGTATCCTCACTGTATTCCTTTCACCCATGATGAGCAGGCCTTTTCTGAGCACATTCTAAGTCTTATAATTAACTTTAATGCATAATCAAGACCTTTGCACCTCTCTGAGGCCTCCTCTAGGCTCAGTGATGCTGGCACCACCAGTTAATTCTCCTTTTCACCCCACGAAACCTGGCTTTTAGCATCTCAGGCTTCTATTCTTTGGCCTGCTGGCCAGTGAGCTTCTATTACTGTCCGGTCTGTCTGTCCTGTTTTAATTAGTCCAGTCCCTGGGCTTTGTTGTTTAGTTCCCAGGCGGCAGCTATTTTCCGTGGCTCCTGCTTAAGGCAACGCTTTTAGCTATTACCACTACAGGGATAGGTGCGCACTTCTTTATACTGAGCATTCCTATCCATAAAACCTAGTGTGCCTTCTATCACCCGAGGACATATTGACTAATAATCCCCTCTGCTGTGCCTCCAGAATCTTCTTCTTTAAGGCTTGAAGAATTTCCCAACCAAGATGACAAAAAGCAAATTATTAAAAAGGAGCCTCCTAATGAGTGAGTGGCAAAACCTGGAAGGGATGAAAAAAAAAAAAGATTCAGCTGTTTTTGCATATGCCATGATCGTTCCACAAGAACTTATTTCTGAGAGTATTGTTAGACTTAATAGAAAACCACCTTTTGAGAACTCTCAACTGGAAAGATTCTTTGACCCAGTAAGTTAAAACTGGAAAGATGCATTGACCCAGTAAGCCAAAACTTCAGTATCCTACACACTGGAGACTTTTATATTTCTCCTGGAGACAACAGGAGCTCATGAAACTCTCCATAACTTTTTCCTCCTTGGAGTGGAAGGAAGCCATTTGGACATTGCTCTCATGTTCAGCAGCTTTGCACTTTCCAAAGAGCAGCCACTGTTGAACTGAAAGTCATCTATCAGAGGAAGATTAAATTAGCTGGGATTAAGACTCAAGGATTGCGATTTGTCTATTTTGGTAGCTTCTATTTGTACCATTTCTCATACGACACAATGGATCTCAGTAGATGGTTTCAGTTTGTTTTGTTTAATGAGATGTCCCAGCTAGCTTTTCTTAATATAGCATATAAGTTACCATGGCTACCAGAGTTCTGAGGATTCATTTCTTAGGATGAACCTATCTTAACTAGCTTTTTATATGGTATATAAATAATGCTTGATTTTTTAAAGAAATATTTTAGGAGACATATCAATTTACGTAGAAAAAAAAAAGAAAAATGTCCTGAAATCTCACAACCATATCTTATTGTGCGTGCACACACACACACACACACACACACACACACACACACACACTTATGTAAAATCTATTATACTAACTCCTTTAATATCACTTCATCAAAATGTTTGCAAAGATGGCCTTGTGTGTAGCTGTTTATTTCTAGGGCATGTGGGCTAGAAAACCATTTTTGTTCTTTTTTTTTTTTTCAAGCATAGGTGATAAATCCCCAAATAAAAGCAAAAGAGCAACAGAGTATTGTATAGTTTTCCTGTTTGTACTTCCTCTCCGTCTTTCTCTTAGCTTACACTTTCTTTCCTTTTAAACATCCTGAATGCCCTTCCATGGAGATGCATGGCTTTATCGCCCAGCAGCAAGTCCCCAGTTGGCTGCCGAGATTGAATCTCACTAATAGCCTCCTTTCCCGGAGCTTTACTTTAGTTGACACCTTCACCTTGGAGTTGACGCCATAGTCTTAGGAGTGGTGTAACACAGATAATAAGTGACTGTATGCAGGTAGAAAGGCTAAGTGGTCATTTGTGCCCTGTGTAAGGCTGCTCCAGAAGACAACCTTTGCTCTGGTGATCACCATTAACTTGGTTGAGATGGTGACAGGTACAAGTAGATTTCCAGACACGTTCTAGCTTGCCAGGGCTTCCTCTTTTTGTTTTACGGGGACCATTTCTGGAAAGATCTCTGGAGCTCTTAAGTCCACGTGCACATCTGCTTTATGGAAAGGGAGAATGAAGCACTTACCTTGGCTCAGCTCACCTAATTACACAAATACCTAATTACACACACATAAGAAAATTTACAACTGTTTCTAAAGCTATTTAGATATATACAATTCCAGTCAATTTGCTTCTTAACAAAGTAGTATGGACATGCATCCACTTCCATTAATGGACTTTTAGGTCATTCTACTACTAGCCGTGGTGTCAGTGATATTTTAAATGGATAGTTTTTCCATTTATGAATGTTTCTAATCTTTCTGCTCTCCAAACTGTAGCACACAGACATGAGCATTCAGTCTTCAGCACCTTGTCCCTCAGTGCCACACACTTTGGATGTGAGCAATCAAGAATTTGGAGTGTGTGTTTTCTATTTATTCATTTCTCTGTTGGGCTTGGTTAGCATTTTGAAGACAGGGACTTAAAAGGTAGCCCTCACTGAACTGGGCCTCACAATCCTCCTGTTTTAGCCTTCCCAGTGCTCAGTTACAGGTATGTACTACCACACCTGGTGTGTTCTTCTGATTTCAATAAAGTTTTGTTGAGAAGTTACATTCTAGAAGACGCCAAAATGAATGCTCATATCCACTTGAAATTAAACAAAGCCTTTCTTCTGCATTCTTTCCGGTAGCAGGTGTCCATTCCCTGATTTCTGCCCAGTCTAAGTCAGACAAAGTGATGCTGTATCACTCACATCTCTGATCTCTGACTACAGACAAATTTGAGCACTTTTCTATGTTTATCCATTTTTAGTATTTGCACATCCACAGATTGTCCTTTTATACCATAAGTCTACTTTTTCCTATTAAAATTATAATTTCTAGGAACTCTGTGCGTAGGGAGGGGCATAACTCTATTAGTTACTTTTCTGTTGCTGTGATGAGGTACCGTGACCAGAAGCAATTTAAGGAAGAAAATTTCTTTTGACTTAGAGCTCCATGGGCTAAGAGGTCATCGTGGCAGAGAAGCATGACAGTAAGCCACAGCCATAGTTGGAGGAGCAGGAAGCAGAGCTATCACATCTTCATAATAGGAAGCAGAGAGAGCCAACTGAAAATGGGACAAGGTTATAAACCATCATAGCCTGCCCCAGTGATGTACTTTCTTCATAAAGACCACACCTAAAGGCTCTATAGCTTCCCTAAAAGTGCCACCAGTTGGGAACCAGGTGTTTAAATACATGAGCCTATGGGGGACATTTCTCATTTTAACCACCACTTTATTTCATATATTTATCTTTTTTATAAAGTCAAAGTTGTTTATCAACATTTTTTCTTCCATGGCTTCTTAACATTTCCAAGCCTACTGTGGTGACTCAAATCGATAATTCCAGAACAAGGAAAGTGGAGGCAGGAGGAGGATCAGCTTTTCAAGGCCTGCCTTGACCACAAAGCAAAGTCAAGACTAATGAGAGCTATGGGCTACAGGTGACACAAACCAACTAACTGAAGCATATCTGTAAACCCCCCCCCCCATTGCTTTTCCCTTTTCCCAGATTGTTCCCCCAAATTCTTATGGTCTCTTGTTTTCTTTCTGGTTTCAATTCTAAATGGAATAGACCTGGCTGTGTGTGCGGCTGGAGTGTAAGGTATCATCTTGTGAATGTTTGTACCAGTGTTACATTTTTCTAATGCAACTGCTTTTCCCATGATTTTTGATCTTTGCTTCATCAACTTTCTATGCCTTTTGATGCAGCTGGAATTTTTGTAGTCTCTCACAGCATGTGTGTGTGCGTGTGTGTGTGTGTGTGCACACATACACACACATTATATGTATGTATATATATGTGTGTGTATGTGTATGTATATATATGTATGTGTGTATGTGTGTATATATATATGTGTATGTACGTGTGTATGAGACAAAGGCAACTTTATAGTAGATGTTAATGTTTAAGAATCTTTGATTTATTCTTCTACTCATCTCTTTCAGAATGTGAACTGCTTTATGTTTTTTTGTGAGGTTTGTAATTTCCTTCACATAAATCTTTTCAGACTTATTTGCAATTATTCTGTAGATTCTGCTCTTAATATGAAAGGATTGATTTCTGATTTGTTTCTAGATGGCTATCTCAATTGATAATTGAATGGCTTCTAATTAGCTAAAAATGTCTTTACATTTTTATTTACTATTACCTTGACCCCTTTGCCTTATAGGTGAGAAAAAACAATTATAAGTAAGTTTTAAATAATAAAATTTTATATTTTTGAGTACTTGAATTCATTGGAGTCTGTAATATAGTAGTGAGTAAAAGTGACAGGAAGAGACATTTTTCTTTTATAGTTTTAGAAGACAAGGATTTAGTTCTTCACTAATCCCATGTTAGCTGTGAGGTTTTTGAAGCTAAAAAATATTATTTTTCTTACTCTTGTATTAGATTTTTATTCCCTTGGCAGTATCTATGTGACATTTTTGTTTTCTCTTTAATTTGTTGACTTGATAGCTTGAGAGACTGTGGTACTGTGTGTGAAGCTGGCCTCCTGCACTGCCTTTGCAGTGAGAAATGAGAAATGGAGCATTCCAAGCATTCTCCAACAGAGTTAAGGCAGAAATGACTGGCCAGGCAAGCACTACAATCCTTCATTTGCTTCTGCGTCATCATCTTAACATCTACTAAAAAGTAATGAAGTTTTCAATCTCTGGTTAGTTTCCTCCATTTTAAAAAAAATTTAATTTTATTAATTTATTCAGATTACAATTCAATTGTTATCCCATCACTTGTATCCTCCTGTTCCTCCCTCCCTCCCACTTTCACCCTATTCCCCTTCCCTAGGTCTAAGACCCAGGGGACCTCCTCCCCCACTATATGGTCATAGGCTATCAAGTCTCATCTTGGTAGCCTGCCTATTCTTTCATTTTTAACAAGGAATCCTGGGGCCAATTTTGCTCATTTTTCTTTTCTAAGAAAGTATGTATTTTCTCTAGAACTTCAAATGTTGTATCCACAGATAACATTTATCTCTTTTGGGTGTAAAGTGTATCTGTTAAGTTTCAAACCGGGACAAATGGCTGAGGTGCCTATTTAACACATCAAAGCTGACCTGGCTTCCAGGATCTCCCAGCATTCCTCAGTCCCTACCTGTTACAGGGTTTGGCTGACAAGCCCTGCCTGCCCTTTACCCTGAACTCTGCAGTCCAGGGGTTGGACTGTCCTTCTCCCAGAGGCTCTTTCCTATATAATCCAGATACTTTGGTTTCCTGACCCTTGGACTGCTGCATCTGACTCTCCTCCCCCCACTTTCCCCTCCCTGACTCCTCACATGGCCCAGCTCAGTCTGGTCATGTCCACTCTGGGCTCTCCCAGGTGTCCCTGCCTCTGCCTCTGCTCTCCCGCATCTCTATAATCAACTTTCTCCTCGACTCTACCGAGGAGCAGTCGTGTCCTTTCCTTTCCTTCTCATTAGCTTTTTTAATTCATTATCTATTGCACTACATTTACAGTTTTTCTAAATTCAGTTTTGTTCTTTATTCATCTCTTCTTCATACATCATTTTATATTTGCATTCTCCCAAACTCCTCCTGTTTTAAGGCTGTAAACTTTCAGATACAAGATGAGCAACACTTAGAGATTGACAATGTAGTATTTGCTGGTGATGGAGATGTAAGGAAATTAACTCAGTGGTGAACATCATTATCTCAGGGGTGGCCATCATTAACTCCATGGTAGGAGCAATTACACAATATTTCACATACATCTTTGAAAAAAAGCAATGATGATTTAAGTTTTGCTTTTTTAAAAGAGGCTAATGGTTAGTATTGAGCCAGACTTCTCTACTTTTTAAGGCTGTTGGCATCACTTGGTAGTTTTATTTTGTTTTTTAGGTTTTCCTTTTAAATTTCACTTGAATAGTTATGTTTTATTTGTAATAAACTCAAGTAAAAACCCATCCCAATGTCCTCCCACAGTTGAATGGATAAACTGTGACAGATACATGCAATAAAATACTGCTGAGCAATAAAAAGGAGTGAACTCTTGGAACATAAACATAGATAAATATTGGATAATATGCGAAGTAAGTAAAAGAATCCAGATGTTGTATGGTTCTATCCAGAAGACGCACAGTGCTGGATCTACAAAGACAGAGAATAGGTCGGTAGCTACTTGGGTTAGAGGTACTTGGAGGGGCACAAGAGATAGACAGGCAAGGAAGAAGGTGTTCTTATTTCACTCACATACACACTCTGACATACACACACACACACTTTAATGTGTGTGGAGGTCAGAGGACAACTTAATTCTTTGCTCCCACAGTGTGGACCTCAGGGATCAAACTTGAGTGATCAGGCTTGGCAGCCAGCTCTTTTACCCACGCAGTCTTCACACTGGCCCAGAGGATATGGTTGTTATCTTGACCATGGTAATGGTTTTTACAAGAACGTACCTAACAAAAATTATCAAATTGTATATTTATCATTCATCATTAAAACATTAAAAATAGAAAAAATTATTTTAGGATGATGGTGTTTAGATAAAGTGGGAAAATCGGTCCTTCCATTGGCTTATAAACCAATGCCTACCACATGTTGCTAGCCTTGCATCATACACTCACTAGGGAGCTTTCCTATGGGGCAAGGAGTGCTCAGCTCTAAGCTCTGTCTTACAGAGCCTTTGTTTTGTTTTCTGTTTTTTTTTTTTTTTTTTTAATGCTTCCTGTGATGCATATGTGTCCCAACAGGAATGAAAATAGGGCTCTTACATGAGCAGAGCACAAAATTGGAGGTGGGGAGAAGCCTGCATTTGCTTGAAGCCAGAGATTTTTTTTCTAATTAAATTAGCATATAAAATAGTGGGTCCCATTGTATTGTTTTTATATATTTCTGGCTATGATTGATTCTCCGCTCCCATTTCTTTAGCTCATTGCCCACGTACACTACTTCCGTGTGTACCCTTTGCCCTTAAGACCCCCCCTTTCTGTTTGTCATGTGTATTTCATTACCTTCTCCACAGCCTTCCTTAAAAACGCCTTTCCCTTCCGATGGGTTCCTCCTCCAACAAGGCTACATCTACCCCACTAAGAACACACTTCCTGCCCATGCTCTAACAGTTCCACTCTCTGTTCTCATCCTAAGCACTATCCTGCCTTACAGAATGTTCCTGAGCACTGAATACTTTAAAACACATGAAGAACACAGATACTATTCCATCCTTTACCCTGCCTTCCTGTCCTCCTACCCACTTAATCCTCCTAATTCTACTTTATTCCCCCTTCCTTAAAGGTCCCTCTCTCCCCTTTGGTCTCTTACTAGCTACCTATCCTTTATGGCTATTTGGACTGAAATGCACATACCTAAAGCTTAAAAGCTAACACCCACATATTTTTAAAAATGCAATATTTGTCTCTTTGGGCCTGGGTTACTTCACTCAGGATCATTATTTCTAGTTCCATCCGTATATCTGAAAAATCCGTGATGTCATTTCTTAATAGCTGAATACTCCATTATGTAAATGTGCCACATTTTCTCTTATTCTTATTCATTCTTCTGTTCAGGGACAGCTAGGTTGTTTCTAATTCCTGGCTATTATGAATAGAATGAACATGGTTGAGCAAGTGTCCTTGTGGTAGGATGAAGTGTCCTTCGAGTACATGCCCAAGAGTGGCACAGCTGGATCTTGAGGTAGATCTAGCCCCAGCTCCAGAGGAACCACAACACTGATTTCCATGGTGGCTGTACAAGTTTGCACTCCCACCAACAATGGATGAGTGCTCACCTTTCCTCCCATCCTAACCAGCATCCACTGCCATTTGTTTTATTACTCTTGGCCATCCTTATTGGTGTAAAATGAAATATCAAAGTGGTTTTAATTTGTACTTACCAGATGGATAATGATGATGAACATTTTAAAGTGTGCTTCGGTAGTTAATTTTTTGAGATCTCCCCGTTTAGTTCTATACTCCATGTTTTAATTGTCGGTTTCTTTTTTGTTTGTTGGGTTTTTTTTGTATGTGTGTGTTCAGTTTTTTTTTCGTCTTTTTTACTTTAGATGCTAACTCTTTATTTGATGTACTGTTGATACTTTTTCTCATTCTCTAGAATGCTACTTTCATTTTCCTAATAAACACAAAGGTCTTTGTTTCATAGCTTAATATATTCATATTTTCAGCATAATAACTTAAATAGTGTCTTAATTATGATTAGATGATATGACTAGCAAAATCTATTTTTCACTTTGAGGGCCGTGATTGATTTTTAAAAACCCTAAGTGTAAGAAATAACTCATGTAATCCCTATGTAACATTTATATTTCATCAGATCAGTTTTTTGCTGTTATTAATTTATTGCTCAAGTTCTTATTGTTTTAAAAAGTAACTTATTACAGTATTTGATCACAACTATTTTTGCTCGATTCTTCCTGAACTTCCAGTGTGTTACATTGTACATATTTAGCTGCCATCATCATTGGTTCATAATAGTTTTATCTTATTACTGAACCAAGTAATTCACTAGCAAATGCTGCCTACTGCTATTACTGTTTTCAAACTCAAGCTAATCTATATTCTATTAGCACTGAAATTATTGCTCTTTTGCCTCATATTATCCTTGATGCTATTTGTCCACACACGTGTTTCCCATTTTCTTGAAGATATATACATTTCCCCCCAAATCTTAATTTTTATAATTTCCTTTTTAGTTTATTATTTCATTGTATGTGTATAGATGTTTTGCCTGCATGTATGTCTGTAAACCACATGTATTCTTCATGCTCCAGGAGGTCAAAAGAGGGCATCAGTTACAGAATTGGAGTTACATATGTTTGTGAGCCATCATGTGCGTGCTGGAAACAGAACCTTGGCTGCTGCCAGACTAAGTGCTCTTAACCACTGAACCATTGCTTCAGCACCTTGATTTTTTTTTTCAGTTTAGTTTCTTGAGACAGGGTTTCCTGTGTAGCCTTGGCTGTCTTGGATTCACTTTTTACATCAGGCTGGCCTCCAACTCATAGAGATCCACCTGCCTCTGCCTCCAGAGTGCTGGGATTACATCATGCACACTGCATCTGGCTTCGAATTTTTTTTTTTTTTAAGATTTGCAATTTTTACCAATATCTGCCAAATCTTATTTTCTCAACATGATGAGGAGCTCTTTTCATTTTTTTCTCTATGAAAAAATCTACTTTCCTTCTACTCAGGAAAAAAAATGTCTTCCATTCTCATTCTTGCCTCACCCCATCTGTTCCTGTTTTGAGTACTTCTTACGTGTTCTACACTTCCTAGAGTCTTACTTCAAATTGCTTCTACTTTGCTTTATGACTTTTAAAATCTTTGGAATTTGTTTTGTGTTTAAAGATATTTATTTGACAGGGTCTTCCTGCCTGATATAGCGAATCTGCTGTACTTTTAATTATATCTTCTGAGTTATAAAATTGTAACAACGCTTCTTTGTTTCTAAAAGAACTTTATGTCACATAATTGAATTCCCTCCATCTTTTGTTTATTTATTCTGTCAGTGAGACAGTTTACTTTTGTCTCTTGGATCTGCAGGTTTTTGTTAGAAACCACCTGTGCAGACATACCATCTCTTTCTCAATTATGCTCTGTTTCATTTTATGATTTTCCACACTACCTTAGAATGTCTTATCCTCAAATCTTTTACTTAAATAGATACTTTATATCTTTCAACTTTACCATAGGAAAAAAAGCCCAGTTGTTGATGAAATGTCATAAGAATTCCTTTTAATGTCAGGAGGAAGACAAGGAAAGCTCAGTCAGAGTCACCGTGTTTGTGAACATAGCCAACAGAATAAGACAAGAAAGAAATTAGTTGTATTGATTAGAAAGGAAAAGAAAACGTTGGCACTGATTACAAATGATGTCCTATAGCTAGAAAAATCTATAAGTGTATGCATAAAAGTTTTGCTAGAACTACAAATATTCTTTAAAGATGGTCAGATATGAAATTAGCCTTCAAATCTCAGGTAGCAGTCAATAATAGAAAGAGCTATTCCAAAACATCTAGAAATAAATCTACTAAGCAATATGTTCAAGATATATTTGAAAAACTATGGTATCTTACAAAAAAATAACATGCAGTAACTACATTGTTTGCATGGCTTCTATATTAATGTGGACTTTATTTTAAAATCATATACATGTAGAAAATACTAATTTTTAAAATTCTTTAATTCTTCATATACCAAGTATGCCAACATGATGGCAAATAAAATCTGCTTTGTATTTTTATGTGTTTCTCAGAAACAAGGTAAATTTCACCTGTAAGAGGAAATATAAGCAAAAGGAACAAAGGTTACATACAGTACAGAAGAGCTAGCTTGTCTGGCTGCGTGTCAGACTTATCTTAAATCTACTATCATCAAAGCTTTTCCTTAAGGGCCTGAAGAGGTTGCTCAGTAGTTAAGAACATGCCTTTAACCCCAGTACTTGGGAGGCAGACAGATTGCTGTGAGTTGAAGGCCAGCCTGATCTAAAAAGCAAGACCAGGATAGTAAGAGAAACCCTGTCCAAAAAAAAAAAAGCACTTGTTACTCTTGTAGAGGACCCAGATTTGGCTCTCAACACCCACAGGATGACAAACAGCTGCCTTCTGTAACTCCAGTTCCAGAAGCTCTTATGTCCTTTTCTGACTTCTGCGAACACTGAACATGGTGGACACACAAAGTGCAGGCAGAGAAACACCCATACACATTTTTTTGATTATGTTAAGAATTAACTTAAATATAACAAATTAAAATATAAACAGAAGATTCGGATATTCTAAACAGGCCAAATATAAATCTATGCCCAAAGGGAAACTCACTATTTAATGCAGGTGGTATTTAAAATTGGAAGTACAGGCCCAGTGGGATGACTCAGTAAAGATATCTGATGCCAAACCTCAAGACCTGTGTTCAATCCCTGGTATCCACATGAGAGAAGGAAAAATCCAACTGTAGAAGGCTCTCCACTGGCTTCCATGAGAATAGTATTCCATGTGCATACCCATCCAAATAATAATTCTTTTAAAAAAATAATGGAATTACAAAGCCAAATTGCTTAGTACAATGTACTGAGATTTTTAAATTGGTCTTGGAAGAAAACTATGTTTAGTTTGCTACTTCAAATGAATTTCAGAATTTGAAGCTTCTCTGCAAAGCAATTTTTTTTGAGACAGATATTTTGGCTTTTAAGTGACCCTGAGGTCACCCTCTGAGGGACATGCAGAGAAAGCAGCCACAGTCAGAGAGTGGAGCTGAGATCTCAGCCAGCCCCGTGTGAGGATGCAGCGCGCCTTCCGAACTGTCTCTCGTGGAAGCTGGGATCAGTCAAAGGCTTAAGCCCCGGATGTGTGAGAACAGAGTGTGAATTTGAGCACGGCTGTTCCTGAGACCAGACACAACCACATGAAAGGAATGTCAGACGCATCTAAAAAAAATGGCGACAGAAAAGTAAATTATGGGATATTAGTTTTAAAATGTAGCATACGTTTTCCGGAAGCAGCTGAAGAGCCCATAGAGATCCTCTGAAAGACTCCACCCAGCATGGGATCCAAGCAGATGCTCGAACACACAGGCAAACTCCAGGGAGGAGCACAGGGAGTCTTATGGAAGAGTTGGGGAATAGAGGGATCTGGAGTGGGTCAGGAGATCCAAAAGGAGACCAAAGGAGCCAATAAATTTGCACTGAGGAGGCGGGGGTGCTGTAAAGACTGATGTAGCACCCAAGGACCATGCATGGTGAGGACCTAGACCCTCTGCTCAGATAATAGTAGATAGGCAGCACAGTCTCCTGTGGGTCCCATAATAGGGGGAGTAGAGACTACTTCCGGCATGGACTTTGGCCCCCAAATATTGATCACTTACCTCTGGCAGGGCAGCCTTGCCAAACCATAGAGGAAGAGGATACAAAAGGACAGATTAAGAAAAAAATATTGAGCCGGGCATGGTGGCACAATCATTTAATCCCAGCACTGGGAGGCAGAGGCAGGCAGATCACTGTGAGTTCGAGGCCAGCCTGGTCTACACAGAGTCCAGGACAGCCAAGGCTACACAGAGAAACCCTGTCTGGAAAAAAACAAAGAAACAAACAAACAAAACAAAACAAAACAAAAGTATCAACAATGTGTTTTTACCAATGTGTGATACCTGAGCTGAAACAAGGAAGTAACTATTTTTAATTCCTCAGGAGCACCTTTAAATGCTCTTAAATATAAGCCTCAGTGGGCTCCATGACTTTTGTCCCACATTCCTACCAAGTCACTCACTTTCGTTACCAGGCACCGAGAGGCATAGCTGTAATCTCAGCACTTGGAAGATGTAGGCCAGAGGCTGGGGATTTAGAGAGTAGCCCCAGATACATAGTGAAATCCCATCTCAAAAGAAAAAGACATGAGAGTAAAGAAATGGAAATGAGAACACATTCTTATTTCAGTCCAAGAGATTAAGCAACACCCTGAACTTCCTTCTATAGTGGGATGTCTCCCCCATCTGTATGCAGGCTGCATACAGTGGGGTCTTTAGGAAAAGGGTGTGGTTCACTGTGCTTGCTTTATTTCCTCTCATCTTTTGCCTCTTGGTAGCTGGGGATTCAGACCCTGGGTGGCAGGAAAGGGCGCAAGTAGACGGGAGAGGAGAGGTGAAGGGAGCGATCTGAAAAGTTCCCACTTGGCTAAGGATGGGTCTGTCATGGCTGACTTCTTGCGTCTGTACTTGGGTGATGGTGCGTAAAGGTGATTATTAGGGGAAGGGTCTCTGGAGACCACAAAGGCTTCTTCCACCACAGCATTTATGCTGCCCAAGTTGATCATTGTCGTTTTCTGTGGAACAGTCCTCAGAATCCTATGAGAGCTTCTACAGCTTCCCAGGTAGCCTTGAAAACACTTAGGAAAGGTTGTCACCTCCCTGGAATGTTCGAGAATAGGAGGGTGGCTACTTCCCAGATGGAGCCATTTACCCTCTCACTTGTCCCTCTGTCACTTTAGTAAGAAACACTAAGCATGAAGAAGAGGAAGCATCTCATGCATAGTGGGGAAGGGAGGGGGTCCAGTAGGGATGGAACTCAATGCATAGAAATACTTCTTGATGTTTTCCAGATTTCCACCCATCTTACCAACCCTGGGGAAAGCATTGTGTTTGGATTATGTATTCGTATTAAAATGTGTTCCTCTGAGCAAGTTCTCTCTGATATATTCCAGAAGTGAAATGATCATATTGAATATATAAAAACAAGAAATAAGCAAGTTATGTAAATTGTAAGTCTTAAAAAAAAAAAAAAAAAAAAAAGCAGATAGGCTATTGATCTGCCAGAGTGATAGAGAGCAAGAGGATTTACTGTGCCAAAGGGGTGCACTTGTAATCTGACAAGGACTGCTAAAACTTTGAAGTCTCCTTGGGCTGTACAATTAAAAATTTAAGTTCTCGAGCTCTTTAGGCACTAGGCTCACATTTCCTATTCATGACTGATGATGGATGGCCAGACACTATGGAAACACATGGACAGTTACTTTTTGTAATATTTGGTTGGGTCTATTGTATTTCCTTTACTTGAGCTTTTGTGTGAGCATACTCCTGAAACTACTGCCCACTTAAAATACATCTAAGAATTCATTAAAAACTAGTAAAGAGGTGCATGCCTGTAATCCCAGCACTAGGGCCGAGGAAGGAAAAGCTTGAACTGAAGGTCAGCAGCCCGGGTTACATAGAGAACCCTATTTAAAAAAACAAAAACACAAACAAAAACAAACAAACAAAAACAACCCTCACATTAATTTTACACATGTTGTAACCTGCTTAAACTCTATAGCCCCACCATTGAGACCTACTTTAGTTCCTAACATGACTGTAGCTCCTCTGTTGACACCAGTTCTTAGCAGGTCAGAAACCATTTTGACTCCAAGTCTCCATTTTAATGATAAGGTGAAATTCAGTACAAGTTCTCAGGCCCTAAGTGCCTAAGTGCAAGCATTAAACCAGAATGCTTACTGCTTAGAATAAAACAATAGATGATAAATGCATGTTCTGCTTGGGGTAAAGATAAATGATGCTCTACTAGAGCTAAGGCCATAACATCCTGCTGTGTTTCTTACTCCAAGAGAGGTGGAAGCCCCCCAAGAGCTCTCCTACCGTATAACCTGTCCAATCAGCTTAAAACGCTTTATATAGCCACCTGGTCATATTCCGCTTAGAACAAAATGGATTATTCTTATGTTTAGCTAATCAAAATGATGTAATGCTGCCTTCCTCTTTGCTTCCCACCTGGCTACCTGGTTGTTACCTGGTTGTGGTTTTCCTTATAAAAACCCTGCCTTAGAAGCAGACCAATGTCAAGGTCTGATTCCCAAGTTCTAACCATGGCCCTGACTATTACCAATGCCACAGTCTGAATTTACAGGCTGTGGCCCTGGCTGGTCAGCTCATGTTCAGCATTCAAATAAGCTTCCATAAATTTGAGTTTAGTGTTCAATTGGTCCATATGTGGCTATTCCTGAACCCTAACACAAATACAACAATCATTTAATAAGACAAAAAAGGCAATTTACTCTATAGAAACTAAGCTACTGTACCTTTTTTCCTTTCTTTTCTTTTCTTTCTTTCCTTTTCTTCTCTTCTTTTCTTTTCTGGGACAAGGTTTCTCTGTGCAACATCTCTGGTTGTCCAGGAATTCACTCTGTAGATCAGGATGGTTAGAACTCACACAGAAGCAATTATACTTTTAACAAATGTCATTCCATAAACAGAATTACAAAGTGACAGAATTTGAGGGTCATAATACTTTCTTAAGCCATACTTTCTCAAGTTCAATGTATTAGACATGCTAGACATCGAATGGGCTATATAGTCTCTTTAGATTATGAATATCAGATATACAACTATAATTTTCTTAATAAAAATTACTACTTAAAGACCATAAAATGAAAATCATCTTGTTTCCACAACCAACTTATTTTGGCATCAACTACTAATTAAGTAAATATCTGGTCAATCCATTTCCTCCTTCTGAGGACTACCTTTGTAAGAAAGTGTGAATCTCAGCAAACCACACTTGCCTCCCGAGCCCCTGCATAGCTGTTTAAAAGATGACTGGCTCTAGCTTTCCACATAATCCACGATCTATTCACCAGAATGTTGCATGATGGTACTTTGAATTGAGAGTAAGAGACCCTAAAGTGTCTATGTGGCTTAAATGAAAAAAAAAAAAACCCACATAAACTAAAGAGACTGGCTAGCATTATTGGTCTCATAAGATCAGAAGGAAGTGGAACCATTTTTTCAGAGAAAGGACGAAGGTTATTACAGATACACAGAGACCTTGCTGCATTTCTTTACATTGAAAATAAACACTAATAATAACAATTATTGAGCAATTACTGTATTCTGGAAGCTGTCGTGACCACCTCATACACGATTATATCATTTCTTTCATTCCTAACCATGGTTGGTAGGGTAACCAAAGACTAGACAAACCTCTGTGTGTGAAGCAGTTTATTTACTGATCATTAGCAGAGCAACAATCTGAACCTGTGTCACATGACCCCAGGACTACTATGCTCCTTCCTGATCTTTTTCTTTTTCCTTACACGCAAAACTCTCTTTTGTTTCCAGTATTTTCTTCAGGATTCAACCAAGATAATGTACTGTGCCTTAATAGACATCTTAATAAAAAGAATTAACCCCTTTTTTCCTCCCCCCATCCCTCACTCCTTTTCCTCTTTTCTTCCTCCTTCCTTTTTGACTATTTGTTTCACTGTTTCATATCTGTTCAATTACCTTCTGTTTTCTAATACAACTACCCTCAATCTTAGGAACCAGCTAGACAACAGCCATTATAGCATGCTCATAAGCCAGCAAAGGTGGACAGGGCACAGTGGAGATGGCTTGTCTTTGCTTCATGATGTCCAGTGCTTTAGTGTTTGAATGTCTTAGCATTCAAATCAATCACCAGAGGCATCTCAATTGCCATACATGGTGCCTGGTTTGGGACAACTCTAGGGATGGGGTTAGCTACAGCTCAACAATAGACAGAGTGGTTCCATGCAGCTTGGGATTCCTCCCAACCTGGCTGCATCAGGGGCATTACACTTATGCGTTATGGTCTTCATCAACACACCTGAGTATTTCCCTCACTGCAATGATCTAGTCATAGAAGACACACAGTGTTACTTTCTACTACACTGATCGAAGCCATGAAAAGACACAGACCTCCATTACCTGCATCTTTTGGAAAACAGTATCAAATAACTTACATCCATTTTTAAAAAATCATATAAAGTGCATGATTTCTGTGAAGAATATAACCCAATCAGGTATGTATTTAACCTTCATGATATTTTCTGACAGTGTTTGAGAGTCCTGTTAACTTTCCAATTTCCCTTTTCAACCTCTAGTCTCCATCAGTTAAAAATTAAAGGGCTCTAAACAGGGAGAGAAAATCTTTTTAGAAACGTAAGTATTTTGAACTTCTAAGTATGTGAGTAACACCCAGTCTGTTCTTCACCAGCAATTGCCCCTCCTCCCTAAAGAAAACGAGCCACGCTCTCTGACTAGTCAGCTTACCACATTGAAGCAACACAGATGCCTGTAACTCACAAGAAATGCTGACAGGGCATCTGAGAGTAGGCATCACAGGATATTGCAGAAAGAAAAACAAGAGTGTGAGGCCACTGTTTCTTAATCCAAATTGGAAAAAAATCTAGCTTTTAAATAATTTTAAAAATTTTAAAAAAATTTAAAAAATATTTTAAAATAAATATACTATTAGATTATTTGCATGTGGCCAAATTTATTCTTTTTTCGGCATGCCATTCTAAGAATTTGAACAAAATATAATACATAGCAATATGTAATACATATTACATGTATTACATAACCTCCACTGCTACAAGGGAAAATAATTCCTTTTACTCCAATAATTATTCTGAACCTTTAGAGTCAGTTCCCCTCACCCACCCACAGCCTCTGGCGATTGTGCTTTCATTTTTCTCTACAATCTAGGGTTTCTTCTACAAATAGACCACGTGTGTAGCAGCTTTTGCTCACCTTGGTAAACTTGGGGGGCTTCATGTGTGTTGTCAGACTTATTAACTTTCATCCCTGTCACATATTATCATCTACAAACAAAGCACGCTCAGCTTTATTTATTTTCCTACAAGGACTAATTTGACCTTAGCATAACATATTTACATAAAGCCAGGCTCTCATTGACACACACCTGTAATCTCAGCATTTGGGAGGCAGAGGCACATGGATCTCTGTGAGTTCAAGGCCAGCCTGGTCTACAAAGGGAGTCTAGCATAGCCAAGGCTACACAGAGAAACCCTGTCTCAAAAACCAAACCAAACTAAACCAAACCACCACCACCACCACCAACAACAACAACAAAATAATGAAAAAGAAAAAACAAAAAAACAAACAAACAAAAAAAACCATAAAGTAAGCAAACAAAAACCTTAAATAAAGTACCAGAAAGGGAATGTTTTCCATGATGTCAGAATTTGTATCGTGAAAGACAGAGTTGACTTATACAGGCTGTTCTCTGACTCCACACATATACCGTGCTATACGCACACACGCGCTCGCGTGCACACACATACACACGCACACACACTCTCTCACACGCATACACACATACACACAAGCATGCACATACATACACACATGCATACATAATGAAATAAATGTTAAATCACAAAAGAGTAAAACAAGACTTTTTCATATCATTCTTATTTTACATAACTCAGGATTTATAAGTGAAATGTATGTAACAACCCAATGAGATTTTTGCATGCCACGAGGTTGGGTGGTAAATGACAACTGTGGTCTGTTTTTAATCAATGGTTTTCCTGCTGAATTTTAATGACTTGATGTGATATTTCCTGTGCCCCATTCAGGGTGTTTATGAAGAGGACTTCAAGAGGATTTTGATGCATTGGGTGGCAGATGGCCACCTAGAAATTACATGGCAGAAGAACTGTCCAAGTGCACAAATGTTAGAAACTAGGC
>OU015742.1:14480054-14505254 GCA_907169655.1 Acomys percivali | reverse complement strand
CTCTCTCTCGTGTGTGTGTGTGTGTGTGTGTGTGTGTGTGTGTGTGTAGGCATGAGTGCATGTGTGTGCAATATCTTAGAATGACTCCACACGTCTTCTGCATGTGATCTCAATAGGTTAAAACTAATTTTAAATTCATTAAGCATGAGCCACTACCTTCATGACCCATTACCTTTAAAATGACCGAGAGCTGTGCAGCCTCACACTGATTTCCTCACCCCTTTGAACCAGCTGTCTTAAAGCACATGTGCCACAGACATCTCCCCGCCAGCTCAACTAGCGTGTCTGTGCAGTTCTCATGTCTCTCTGTCAATGCAGAAGTCTTTCCACTCTGGTTAAATGGCTCTCAAAATCTCTGTAAGTAAGAGCTGTCAAAATGCATACCAAAATTAAGACAAGTAACATATTTGCCTTTCTAAACACTTTTCAGTTTTAGAAGCAAGAACAAAAAAAGGAAAAAATAATCAGAGATAAATCTTAGTGTGAGTCACTGGATAATAAATTTATTTGGTTTTGTGACAGGAAATATTTCCTAAAAGAAGATTAATAATAGAAAATGTTTTAAAAAGTAAGTTCTTCGTTGAGTCTGAAGCCTTGATACATGTTTTATTTTCTTTCAGTTTCAGTCTCTTTCATCTCATAATAACCCTTTCTGTAATGGAACTTCAACTCTAGATGATACATAAATTTAGCTTAGTTAAAGTTTTCATTCTGGGAACTGACCCTCAAGCTAACTACTTTACCACCGAGCTACACTCCCAACCCTGACATGCAATTTAGGTGACTAGGTGACAAATAAACATCCCATTTGCCTGTATCCTCTTCCACTTATGTCCCCTGTCTCAATGCTTACCAGCTGGGGAACTAGAAACTTCTGAACTTGCAACCATCTCACCCTCAGTCACAGAACACACACTGGTTTATCTACGCCGCCCATCTGTGCACAATGACTGGGGATGAAATGTATTCTGTCTTTCATTCCCTGTTAGGCTAGAGTATATAAATACATTCATATATGAGTATATATAAATAGTTAAGTATGTTTGTAGTTCATAAAAATGTAGCTCTGTTGGGCTGGTAGATGGTTCTGTGGCTAAGAACACACAATGCTCTTGTAGAGGATCTGAGTTCAGTTCGCATCACCCACATCAGGAGGTTCACTACTGCCTGTGCCTCTAACTGGACCCACTGGCCTCTTCCATCTCTGCAGATAACTTCACTCACATGCATGTCTCTACCCCTCCTCCATCACACACACACACACACACACACACACACACACACACACATACACATGTACTCACATATAACTTAGAAAATAAATAAATAAATAAAAATACATCTTAAAGTGTGGATTTAACAAACACTCATACATAGAGAACAAACATATAACTTTAAAAATAAGGCATCTACTTAGCTCAGGAATATGCTTCCCCTGATATGGTCAAGTCTTTCTCGTCTTAAGAACACACGCTTGGCACACTCCGTTGGCCAGTTTGACAAAGCTCCCTAGGCATTGCCACTCCCTCAACCTATTTTTGCCTTTTGCTTTGTTAATAGCTCGCTTCTTATCTGTTTCCCTGTTGTAGAGCCACGGAACTCTAAGATCGCTTCTATCTCTTATTTCCCTCTCTGGTCTGTGCCTCCATTCTCTGTGCTTGTGCTTTCCTGCCACAGATCTCTTAGGACTCTACAAGTTCAAACTCAGCTTGTGCAGGGGCGCAGGCTAGAGTGATAATGAGATCAAATAGCACTTGTTCTCAATCAATGAGGGCCTGAAGTTGATGGACCCTCGAGTGGACAACTCTGAGGTTGTTTGTGTGTTTGTTTGTTTTTTAATATTCTAAAGATGCAGTGCAGTGGTAGACTTCAATTTTCCTTCCTGTACAGATCAGATATTCAATACTGTTTTTTCTTTTTCTTCTCTCTCTCTCCTCTCTCTCTCTCTCTCTCTCTCTCTCTCTCTCTCTCTCTCTCTCTCTCACTTCCATCCTTCCTCTCCTTTCCTGTCTATCCCTAGCAAAATATCAGTGCCCCCAGGCTTATTTCACTGTCTTTCTCTGGAGTTGTTCAGCCTGAAACTCTCCCAGTTATAAGGTCAGTTATAAGGTCCTGTAAAAGCAGGAAAATCTGAGATCTCCATCACTATTCACTCCAGTCCCAGCACTGAACTCATGCTTAAAATCAGACAGATGCTTGCATGACTACATGTGTGTATACATGTTTGGAGGATAGAACTTGGATATAGTAGGAGATTTTGTTCCTGATCCATCCCAATATTTTTGCTTGCCCCAGGACTTGCTTGCCTTTGGTCCAAAATAATGGGAAAACATAGACACATACAGAGAGTTTGTTTAAGAAAGGAAGAAAGAAAGAAAGAAAGAAAGAAAGAAAGAAAGAAAGAAAGAAAGAAGGAGCTATGTGGGGTCTTGGGCATTTGAAATTGGTATTTAAACTGCAACTGAACGTTGAAGATTTGATCCCTGAAAGAACTTTTGTTTGATAGAAAAGAGGCTGTCTAATTTAATCTTAATACTGAAAGAGTAGTGCTAAGAAAGTTGTAGGGACCAAAGAAGATGGCCCAAGGGGCTAGGAGCCCTACCTTATACTTACCCAGCAATAATATCTACCTGTCACGAAGCAGGCTACATCGACTTCCTGAAGATTATCAGTAGCTGTAATGTAGACACAGAAGTATAGTGTAAACAAGTGTAAACATTCTAAGTGTGCATGCTTGGTGGGCGCTGACAGGCCAAATGTATCCATGCAGCTAAAAATCTAAGCCAAGAAAGCACATTGTTCTACCTCTCAGGGTGACATCATTTATAAAAGCCTCTCTGCAGTGTGAGGTTATAGTTTTTTTTTTTTAGTTTTTCTGATGTGTGTGATATTGTGGTTCATCTGTTCTGATATAGACTCTATGCAGTGTGGCTAGACTCATTAGTCAATATATGTGATTCATTCTGAGGATGGTCAAGCAAGTGTTGACCCTCTGGATTAAAGAACATATAGCTATTTTGACTTAATACGTTCCACCGAACAGTTTCTTAAAGTGACATTACTCTCATAGAAGTATCCAAGAATCTCTCTTGTCTACTCACAGACAACTGGTGTTGTCCTTTGTTTTTATTTTGCAATTGTTATTTTGTTGGATAAGAATAGCCTTAAGTATGGTGTTAACCTTTGCTACTAAATATTTCACTTGGAGCTGAAACACAGAGGCCTTGCTGAGTAGAAACATAGAAAATAGGAACCTATGGTAGTAGACCCAGTAGAAGAAAAGAGGCAGAGGAGGAGAAATCCATCAACCACACTAACCTCAAAGCCTGCATGGTTTTCATTTAAAATTACAAGTGCAGTCTTAAACATTCAAGTGATGGTCAAAATAATGACAAATAAATTTTCATCTCTAGAAGCTTCTTTGTACTTTAGTTTTATTATGACATACTCCTGCTGATTTCCTTTTTGCCTGTGAAGTCCTGTTCTTTGAAAATACATGAAATGCACTGTCAGCCTGATGCATCAGAGGCACATTTTCACCACTAAGTATCAGTTGAGTAGATGTAGTGAAGTTAATCTAGCCCAATGAGGAACATACAGGATAAAAGGGTTCCATGTTGGTGCATGAACCTTGCATCTGATCTCACCCTTTAAGGATCATAGGATTTGTGGGAATGGAAGGCAAGGACTTACCAAGACATTGAAGTAACGAAAACAGAAACACAGGTGTGTGGCACATGTAATGCGCAGTGATCTTGCTTCACAGAAATATGAAGGTGTGGTAAATATAAAATGTTTAACAAGTAGAGGAGTAGATGTCAAAGATCTGAAGCTATGTTAGGATGGATTGACGATCATAATGAATTTTGTCTAGTGGCCTATAAGGACTTAAGAAATTATACTAAATTGAGAAATGAGAAGCGACATGGGCTTGTTCCAAGGATATAACTTCATAGTTCTTACACTTTATAGATGAAATGACATTAGAGTTGGAGGTCACAAAAACCTAAACAAGATAATTGGCTTGTGAAGATATGACCCCATCATGATACCAGAAAAGGAAATGATCATTAGTTTTAAATATATTCTGAAACAGATTTGAAAAAACCTTGACAGCCTACTGGCTATGAATTACAGAATGGTGGAAGACAGTGGTGTAGATTCCAGGCTACCATCTGTATTTTCTCATTCTAAAAATAGTTCAACAGGACTACACAAGAACCGAATTTAGAAAGAAGATGAGGAGTAGAGTTTGCACTGTTTTTATGTTGATTGCTTAGTTCTTTCATATTTGTTAGCACCATACAGATAATAATTAAGACAAACAAAACAAAGCCAACCAGAAAGCAAAGACAAAAATAAAAGGTGAAAGCAATTTTGACTAAAGCTGAATGAAGCATTTGCAAAGGAAAAGATAAATTAGGGGAAGTAATAAAGAGAGAAACAATCGTATCAGTGGGTGAATGCAAGAGACAAACAAGGTGGATAGACAAATAAATAGCACATCGAGATTCTGTACAAATGATCCAGTTAATCATGAATGACTAAAATGATGTATCACATAAGTTTCCTTATATACACACACTCTGCTTCTCAGCATCCTAATTCTGGTTCCATAGAAATAAGGAGCAGAATGATCATCACAGCAACTCAGAAAAAATAATAACCAACCTATATTCATATTTTATCACTAACAATTAGATAGCTTCTAAATCTTCTTCTTATCACTATATTGTTTCAACACCTCTTTGCATTACTATAATTCATTCATTAAAAACATGCTTTTAGGGACTCTAGATGAGAGAAGCATGGGAGAATGGCAAAATTGAAGGATCCAGAGGATCCTAGAAACCTACAAGAAGAAAATTATGATAGGCAGATTTGGGCCCAGGGGTCCCACTCAAACTATGGCACCAGCCGAGGACAATACAAGCTGTAAACTTCAAACCCCTACTTAGATCTAGCCAATGGACAGGACATTCTCCACAGTTGAGTGGAGAGTGGGGTCTGACTTTCACACATACTCTGGTGCCTCATATTTGACCACATCCTCTGAATGGGGAGACCTGGTGGCACTCAGAGGAAGGATAGCAGGCTACCAAGAAGAGACTTGATACCCTATGAGCATATACAGGTGGAGGAGGTCCCCCACAGTCACAGTCATAGGGGAGGGGAGTAAGGGGAAAATGGGAGGGAGGGAGGAATGGGAGGATACAAGGGAGGGGATAACCATTGAGATGTAATATGAATAAATTAATAAAATAAAATAAAATATTAAAAAATGCTTTTAACTTTTTTTTATTGTGTTTTGAGAACTATTCTAAGCAATTGGCCTATAGGATATCTTAAAAGCCCCAAATCTCATTTCTCCATGATTTTTTAAACTGTTGTCCATAAAGCAATAATATACCCCACCATATAACAACAGCTCTATGCACTTAGGTTCCTCAATCCCTTGTAAAAAGCAACCACAGTTAACATAATGGCAGTCAGCACACTGAATTATTTCTGGTGGTTGCAGTAGGGCTAAGAGACACCTGCTAAAAAAGATAAGTGACAGTGTGATTCCAGAACAATTCCAACTGTAAAATCTAAACAAACATTTAATGTATATCCTGAACTTTATTTAGAGAAGTTCATGTTTTATTAATAGTTATTAATCACTTATGACTTTGATGTTTCACATCATGAGAGCTTTTGACATTGCAGTTCATTTTCCCAGAAAGGACAGTGAGTCCTTGAAATAATTATTTAGCTAACCTTAGAGTGAACCAGCCTTGCTGTCACTGCTAACATTTGGATGCACTCATTGTATTAATAGGTCTTGGCACATTTCTGCTGCTTTATTTCCATCTTTTAAGAATAGATCTTGTTCTCAGTGGTCTACTCTGAAAAGATAAAAAGCATATTTGAAATAAATCTTAGTGAAGCTTTTAACTATTATTTCCCCCTTAGAATTTGGCTCTTGAATTGCATGCAGTTAAATAAGAAAGTAGTAGCATTGAGAATACTCATCGTTGGCAGGAATTCCTTCTATCATGTTTGCTTCTGTGGTTAAAACTAGCAGATATTTTATCTTAATTACAGAAAGTTCCTCAGTAAATTTATGCTTGTTCTCAACTGATCATTAAATCCAAGACATTTACTACTAATATACTGAGTAAATGCATATTTGAAGAAAGCTCACATTTGGCTGTGTCTTGATGTTTTTTTCTAGGTATGCCTTCCTATATATTATAAACTCCATCTGGAAAATTCACCAATACTTTCATATATTTTTTGCTGCTTTGGATGATATAGTTCTTCACTTCAATGAGATATATTCCTGGCATAATATCAAGATGTCGAAATGTGTAATTTGCCTGAAATATCAAACTTTCACTTATAGAAAAATATTTCCAAAATAACCACCTGAAGGAAATGTTGATACCCTATGAGCATATACAGGGGGAGGAGGTCCCCCTCAGTCCCAGTCACAGGGGAGGGGAGTTAGGGGGAAAGCAGGAGAGTAGGAGGAATGTGAGGATACAAGGGATGGGATAACTATTGAGATGTAAAATGAATGAATTAATTAAAAAATTAGGTGGAAAAAAACTTTAGAAAGATAGTCTCACCTTTAATGGGCATAATTTATGTGTAATAAGGTTCTGTTCCTTTGTATTTATAGACTTTACCGATGCCTTGAAATATGTGTTTTTCCTGGGAGAGAGCATGAAAGAAGCTAAATATTCTTGAAGAATTCCTGAGAGTGTATGCTTAAACAAAGCTATCTGTGTGAAGAGAATAAAAGAGAAGGAATGACTAGATCTTAATCTTTCCCAACACCAGCTATTTTCTGTTGAAAATGTTCCAGGAGAGGAGAGCATAAAATAGAATTATAAATATGGTAGCTTGCTGAAATTATTATGCATGAAAAACTTCCTCCTCAGTGCATTCCACATGAAATCAATTTATATCCATATTTTAATGTTAGTCATACATTCACTATATTATCTGTTCCATTTCATATGGACTCCACAGTTTTCAGATTAGATCTCAGATTTTTTAATACCCAATTCCTATAAGATTTTATTCATAATAGCGTTTGTTTTTCAAATACAGATAACATCAAGATGCCCTGCATGTACATTTTAGACATCACACTCTATAGGTTAGTCACTCGATGTCTGCATTTGTTAGCTTTATGGCAAGTATCTACTGAAGCTTAAACTTTATTTTTCACCTTGCCATACTTCAGAGTTTATTTCTCTCTTTGCTGAAGTTCTAAGCTTATTGCTCACTCTACTAAATACTGAGAGATACAAACAAGCCTCTTTAAAATAAACCACCAAAGGGTGCAGAAGATCTCAACAACCAGTCATTCTTCTAGTGATGGTCAGTAAGTCTTGGAGTTTTCATGGCCTTTAACTGGCATGTTGTTATTTAAAATATCAGAAGTTTTGAAGCATGCACGTTTTGATCATTTCTGTCGGTTTTGAGAGTGAGCCCAAACCCACACTAATTACATCACCATCATGCTGTTGTCTAATAGAACCTGTGTAAGGGGGTCCAGCAGCTACAATGTTACCATAAGGCCACCAAGTCTTCTGGGCTTGCTGACTAATGAAAAGGACTTGAGAAACAGTAGCCATTCTTCTCATGAGATGCAGAATCTTAGAAAAGATTATAAGATTTGGGTGGAAAGCACTTATTTTCTGTAATAGCATTTATTTAAAAGCCAATATTCTTATTAATTTATTCAGATTACATTTCAGTTGTTACCACTTGCTTGTTCCTCCCTCCCTCCCTCTTTCATCTTATTCCCCTCCCTTAGGTCTGTGACAGAAGGAGACCTCCTCCCCCACCATATGGTCACAGCCTATCAAGTTTCACTTTGGTAGCCTGCCTATTCCTTCTCTGAGTGCCACCAGGCCTCCCCATGAAGGGAAAGTGGTCAAATATGGGCACCAGAGTTCATGTCAGAGTCAGTCCCCGCTCTCCACACAACTGTGGACAATGTCTTGTCCATTGGCTAGTCTGCATAGGGGTTCAATGCTTAGTGCATGTATTGCCCTTCGTTGGTATAGTAGTTTGAGCAGACACCCCTGGGTCCAGATCTGGCCGTCATGATGTTCTTCTTGTAGGTTTCTAGGATCCTCTGGATCCTTCTACTTCCCATTCACCCATACTTCTCTCACCTAGAGTCTCAATAGGAGGTCCCCACATCTATCCCAATCTCCTGGTAAGTGAAGACTTCCACAAGACTTCCCTTTTGGGCTAGTGTTCAATTATAAGTGAGTATATACCATGTGAGTCTTTCTGCTTCTGGGTTAACTCATTCAGTATGATCATTTCCAGTTCCATCCATTTGCCCGCAAATTTCAGGATTTCCTTGTTTTTAATAGGTGATTAGTATTCCATAGTGTAGATGTACCAGAGTTTCTTTACTCATTCTTTGACTGAGGGACATTTAGGTTGTTTCCAGGTTCTGGCTATTATGAATAAGGCTGCTATGAACATGGTTGAGCATATGTCGTTGTTGTGTGGTGGATCATCTTCTGGGTATATTCCAAGGAGTGAGTGGAATAGCTGGGTCTTGAGGTAGCCTTATTCCCTGTTTTCTGAGAAAGCACCAGGTTAATTTCCAAAGTGATTGTACATATTTGTACTCCCACCAACAATGAAAGAGTGTTCCCCTTTCTCCACATCCTCACCAGCATGTGATGTCACTTGAGTTTTTGATCTTGGCCATTCTGATGTGTGTAAGATGGAATCCCAGAGTCATTTTGAATTGCATTTCTCTGAAGACTAAGGATGTTGAGTATTTCTTTAAGTGTTTCTCAGCCATTTGATATTCCTCTGTTGAGAGTTCTCTGTTTAATTCTGAGACCCATTTCTTAATTTGGTTATTTGGTTTGGTGGTGTTTAATTTCTTGAGCTCTTTATATATTTTGGATATTATACCTTTGTCAGATATAGGGTTGGTGAAAATCTTTTCGCAGTTTGTGGGCTGTCACTTACAGAAGCTTCTCAGCCTCATGAGGTCTCATTTATTAATTGTTGACCTTAAGGCGTGGGCTGTTGGAGTTCTGTTCAGGAAGTTGTCTTCTGTGCCAATGTATTCCAGGCTCTTGCCACTTTTTCTTCTAACCAATTTAGTGTCTCTGATTTTATGTTAAGGTCTTTAATCCACTTGTTCAGTGAGAAATATGGGTCTAATTACAATTTTCTACATAAAGATTTCCTATTAGACCAGCACCATTTGTTGAAGATGCTATCCTTTTTCCATTGAATAGATTTGGCTTCTTTGTCAAAAATCAAATGTCTGTATGTGTGTGGATTTATTTCTGGGTCTTTGATTCGATTACGTTGATCAAGCAGACTATTGCTGTGCCAGACCATGCTGTTTTAATTACTGCTGCTCTATAGTACAGCTTGAGAGCAGGTATGGAGATTCCTCCAGAGGATCTTTTATTGTACAGGATTGTTTTAGCTATTCTGGGTTTTTTGTTTTTCCATATGAACTTTAGAATTGTTCTTTCAATGTCTTTAAAAAGTTGTGTAGGTGTTTTGATAGGGATTGCATTGAATCTGTAGATTGCTTTTGGTAGGATGGCCATTTTTACTATGTTAATTCTTCCGATCCATGAGCAAGGAAGATCATTCCATCTTCTCATGTCATCTTCAATCTTTCTTCAGAGATTTGAAGTTTTTTTCAAACAAGTCTTTCAGTTGCTTGGTTAGAGTTATTCCTAGATATTTTATATCGTTTGTGGCTATCATGAAGGGTGTGGTTTATCTAATTTCTTCCTCTGCATGATTGTCATTTGTATATAAGAAGGTTATTGCCTTTTTTGAGTTAATTTTGTATTCAGCCATGTTGTTGAAGGTGTTTATCAGCTGTAGGAGTTCTCTGGTGGAATTTGGGGGGTCACTTATGTACACTATCATATCATCCGCAAATAGGGATAATTTGACTTCCTCCTTTCCCATTTGGATCCCCTTGATCTACTTTTGTTTTCTTATTGCTCTAGCTAGAACTTCAAGAACTACATTGAAGAGATATGGAGAAAGTTGGCAGCTTTCCCTGGTCCCGAATTTTAGAGGAATTTCCTTGAGTATCTCTCCATTTATTTTGATGTTGGCTACTGGCTTGCTGCATATAGCCTTTGTTATGTTGAGGTACATGCCTTGTATCCCTGATCTCTCCAAAATTTTAAATATGAATAGGTGTTGGATTTTGTCAAATGCTTTCTCTGCATCTAAGGAGATGATTATATGTTTTTTTTCTTTCAGTTTGTTTATATAGTGGATAACATTGATGTATTTCCATGTATTAAACCATCTCATGTCCTACCTGGTCATGGTGAATGATATCTTTGATGTGTTCTTTTATTGGGTTTGCAAGTATTTTATTGAGTATTTTTGCATCAATGTTCATAAGAGAAGTTGGTCTGAAACTCTCTTTCTTTGTTGGGTCTTTGTGAAGTTTAGGTATCAAAGTGACTGTGGTCTCATAGAATGAGTTTGGTAATGTTCCATCCACTTCTATCTTCTGGAGTAGTTTGAAGAGTATCAGTATTAGCTCTTCTTTGAAGGTCTGGTAGAATTCTGCACTGAAACCATCTGGCTCTGGCCTTTTTTTGGTTGGGAGACTATTCACAACTGCTTCTATTTCTGTAGGGGAAATAGGACTATTTAGTTTGTTTATCTGATCTTGATTCAATTTTTGCAAGTGCATGAATTTTCCTCTTAGCACTGCTTTCAGTGTGTCCCACAATTTTGGGTATGTTGTTCCCTCATTTTCACTAAATTTCAGGAAGTCCTTAATTTCTTTATTTCTTCCTTGACCCAGATTTCATTAAGTAGAGAGTTGTTTAGTTTTCATGTGTGTGTAGGCTTTGTGTTATTTCTGTTGTTGTTGAAGCCCAGCTTTAGACCACAGTGATCTGACAGAATACAAGGTATTATTTCAATCTTGTATCTGTTGAGGCTTGCTTTGTGGCCTACTTATTATGTGATCAATTTTTGAGAAGGTTCCATAGGGTGTTGAGAAGAAGGTATAAACCTTTGTGTTTGGGTGAAAAGTTCTGTATGTATGTTTTATCCATTTGATTCATGATGTTTGTTAGTGTCATTATTTCTTGGTTTAGTTTCTGTTTCATTGACTTATCCTTTGGTGAAAGTGGGGTGTTGAAGTCTCCCACTATTAATGTGTGGGGATCGATGTGTGGTTTAAGTTATTTTATAACTGTGGGTGCCCTTGTATTGGAAGTGTAGATGTTCAGAATTATGATGTGATCTTGGTTGACTTTACCATTGATGAGTATGATGTGTTCCTTGTCCTTTTTGATTAATTTTGGTTGAAAGTCTATTTTATTAGATATTAAAATGGCTACACCAGCTTGCTTCTTGTGTCTGTTTGTTTGGAATATCTTTTTCTAGCCTTTTAACCTGTAGTAATGTCTATTCTTGTGGCTGAGATGTTTTCCTTGAATGCAAAAGAATGCTGGATCTTGTTTATACATCCATTCAGTTAGCCTGTGTCTTTTTATTAGAGAATTGAGACCATTGATGCTGAGAGATATTAATGATCAGTGACTGTTAAGTCACATGATTTTGATGTTGGTTGCAGTAAAGCATTTGTGTGGTTATGTTTCTGTGGTGGTGTAGTTGTCTATTTCCTGTGTAGTTTTGGTTGTAGCTTTTTCCCTGTGGGGTGGAGTTTTTCTTCTAGTAACTTCTGTAAAGTTGGATTTGTGGATATATATGAATCTTGAGTTTTGAGAGAGTTTTAAGATGACTTTATGAAAAAGATAGATATGAGTTTGAGATCACTAGGTTTGTGGAGTTATTTTGAATGAGTCAGATTATAATCTCACTTATATTTGGGTGAGGACACCACAGGATGTGCCTGGATTATGGGGTAGATGGTAGATGTTACTAGCACCCTGATTGTAGCCCTTAGGCCTTGCACTTCTGTGTCTGTTGGCCCACTTTCATGTATAAAGATCTGTATCTCTTTGCTGCTGCTCTTTGTCCAGCTGTAGATCATTTTCCTACTTTTCTACATTAGACCCTGTCGGTTGAAAGTGATTTTTAAAAATTGGCACCCTTTAGTAGCATACATTACCCAACGAATGAGTCTATGATTTTCTATCAAAATAAGTCTGAGCATGCTTCCTATGTTCTTCCAGAATTCCTCAGACTGAAATTCATTAAATTCACAATGGTGACCTCCTGGAGAGGTCACTCATTCCAGGTAGTAGCTTCCTTGTCATCCTTATCTCCCTCTCCACTCCTCCACATCTTTCCTAATCAGCATTGCTTGTCTCGGTGTTGACTAATATAGACAGATGGGATGGCTATTGAGAATTAGCCAAGAATCTGCTTGGCTATCATGGCAAGCTATGACTCGAACCTACTAAAATGTAAACACTTTCTTGAGTCACAATCAATTTTATCTTAAGATACTTTGGGTTCCACTTTATCCCCACCAACAACTCTATAGTTGGATGTGTTTTTAGTGAGAAATGATAGTAATTCCTTCATGAGCATATTCACATCTGATGGTTACTTATAACACATGGATTCCAGACTGTATACCTGGTAGAAGATAGCTTATTAACCCAAGCATTACAATTGTGTTAATGCCTTCCTTTAAAAATGAATGATGTTTTAAGGAAGAAATAAAGTGAGTTCACAAGTTTCCTAGCTTTGGGAACTGGAGAGACAGCTCAGTTGGTTAAAGTGGTTGCATTGCAAGCATAAGAGCCTGAATTCGAACCCCTAATATATTAAACTAACTAACTATCTAACTAACTAACTAACTAACTAACTAACTAACTAACTATCTAACTAACTAACTAACAAACCAAAGCCATATGTGATGGCATGCACCTGTAATACCAAAGTTGGAGAGGCAGAAATGGGTAGCCGGGCAACCTAGTCAAATTGGGAAATGAGGTCATTGAGTCTGAGGAATGAAATTGAGATTGTCCTCTGACCTTCATATGCAGGTGCATACACACACATGTGCACGTGATCACACACAAGTTCCTTAACTTTGACTCCCAGCAGTTACTGCCCTCATTTTACTTTAAGGATAGGCGTCCCATATTTTGCAAGTCACTTTGCTACCAGTACTGTACATCCCTCTTATCATAGGCCTATGAAAGAGTAATATCCAACAAAATAGACTTTCAGAATGCCAAGAAATGAACCACATGATAAAAATGACTGCAACCGAAACCAAATAAATATATAAAATCTAGCACTAGAGAGATAACTTGTAAAAAGGACAATGGCTTCAGCCTAGCACAGCGCTACCAAAAGTACTTCTGTTAAAACTTGGATTAGTGCCCTCCTTCATTTTAAAATGATATTCACACATTAAATCCCACTGTGAGAGCTGCTGAGACTTACAGCCAATCATTGGGCAAAGTGTGGGGAGTCTTGTGGAAGGGTGTGGGTAAGGATAGAAGGACCCAGAGGTGAGAGGAGGACCACAAAAAGACCAACACTGTCAAGTAGTCACAGGATCCTAGAGGGGCTTTCAGACACTTAAGCACCCACCAAGGACCTTGTATGGACTGCACCTAGGCCACCTACACAAATGTAGCCAGTGGGCAGCTCGGGCTTCGTGTGGATCCCCGAGTAAGGGGAGTGCGGACTGTCTCTGACATGGACTCTGTTGCCTGCTTTTCAATCACTTCCCCCTGGAGAGACTGCCTCTCCAGGCCACAGGGTAATAGGACTTGCTCAGTCCTGATGCAGCTTGATGAGCTAGGGTGGGTGGGGAGGGGGGAGGGGCTTCCCTTTTCTGAGCAATAGGGGAGGGAGGGATGGGGAAAGATGTATGATGGAGGGTGAGGCAGGGAGAAGAGGAGGGAGGAGGCTGCAATTGGGATGTAAAGTGAATAAATAAATAAATTTAAAAAAAAAATCAAACTGTGAGGAAGTAGTGTCACCACGCTAAAGCACCTAATTATAAGGGTCAGTTTTAGAAGTGAGACATTTTTCCTATTGCTGTTACCAGCTCCATTTCACAGATAATTAAACAGAGTTAAGAAACTGAAAACTGGTGAGACTGGATAGAGATTGTGTCCTTTCTCCATATGCAATACCTAAAGAGAAACAGGACCAAGAAAGATAGGGCATCTGAAAGGTCAATGTGAAGAAGGTGAAGAAGAGATGCAGAGATCAGGACCATGAGGTGTCGCCTCTAGGGTCTGCTGTGACTCTTTTGAACAGAGAAGCCATCTCTCTTAAATTTCATTAGATTAGTTTCAATTATGCCTAGTTTATAGACTGTGTCGTGGCTAGTTTTATGTTAACTCGGCACAAGCTAATGTCATCTGAGAGGAGGGAACATCAATTCAGAAAATGCTTCCATAAGATGGGGCTTTAGGCTTGTAAAGTATTTTTAAACCAGTGATTAATGGGGAGGGTCCAGCCCATGATGACTGGGGACCCCTCGGCTGGAGGCCCTGGGATCTACAACAAAGCAGGCTGAGCAAGCCATGAGAAGCAAGCTGGTAACCAGCATCCTTGCACGGCTTCTGCCCAGCTCCTGCCTCCACCTTCCTGCCCCGTCTGAGAACCTGTCCTGACTGCCTTCAGTGATGGATTTCCATGTGGGAGGGGTCAGCCAAATAAACTCTTCCCTCCTCAATGTCTTTTTTTGTTGTGGTGTTTCATCACAGCAGTAGTAACCTGAACTAAGAGAGTCCATTCTTACACCTATGAAAAGAGTAAGAATTCAAAGTAGATAGTGCTTTTGAAATTTTAGTTTTCATGTCATCTTTCTTCTGTGTCCAATGTTACACATTTAGGAAGCACAAAGTGGCAGCAACTCAGAGCAGCTACTTTCTGTTACTGTACAGTCCTTCATGGCTTAATGTCAGCACTGAAACAAAATTACTACCAGACTGGAGGGGGATGTCCATGCTGTTGATATCACTGTGATAATATCTTACTGATTATGAAAAGGATGACAGATCATCTGGTATGTAGATTAACTGTTATCCTGTGTCCACTGTTTATTTGATGAGTTTTTCAAAGGCTAAGCAACTGCAAAACCAACATAAGCCATAAATATATTTTAAACCTTTTGATGATTACTTCATGAAAAGAACAAACTATTCAAGCTGTGTTATTCCAACTCTAATTAAACATTATGAGAAGTTTCGTGAACTCCGTTACATGTGTCCAGCAGGGACTTGTCACAGAATGAAAAACGTCAATGTCATTAAAGTAGGAATAGTTTTGTAAAACCTTTGTCCAGTACTATACTTTTTCTTTGGTGGGAATAACATTCACAAAGATAAGGAGACCATGTAAGAATTAGCCGGAGAATCAGAAAATGACTCAGTGGTGTGACATTTGACATACAACACTGGTCTTAGAGGGATGTCTTCAGAAGCAAACCTAAAGCTGAGGACCTGTCAAGTGAGTTTCCCAGAAGGAACCAGTAAGGAAGAGGAAGAAATGACAGGGGTGGTGCAATGACGTGAGATGAAAGATGTCTAGACATTGTCCCTACCCTGAAAGGAGATCACACCTTGGACTTGGTCTAACCTCAGGAAAAGGGAATGCGGTTTTCCTACTATTACAGGCAGTTATTGGCTACAGCTTGCTGCTTGATGAGGGAGTTACAAGGTTGCCATGGTCAGTGTATGGTTGCTAGGGATGATGCATATAAAAAGCACAAGGATGAGGTCAAAGCATATCTGAGAGCATCTGGAACCAGAAGCTGGAATAGCCCAACTGCACTTGCAAGGAGACTTGATGGTATTTGTCAGTGTTGCATGGCTGGGGTCATTTGGGATTCATTAGCCAGATGCCTCATTCGAATAAAAGCCCTACTGTCTCTGCCTTACTGCAGGGAGCGTGGGTTCTGCCCTTGCTCTGAGCTCGGTGAGTTCTAAGCAGGATTGATGTGGGACATTTTGAAGACAATGTCCCCATTGTTAACAGAGAACTTCCAAATTTGCTGCCTAAGCCAGAACAAGGAAAATCTATTTTACCTCATTGCCAGTGTTGCTTGATAGCATCAGAAATAGAAAGTTCAGAACAATTCTTTCTGTTCTCATTTACTCAGCATTTCCCAGTAAATTGGGGTAGGGTTTAGTTTTAGGATAGTCTCTCTAGATAGCTACCTTGCTGGCCTTGAACTTATGATCAGGCTGCCTCCAAACTGCCCAGTTTCCAGCACTTTGAACAGGACATTTAACAAGAGAAAGAAACTTTTTTGGAGTCACACTGGAAAGGAAAACAGAATTATATGCACATGATTATACTGTAGAACAGTTTACATGAATTGTGTGTTATACATAACCCCAAAGGGAGATAGTTCATACTTAGCATCCTGAAATGACAATGCATAATCTTTACTGCATAGAAATAAATATTTAAGTGTAGTGTCTCATGGACTTTCTTTGCTGAATTCCTCTATGAATGATTAATATTGGAAAAGTATACATTAAGCTGAGTGTGGTGATGCACACCTGTGATCCCAGCACTCAGGAGGCAGAGGCAGACAGATCTCTGTGAGTTTGAGGCCAGCCTGGCCTACAAAACTAGTCCAGACAGCCAAAGCTACACAGAGAAACACTGTCCCCTATCTTGAAAAACAACAACAACAACAACAACAACAACAACAACAGCAACAACAACAAAAGGGTATACATTAATTTCAGTAACTTTTGGGAATACAAACATCTCAAACAATGCATGAGCAAACAAACCCTAAAAATGAGCAATTATAAAATCTGTGGCCACCTGATTAAGAGGAGAGGGATGTTTTATCTTGGCTAGTTTTTTGATGCCTAGATCAGACATAAGTGTAAATGGTGAAACATTTTAAAAAGCCTTCTTCAGATTAAGGCTCTATCTATGACTACTCTTATTAATGGTGTTTGAGGTCTTAGGCAGAAACGGCAAAACAATGAAGGAGACACACATGAGCATTTGAAATTGTGATTTATGTATTTCACTGATGCTATGGGATAGGTGCTACTATATATCCAATATAATGATTGTCAAATTCTTTGATACAATTGAATTTATTACAGCTGTCAGTACGATTAATAATCATAAGTGAGTACAATTCTCAGGAAACATAAAATAAGAGATAAATACACAATAATGTCAGGAAACATTGAACTATTGGGACTAAATCTAACAAAGATATGTAACATATTTATTGGTAAAATTATACAAAATTGTATTTTATTATCTAGGAATATGAAAAGGAATGGAATTTTATGATTACAAATATACTAAATTTTCCATAACTGAACTAGTGATCTGTGCTGGCTAGTTTTATGTCAACTTGAGAGAGCTAGAGTTATCTGAAAGCAGAAGGCTCAACTGAGAAATGCCTCCGTAAGATCAGGCTGTAAAGCTTTTTCTTAATTAGTGATTGACGGCATGGGGCAGTCCATTGTGGGTGGTGCTGTCCCTAGACTGATGTCCTCGTTCAATAAGATAGCAGGCAAAGCAGATCAGAAGGAGCAAGCCAGGAAGCAGCATCCCTCCATTGCCACTGCATCAGCTCCTGCCCCCAGCTCCTTCTCTGCCCTCATCTCTTTCAATGATGAACTGTTAGATGGAACTGTGAGTAAAACAAACCCTTTCCCCCACAAGTTGCTTTTGGTCATGGTGTTTTATCATAGCAGCAGTCATTCTAACGAAGACACAATTACAAGCGATTTCAGTCAATATTACAAAAGGTTTCTATCGCAGAATTTCTAAGATACTGCTAGAATTTTTATGCAAGTATACTAGACCGAACATTAGAGATCCTTTGAAGCATAGAGAGGGAAGGAAGGTTTGCTGGATTGGGGATCTAGACATGTTGTAAAATTGGATGTGAAGGTGAAACCATGGGAGGACTGGTACAGGCTAACTAGAAGCACAAAGAAGATCTTGGTACATAATGAACTTTGGTCTGTAACAGAAGAGAGATGGGTGGATTCCATGCTCCACCACCATACTTACTCTTTTTTTCAATTCCCCTCTACTTTATTTTTTAAAATAATGTATTCATATTACATCTCGATTGTTATATTTTCACTTGTATCTTCCCATTCCCTCCTCCCTCTTTCGCCCTATCCTCCTCCCTTAGACCTGTGACAGAAGGGACCTTCTCCCCCACCATATGACCACAGCCTATCAGGTCTTATCCCAATAGCTTGCTTCTCCATCTTCTGAGTGCTACCAGATAAACTCCTGTCTTAAAAGGTTCTTTAAAGTTTTAGAAGTTTAGAAGTTGTAGGTAAATGTCTTTTAGATACTAAGTCACAAGGAAGAAACTAGAGGAAACTAGAACATGCTTGTTGGCTGATGTGTGTCAGCAGAGATGAGACATGAGAAGATGAAAGGAGAAAGGACTGTATTTTGTCACCACAGACATTTCAGCTTTTATTTTGTTTGATTGGCGATGAGTATATATTATATAAAATTGCAGAATGGATAACAAAAAACCCTATAAATGCAGGTCTTATGTGAAAATATCACAAAACGAGGATGATGATTAATCTTATTCTAAATAGCCAACATCTTAGTAAAAAAAATACAATATCACTTGCTTACATTTATTTATTTGTTTATTTATTATTGTGTGTATGCATATAGTCCAGAGAACAACTTGCAGGAGCCAAATTGCCTCCTTTCACCAAAGGATCACTAGGATCAAATTCAGGTCCTTTGGCTTGGCAGCAAGCCTTTATCCACCGAGCCATCTCACTGACCACTTTAAATGTTTATGCTTTACAGTTCACCATATTTGTGGAAATGGAAAAGCAAGATATGTTGCTTATGAGGATGGACTTTGTAGTCAGAAAGACATGAACGTACAACCTAAATTCTTTCTATAAGATTAGGAAGCTCACTGGGTGTGGTTTTGCATGCATGTAACTCAGGCAGATCTCTGTGAGTTCGAGGCCAGCCTGGCCTACAAAACAAGTCCAGTGTCCAGGACAGCCAAGGCTACACAGAGAAACCTTCTCTCAAAAAACTGGGAAAAAAAGAGTAAGGAGGCTCTATATAAATTAGTCAAAAACTGGAAGCCTCGGCTTCATTTATCCCAAGAAATAACAACATAGTTCAAAAAAGTCTTGAAGAGAGCAAATGAGCATTACACAACAGACGCGCACACACACGCGTGCACGCACGCACACACACACACACACACACACACACACACACACACACACTCCTCTACAAGTTTAAGCTTTCTCAGACTCTTAAATTTTGATGATTTTGGATACTTCTTTCTGAAACATTTAAAATTGTTTGGTGGGAACAGGCAACAAAAATTCATAACAGAAAAATTCAATAAGACCTCAATTTTTGTGTATATGAGATATGAAGAAAGAGAGGAAGATGGGGAGGGGAACAGGAAAGGGGGAGTAGGAAGAGAGGGGAGGGAGAGAGCTGCAGCAGGATGACACCAGGGTCACTGTGGCTCTGGGTGAAGGGTTGAGGTAAGGACATGTAAATTTCCCAGATTGCATTTACCCTTGGTTGCCCTTTGTATAATGGGATTGTCTATTTGGGCCATCAAATCATGCGTTGAAGTCTGATGGAATTCTAATGAACTAGCAGATGACTTCTTCCTCTCTCCCTTAAAAGGGCAATGTCTTTTCTCTACACATCATTGAGGAAATATTGCAAAAGATGGATGTAAACAGTTTCTCACTTCTGCAACTTCAGTGCTGTGAATCCTTGGAAATCTATATTTGATGTGGTCATCGATAGCCATGTAGAATTCCAATCACGCCATGACTTAGTAGAGCCAGCATAAGAACAGAGGAATCTTTTCAGATGGGTACATTTTCCACCACAGAGCAGCACAGAGCTAAACGAGAGCTTCAGTGCCCATGATTGCTACCCAGGATGGGTAGTCTTAGGTTCACTATATGAATTGTCAAAGTCACCACAAGACCAGAGTGTTCAGATGGGGAAGGGCAGCATGAAACAAAAACAATGACAAGAACAAAGTTATGCTGGATCTCCATTAGTGGACCAAAAACAAATTCCAATTTAATTTTAGCTGTACAATAAAGTTATTAAAGAAGTTGACAAATTTATTCTAAAATTTCTTGATAGTAGTTCTCCATAATAAATTTTTATTTTTAAACATTATAAATATATATTATGTTAATAATAACAGATATAATATATACAAATGTTATTGGAAAAGAGAAAACAAGAAAGAAATGAAATTATTTGAATCATATCACTTAAGCAGTTTATGTAAGTAATCTTCTAACTATAATTCAAAAAATTTTTTAAATTTTATTAAATATGTTTTACATGTATATTTATATTATTATGCAAAAAACTACCTACAGCAAGAAGAACCAGAAAACAAACAGGAATTATATATTAATGTTACATTCATAGTGTTTTGACTACACGTATTTGGCAGCCTTGAGGAAAATATCTTTCCTATCTTGGTGAGTCTGGACTTCTGAATATAAACCGATATCTATCATATCTTGTCATTATCAACTTAAAACATCTATCTAGATCTAAAGACATTTTAACTCCTAAATAATTGAGCTTAATTGTAAAGCTAAGCTATGTGGTTTTCAACTCCATCAGAGGCTTGAGAAGGAATAAAATTAATTACCTGAATATACAGAGAGCACATGTTAACAGCTTCACAAATGAGAAGATGACAGAGACAGTTTGCTACCTGAACAGTCACTCAAAATTCTCTATAACGTTGGAGCATCATCTTCAGCCTTCTGGCCCAATATTTCTGATAGTAGGCAGGAAATATTATATTGAGAACTTGCTTACCCTGTATTGGCAGAGTTTGGCCATCGACTCTGCCTGCATCCAAGCTTGCCCATTTTTTAGGCAGAATTCTACCTGTGGTAGGAATGAGGACATTTTCCCCAGTGGCTTGTTTGCTACATTTGAAGCCATCTTCATAAGGAGTTTCTTTGATGCTCATCATCTTCTTTGAGATAGGCTGGGTGTTGCCAGGAGTTAACCTGCCTCATTGTAAATGTATCTTTGAAATAATAAAAACATCTTTAAATGCCATATTCTGTACATCTCTGAGGTTTTTGAAGACCTTATCTATTTTACCTTATCTTTCTATAGAATCATATCTATCTGTTACACTCAAGATGTATATTCTTGTGATTAAAAATAGACTAGTAGTTGATATGACCATGAATTATCAACTAACATTTAAATTGTATAACTTAGTTATCTGAACAGCCTGCAATAGCACTTTCAAAGTATTGGTAATAAACCTTGTGTTATAATTTAGTTGTATGGGTACAATACCAGATATTAGAGTAGAAATATATATGATGTGTGAAGAATACTCCTAAATTTGAATTCTATACCAATGTATCTAAAATGAAACTTATTTTTCATTTACATACAAAATTCTATGCCAGTGAGTAACAAGGTTTTAAGTTGAAGAGTAGATTCATTAATCTACTTTTTGTCCTATCATACCTATATATTTCTATATTCCCTCTTCTTTCTTTTCAAGCCCTATCTAAACCTAAGACTATAATAAATTTATTATATTTTGTGGTCTTCAATTACCATTGGCCACCTGTGGTTAAAAGAAACAATTTTAATATTCCAGAGATAAATAATTGGCAGGTGTATTAGCCATAATTCCATTTCTATGGCAAAACACTTGAGAAATCAAGTCAAGAGATAGTTTCATTTTGTTTTCCAGATTCAGCACACGGTCTGGTATAATTACTCTGTCTGAAGCTAGGCTGAGCATCTTACAGGGAGTGCATGTGAAGGGCGGGGCTGCTGACTTCACTGAAGTCAGAAGGCAGTGCCAGGGAGAGGGACAGGATGACTCTTCGGGGCATGTCTTCAGTGACCTACTTCCTCCAACTATGCTACACCTTCTCCTTTCCCTCAATAAGTTATCAGATTATGAATTCATCAAATGATGAATATTATGGGTAAGTCAGAACCCTCTATATCTAACTTCCCCTCAGTCCATTAATAGCTGATAATCAACATTCCATTTAATGAGTCTTGGGGCATTGGCTTACATATTCAAATAAATAAACAAACAAAAACCTCCTAGTTTTAACTAAGTTTTTAAGTTTTATTTTATTTTATGTGTGTGTATGCACGCACGCGCATGCATGCACATGCCTCTATCTCTGTGTATAGGTCTGTGTGGAGTATATGAGCACATGTGTGTACATGTACTTGTGGAGTCCAGAAAGAGCACTGGACTGCTCGAGGCTGGAGTCACAGGTTATGAGCTGCGCAGTGTGGGTGCTGGGGATCCTCACAACTGAACAGCATCTACTCTTCCTCTCCAGCCTTTACAGACTTTTTTTTTTTGTTACAGCATATTGCTATAACTGTTGTTCTTAAATATTAGTTGCTATTGTTATTCTCTTGGTGTGATAATTTACAAATTCAGCTTATCTCAGAGATGTGTATATGAATTTAATATATAAAATTCAATACTATGTAGGCTTTGACTGGCTGGTCATCAGGGGCTTTGTAACACTGCCTACATGTTAAGAGGAACGTAATAGAGGAAAATGTATAACAACCAACACGATTGATTTTTTGTTTTTGTATTTGTTTTTGGTTTTTCAAGACAGGGTTTCCCTGTGTAGCCTTGGCTGTCCTGGACCTGCTTTGTAGACCAGGCTGGCCTTGAAATCACAGCAATCCACCTGCCTCTGCCTCCCAAGTGCTGGGATTAAAGGCGTGTGCCACCACCACACAGCAACAAGATTGTTTTGAATAGAAAAATTCCAGTTATGGAGTCTGTATAAAGTTAAGTGGATGACTTCTTTTTGGTGGACTGCTACCGCTATCCCAGGAGAGAGGAGACAAAAGGAAAGAAACGAGAAACAAAATTATGCATGGCACATGAACGTAATGTGACTCCAAATATGTGGGGGACACGTGGTATTGGAATATTTAATTTTCTATATAGAAAAAATGCTCTGTAGATTATACCATAAAATAAAACTAAATGAAGACTAGCTTTGAAAACTTAGTAGGCAAAATGTAGGTTACTTCCTCAGGACAGAATGATACGTGAACAAAAGAGTGAAGCAGGTTGTTATCGTAAATAAAAGAAAACATCGAGTTATATAATGAATCAAGACTGCTTTTTTTTTTTTTACTTATTTATTTACTCCCTTCTCTCCTCCCAGTCCCATCCTCCATCCCTCTCCCCCTCCCTTATTCCTCAAAAAGGGGAGTCCTCCTACCCACCCCAGCTCATCAAGCCTCATCAGGACTGAGTGAGTCCTCTCCCTCTGTGCCCTGGCGAAGAAGCCCCAAACAGGGGTGATCAAAAAGCAGGCAACAGAGTCCATGTCAGAGACAATCCCCACTCCCCTTACTAGGGGACCTACATGAAACCTGAACTGCCCATAGGCTGCATCTCTGTAGGGGGCCTAGGCCCAGTCTATGGATGGTCCTTGGTTGGAGCTTCAGTCTCCTCAAGCCCCTCTGGACCCTGTTTAGTTGGCTTTGTTGATCTTATAAAGCTTCTGTCACCTCCAGTTCCTTTTATCCTTTCTCCCACTTTCCACTCATTGGCACAGGAGACAACTTCCTGAACAGAATGCTTATTCTGTTCCCTATGATCCTTTCCCTTTGTGACTCATAGCTTTGGGTAATTACTTCCCCGGAGTTAGTCTTAATCAATAGACAACCTCCATCTTCATAGCCCGTCATTCCCATGTTAATAAGTAAAGGTTCTGAGAACTACATGCCATGTACGTACATGGCCTTGCTTTAGTGAGGCAGATATCATGTACCATGCTGTCAGCTGTTCATATAGGAATGCCCCCAAGACCAATCCAAAAGGAACTGAATACTACAAATGCCATGTAAATAAATGAGAAGTTGATCATATTCTGTCACTTCTTTACAGGAGCCTGCACTCTGGGTGACACCCTGTTTGCAGCCTTGTGGGGTACACTGCAGAAGAGGGTTTGCTGAACCAGGACTAAGTCTCAACCCATAGACACAGTGAGACTATCAATGTGCACTGCTCTAAGCTGCTGTGTTTGTGGTGATTTGCTTCCCAGCAACAGAGAACTAGTGCAGATGTCATGAAGGAGCTGATGTGAGTCAGAGGTGAAGAAGGCATTACAACACATGTTACAGTTGGAGGTCTGTTACCCAGATTACATAAAAATTCCTACACGTTCACAGAAAATGGTGATTTGAGAAATTAGACCAGTGAAAGTATTGGGCAATTTACAAAACAGAAGCTTGTGTTGACCACAAGTATGTGAAAAAAATGGCTGTTCTTACTCACACTTCAAAGCAGAGTTTAAAGATCAAATAGTATTCTATACTTACCACTTGACAAGAGTTTCAGATGGCTCTATAAAGTCAGGTACAGACTGTATATATACACATAGACACCAAGTTGAGAAAAATGCCAGTGCTCACAAGTATAAAAATTAAAAGATGCATATTTATGACACAGTATTTCTTTTCTGAGATATATGTTCTGGAAGATATGAATGAGGACATTCACTACTGCAGAAGTTAAAAATAGGAAGCACACCAGATGCCACTCAACACTAGGAAGGTATAATTATGGTTGGAGGTTGCACAGAGTAGATAGAATGGATGATTAATTCTACACTATGTACATAGAGGTAAGGGCAAATGAAAGTTCACGACAGATAACATACTATTATTTATGTAATAAAATATGCAAGATAGTATGAATTAAATAATTTAACGTATAATTATTTAAATGTTTATTTTTTATTTTATTAACATGTGCTTTTATTAGTAACAAACTATAGAAATGATCTCTGAAAGTATAGAATAAATTTTCATACATATCCTGATTACAGGTTTTCCCCCTCAGCTTCGCTCAGTCTCCCCTACCTCCGTTTGCATCTGCACTCACCCACTTTCTGTCTCTCATTAGAAAACAGGCTTCTAAGGGATAATTATAAACTAAAATAAAATACAGTAAGATAAAACAAAAGCAAAAAACATCAGAATAGGGGAGCACAAACAAACAGAAAGAAAGGAGTCCAAGTAAAGGCAGAAAAAACAGATACAGACACAGAGACATACCTATTCACCCACTCAAGAATCCCATAGAAACCACAAAGCCAGAAGCCATAGTGTGTATGTAAAGGGCCTGCAGAGTTTGAGAGAGAGAGAGAGAGAGAGAGAGAGAGAGAGAGAGAGAGAGAGAGAGAGAGA
>OU015742.1:14458900-14473284 GCA_907169655.1 Acomys percivali | reverse complement strand
AGAGAGAGAGAGAGAGAGAGAGAGAGAGAGAGAGAGAGAGAGAGAGATCCTGCCTATACAATGTGCTGGAGCAATGGAGGTTTAGAACTTGCTGGAATAGCCAGCTGGTCTATTTTGAGGCCCTTGCCTTGGCAAGGGGAAACCCATGTCTGACCCTGCCTGGATAGCCAGTTACTGGAGGCTGGATGGCTCAGAGATGTAGGATAGAAAAATATTCAATTCCTAGTGATGTTCTGCCTATACTCATAGATTGAGGCCTAGCCCAATCATCATTAGAGATGCTTCCTCTGGCAACTGATGGTAGGATATTCAGAGACCCACAACCAAACATTAGGCTCAGCCCAAATATCTCCATAAGGTACCTTCCCTTGGAGTTCAGGAATCTCTCATGAGGAGGGGGAGGAAGGATTGTAGGAGGTCAAGGACACCAGGAGAACATGGCCCACAGATTCTGCTAAACAAGGCTCAAGGGGCTCACAGAGATTGAAACAGCAATCGCCAAGCCTGCGTGTGTCTGTGCTAGTTCCTCTGCAAAAAATGTCATGGATTTTAGTTGGTATTTTTGTAGGACTTCTAATAGTGGGATTGGGGGTGTCTGTAACCATTTTGGCTGCTCTTGGGACCTTTTTCCTCCTACTGAGTTGCCTCGTCCAGCCCTGATATGAGGGTTTGTGCCTCATCTAATTGCATCTTGTTATGCTGTGCTCGGTTGATATCTCTGGGAGGCTTATACTTTTCTGAAGGAGAATGGAGAAGGAGTGGATCTGGGGAAGAGGGGAAAGAAGTGTGGAGAGGAAGTGGGAGGCATGGAGTAAGGGCAAACTGTAGTTAGCTTGTAATATATAAGAGAAGAATGAAATAAGTAAAATAAAATATATAGATAGAAAACATTAAGTTGGGAGGGAGTCGTTGTGGTGCTGTCTAGGGGGAGTGTAAATGTATGAAATTATCAAAGGCTAAGTTAAAACATTAAAACAATTTAAAATAAACAACTATGTCACAGCAAAAAAAAAAAGAATACAACTTTTAAATATTAAGGATTTTGTTTTTACAGATTTTTAGAATTTTTAAGTGTGTGTGTGTGTATGTGTGTGTATGGTGTGTACATGAGTACAGGTGCCATGGAGGCCAGTTAGAGTTGGAGTTACAGAGTACTGTGAGTTTTCCCACATGGGTTCTGGGAATTGAACTCAGGTCTTCTGTGAGAGCAGTATTTTCATTCATCACTGACTCAGTACTCCAAACCTGAAATGCCATAATTTAACAATTACTGGCAACAGTTATGTTCCTTATTCACTTACCAGTGTCTGTGTGTAAGTGCCTTTTCTCTGCCCCTTTCATAGGCACCAGCTAGGGGCAGCAAACAAAACAAACTAAGGCCGTCCTCAGGGCTCTGACGTTCTTCTATGGGATGATGAGACCAGAGAGCACCAACCACACAGCCAATGAGTGGGTGCACCACAACTCATCAATAGGATCCTAAATTTAGCCATTTTTGTTATCTTTTTATGGAGTGCTCAGAAATACAGATCCATTCTTCCTATATCAAGTCCATATAACGTATTTTAGTCTTAGTGCAGCTTGGTTTTAATGATTTATTTCCTAACGTCTCATCAGAGGTAATCAACATATTTATTAGTTACCTGCGTCATTGCTATGTTAAAACACGTGAGAAAAGAACTTAAGGAGGAAAGGACAGATGGAGAGTGCAGTCACGGTAGGGAAGTCAGAAGTGCAGGAACTTGAGGCAATGATCACATTGAATGTGCAGTCAGAAAGCAAAGGTGATGAATGCTCATGCTCAGGTATATGTCTCCTCATAATATAATCTAGGACTTCAGCTCATTATATAGGATGGAGCATCCATATTCGGGTTAGGTGTTCCAATATCAGTTAACCTAGTGTACTTTCACAAACATGTCCACAGGCTGACTAATCCATATAGGTATTTTCAGAGGCTGGTCTCCTAGATCCTGTCAGGTTGACAATCAGTGCTTACCATCCCAACATGAAAAATATAAAATTATGGGGAAAGTATCAGGTTGATTGGTTTTGCTAAAAACAATTTTAAATCCATCTGAGTACATGAAATATGCAATTACAAAAATATGATATAAGTAGACAAAGGTGATAACCAAAGGGAAATGTCAAGATAATACAGTACTGATTTTTAAGCAAATTGGATAAGCCATTAAAACCAAGTTGAGGCTCCTTGTGTTTTAGGAATCTGCAGCTACCTTTGAAATGTAACTAAGGAACTGTGAATAAGTGGACTCAGAAGGATGCCATCAGGAAAAGCCCTCATTTCCTTATATCAGATTGGGATGTTTGATTGCATGCTATGTGCATTAGGGAAAATCAGAAGAAACTTACCACAGAAAAAGGACATGCATGATCAATGTGTGGCTTCAAGCAACCTTTGCTTCTGAACCTTGAAGACAGGACTTCCTTGTAGAAGAATCTGTCTTTACATCTACGCTGTTTTTGCAGTATTTTCATCTCTCCAGGGTGGTCAGTGTCTTTGACTTGACTTTGTCATTGCTCTAATATTTAGAAAACTGCCAGAGTTGAAGTATAGCTTAATAGTAGACCAGTGAGCTCGAATATAGCACAAATGTGGAACATTCACAACCAATTCCCAGGAGAAAAAAAGGAAATTGCCTCTACACTTGTGGAACAAATCTAAAGATGATCCATGCACTGTGAATCATCATAGCATAACTCCCTTGTGAAATACATTTGTGTTTTGCCTAATGTGCTTGAAGGGGTCAGGAAATAACCCCCTTTTCAAGAGAATGTGAGAATTCTGTTTTCCAGTATATTCTGAGAGGAATCATGCTTCTGTTTGTGGTAGCCTTTTAAATAGTTCTCAGTGAAGCCTCTCAGAGGACAACTCTGCTAGGTTCCTTTCTGCAAGCACAGTAAAGTATTGTTAATAGGGGGTTGGATCTCTCCCATGGGGTGAGTCTTGGGTTGGACCAGGCATTGGTTGAACATTTCCTCTATTTCTGCTTTATCTAAGCTATCTTTATCCCTGCACATCTTGTAGGCATGGTGAATTTTGGGTCGAAGTTTTTGTGGGTGGGTTGGTGTTCTCTTCCCCCTACTAGGAGATGTGTCTAGTTAGAGGGTGTCCTCTTCAGTCTCTATGGCTTCTGATACTAGGAGTCACTGCTAGAGTACCTCTCATATCCTTCAGGGATCCTACCCTGACTTAGATCTCCAGATTGTCACATAGGCTTCACCCAGCAGTGCTTCAAAACAGATGCTGAGACTCACAGCCAGACATTGGGTGATGTGTAGGAAGTCTTGTGGAAAAGTGTGGGGAAGGAGATAAGAACCTGGAGGTGACAGGAGCATCACAAGAAGACAGAGCCAACTAACCAGGAACCAGAGGGGCCTGCTGAGACCGAAGCTCCGAGAAAGGACCAGGTTCAGACAGGACCTAGGTGTCCTACGCGGATGCAGTAGATGGGCAGCTCAGGCTTTATGTGGGTCCTCTAGTAAGGGGAGGGGGCTGTCTCTGACTCCCTTGCCAGCTTCTTTATCACTTCCCCCTGGCAAGACTACCTTCCTATGCCACAGGGGAAGAGGACATGTTTAGTCCTGATAGTACTTGATGATCTGGGATAGATGGGAAGGGGGGATCCTTTCTTCTGAGGAATAGGGCAGAGGGATGGAGAAGAGGAAGGGACAGTGAGACTTGGAGATGAGAAGGGACAGGGTAAAGTGATGTAAAGTGGATATATAAATTTAAGAAAATAGCTCTTAGTGATACCAACCACTGCATTTTCATTTGCTTACAAAAATCCCCTCTTAAGTGTGGGCTGGATTTCAACCCATGCCAAAGCTACTGGTCAATTCTGTCCAAATACTCATTTCTGTTTGCTCCATCTCCCCACACCTTGTGTCTATCAGAATTAATGTGAGCAAACTTCCGTATTGTAAACTATACAATGGAAACCTAGATGAAAAGAAACTTAAGAAATTCTCAGCCCATCTCAACCAATGGGAAAATTAAACTTGTTTACAACAATGTGAATGAATTCTTGCCCATTGGTGCAATTTGCTAATCTCGACTCTATTGATAGTAGAGCTTGGAATCAGCTACATTCACAGCCCATTCAGTATTGAAGACCTTCATGCTGTTTACCCAATCATCTGGGCAGGAGGACAGGAAGTGGAAGGCGGAGCTTCCTGGAGAGGAGGAGGTTTGTGGTTGACTGGTGTAGGAGGATGAAGGAAGAATGGCCGCCTGAGCATCTTAGTGGCAAATGTTTGGTGTAAATGTATTATATATCAGTTTAGAGTAGTTTGTTTACCGTAGTTTAGGAGAATATATGTATTAGTTTAAGATTCTGCCCAGCGTTGCGCGAGATTCTACCCAATTTAGAGCTAGCAGCTTTGAAGTATGCTTCAGACTCTGTGACTTTCTTTAGCTACCATAAGCTGAATGGAAACTTTTTAAATGTAACATCCCCCCATGTTCTAAGTATTCTTATAGGGTTAATTTTCATCTGGGTTGGGGATTTTTCCCACTAATAGTCTCGTGTTGATGTTGAGTTTTGGTGTCTCTGCATCTGACTCTCATTAATGTTGCCTTCCAGCTGGGATAGGGAGAATTATATTAGCTGCTAAGACTAATGGGAAGAAAACAGTATGTCGGGTCAGAGAAGATCATCCTTGCTGGCCTAATGACTCTTTCCATGCTCAGGCTTCCTGTGGTAAACGTTTCCTCATGAAAGAGAAATGGAAAGTGTCAGCATAATTGCACTCCAGGATCATGAAGAGAGAAGAATAGAATGTTGTAATAAATACCCCCAAGAATTTGCAAAAACACATCTGATGAGTTACACAGACTCAGCAACATTCAACATGTTAAAGGAGAAAAGTTTCACTGTGGTAATCTAGCTCCTGCATTGTCTCGGGGACTGTTTTTTTTGTCATCTGCGTGTGTGTTTGTGTGTGTGTGTGTGTGTGTGTATGTGTGTGTGTGTGTGTGTGTGTGTGTGTCAGCTGCAGTGCATCTTAGAATCCCACTCTTTCTCTCAAGCACATTATCAACATTTGAAGCCATACGCCCAAATGTGATGAAGCAATCTATTGAACAGCAGCTGTGAAAGGCTGGACCCTCCAAAGATAATTTAACTGGCAAGAACAATTGAAAAGTTACTGCATTCCTGGATGACTTTAACATAGCTAAGGCTATTGATAGCGCCCTCTTATTTCTCCTGGGGCTCATCTCTACATGCTGAGGCTGCTTATTGCAAACACTCGAAGTTCTCTGCTTTTATTGGAGTTAATATTGACCTATATTGGTCAGGGAAATGATAATTTCTGGAGAGAAATATTGGATTGGAAACTGGAGGACAGGAGGCACCATTTCCTCATTGCTCTGTTGGCAGACTCTAAGACATACTCCACATGGCTCCAAGACAGCCTGCATTCACATCTAAATGGCAGCTGTCCAAAGGGGTAAACTTCTTGACAACGATTAGCTGGCCTATCCTGCTTGCTTCTCTTGTCTGCTCCCAATACTTAGAATTGTCAGTGTCTCTGAGATGACCTAAGCAAGGCATTTGAACTCAAACCCATGCTTGAGATTTAGCTGTAGACAACTTGTCTGACAGTTGCATATTTAAATTAGCTATTCTTAAATTTCATTAACTTCCAGAATTTTTATTATCACCTTTCTTCTATTTCCTAGTTACCTAAGGTGACAAACTCCAGACCTTTCTTGCACTGCAAAATAAAACTTGCATGCTGAAATATTACTGCTAATTACTGAACGCAGGAGCATAACCATTTTGGAATGTTTTATTTTCATTTGTACTTTTTAAAATAATAATTTATTCACATTACATCCTGATTGTTATATCCTCACTCTTATCTTCTTTTTCCCACCCTCCCTTTTTTTCTGCCCTGTTCCCCTCCCCCAGAACTCTGAAAGGTGGGGCCATTTGACCACAGCCTATCATGTCTCATCTGGAGAGCCTATATCTCCTTCCTTTGTGTTCAGGCCTCCTCACCAAGGGGAAGCAATCAAATTGCAGGCACCAGAGTTTGTTAATTAAAATATTTTATAATATCCTTTTGGACTTAATCTTTTGCTTTTCTAGTGCTGGATTTAGAATCCAAGGTTGAGTACAGCCTAAGCAAAGGCTGTGATGTTGAACTGTGTCTGTAATAAAGCCTAGGACAGATTCTTTTATTCACAGCTACTAGAAACATGTTGTTTAGTTTCAAAACTTCCAGAGATCCTGTATACTAATCATTCCTACCTTTCCTCCCTTGTTGACAAAAGATATTATTTTTGATAGAATTCCAGTTTAACTCACTGAGATTTTTTTTGTGGCTCCAAACATTATCTACACAAGTAAATCATCAAAGTGTACTTGATAAAAATATACTCTCTGTTGTCTTGGGAGATGTAAGTTTGACTTTGGTAAAGGAGTATGGCTGTGTTATTAAATATGTTATAGTCTTACTAACTTATACTCTTCTTTGTTCTATCATTTTCCAAGACAGATATATTTAAGCCTCACAAACTTGGGCTTGTCAGTTTTCTGAAGTCCCATGTTTCAATCAGTGAATATTCATACTGTTTTGATCTACATTAACTATTTGGACTTTTGCTATGTGTGGTGACACACACCTTTAATCTCAGCAGTTGGGAAGCAGAGGCAGACAGATATCTACGAGTTCGATTCTAACCTGGTCTACATAGAGAGGTTTAGGACTCTCTACATAGACCTTGTCTCAAAAACAAAGAATCCCTGTTCCTCCAAAAAACCAACTGGGACTTTTACATTCTCTGATGTATTGACCTCTGTGTTGTTATGAAAGGACACCTTTTGTGCAACTGGAACACTATTTTCTCTACAATCTGTGACAATAAGGCAGCTTCTTCCACCATCTTTTGTTTACGGTGAGTACCGTATATATTGGCTGTTAACTTAGTTATTTCATATTAGACTTACATTTTGTTTCTTTCATGCAATAAATAACAGAATCTTGATTATTTTTCTTTGTAGTGCTCTGCCTTTAGCATGGAGAACTTGAATTGTGTGTTCACTGTTATGTTTACTGTAAGCATTGGGCTTATTGTATGTCACTAGGCTGGGTGTGGATAGCTTTCACACTTTACAAGTCCTTGGAATGGTCCTCTTCAAGCTGCTGCTCCATTGTCTTCTATCATCTTCTATTCTGCATCTTTTGTGATGAAAAAAAAAATCTACTGCTATGTTTGTCTTTGTGCCTCCACATTGAATATTTATAAGAATTTTTTCTCTCTTAGAATGGAATTTTGGAAATTTGACCATGTCATGCCTAGCCATAGTTGGGTTTTCTTGTTACAGAGATTTCTTAACTTATTTTTATTTTTATTGAGAAATCCATATATGCATATAATGGATTTGGATCAACCCCCATTTTATTCCCTCCAATTTCTCTCCTGTCCTCATCACCATTCTCCCTTCCCTCCGCCTCATAAATCTTATTGCCCTGTTTCTTCTCATGCCTCATAATGTTTGGTTCAGTATCACTCACTGGATGTGATTTTCTTATTTCATTTTGATCCTAAATGTGTTTACACTACTATCCCTTTATTTTATTCTGGAGACAAATTAGATCTTTTAGAGTTCTGCTTTTATACCAGGTGGAACACACAATGTTTAATCTAGGCATGACAATTCCCATATTGAAGCCCACAGCTGAGTGCCTTCAGGGGACCTAGTGTCCAGTAAGCTTTGGTATTTTCTAGTCCAGTTGGCTGATGCAACTCTGCTTTCAATCCTGTGTGAATTTGTTATAATCTTCTCAGGTGATGCTTTCCCAGGGCTCAGGTAATACCTTTCTATTAATATGCTGCTCATCACTTTGCTAAAAGGTGACAGAAAAGCAATAGCACATTCCTGAAATCCCCTTTCCTTTCTAAAATCTGTCAAGACAATAGTTTGAATCTGAGCCACCACATGGTCCTGGTGATTGAACTCAGGACATCTGGAAGAGCATTTAGTGCTCTTAACCTCTGAGCCATCTCTCCAGCCCCAACCAAGGACATTGCAAGCAGAGAACCTGTCCTTTGGCAGGGAGGCCTTGCAGACACACAGAGGAAGGGGATGCAAGCTATCCTGATGAGATTTAATGGGCTGAGGTCAAATGGTGGGGGAGGAGGTTCCTCTGTCAGAGGTCTAATGTAGAGGAATAGGGCAGAGGAGGGAGGGAGAGTGGGAACAGGAAGGTAAGAGCAAGGGGAATAACAATCAGGATCTAATGTGAATAAAATATAATAAATTTTTAAAAATTAAAAAGAAATGACAATAGCTCATTTCGTTGGGACAGTATGAACAAAAAGCTTAAGTAATTACACAAAGAATTGTATTGGGAATAAAAAGACAAAAGGAGGTAAACATCTCTCTGGATCTACCACCATACATGATTTTAATTGTTTTATTCTAAAAATGAGGCAGCCTGCTATTTTATGTCAGGAAAATATATGAAAGAAAGTATTAGACTGTTTGTGTGCCTAAACCCTCACTGACAACCCACAGTGACATTTTACAACCCCTTCTCAACAATGATGCTCTCTAATCAACACTATTTCTTGTTGGTTTTAGTAGCTGCCAAGTAATCTTCATTTGGGTAAGTGAGAAAGTAATGCTTACTGCAAACCTTAAAGAAAAAAAATTCTAAAATAGTTTTTTCTTCTCAACCTTCCTCTTTATGTCTAGAAGTTAAAATTGATTTGTACAAAACTTATGGCATAGTACAGAGTAGGCACCTAATGGCAGATACCTTAGGTTTCTGTGAATAAAACTTTGGGAAGGTATAAATTCCACAAAGAGAAAAGGGAGAGAATAATAAAGAGGAATTTTAATCTAGCAACATGGCTACTCAGGCTGAAATATAGATATGCCCTCAGTACAAACCTTTAATCACAAACAATGAAGGTAAAGCTAGCTTATAGAAGGAAGCAGCCATGTTCAAAAGTGACACCAAATTGAGAGGCAGACAAAGTGGTGAATCAGAGAAAGATTTGACAGAATAGGATATGTCCAACTCATAGGAGAATAAAGAGGAAGGAGAGGTAACAAGAGAGAGGAGAGAGAGAGAGGGAGAGAGAGAGAGAGAGAGAGAGAGAGAGAGAGAGAGAGAGAGAGAGAGAGAGAGAAGTTTTATTTGGATAGTTGTACAGAGACAGGTTGCCAAGAGAAACAAGATAGATACAAGTGAAGACAGAAAGAGCCAAAGAATGAGAAGGAGCCACAACATTAGAACAGATTGCCAAAGTTAGTATGAGGCCAAGCAGAGAAATTCAGTCAGAAGCCAAGAGAAGCCAGATTATATCAGTCATCTTGAAGAGAACTTTGATCTAGAACAGCTGAGTTGATCCACCCAGCCAGAGTTCAGAAAGAACTAGAAAGGGTGAGCAATGAGTCTCTGAGGCTGAAAATATTCTAGGCCTAGATTAGACTGTATGGAGTCTAGAACCTTCTAGGACTAGGACTAGGTCAGCAGAAAAACACATTAAGCCTCCAAAAGGACATTTAAAACAGGCAAATGAAAGTTACTTTTACAAAGAGGAAGTGGAAGCAGAGTAACACAGCAACTGTAGTAACTGCATGTACCCAGAATCAGAAAGCTAGGCAGTGTAGGTAAAATAATACAGAATATAAATGGCCTGGTTTTGTTTTGTTTGATTTGGTTTAGTTTTTGGCCTGATCAAGTTCAAGCCAATCAAAGAGTCAACATGGATGAGAGAGGAGCACAGGAAACTCCACCCCTAGGTGAGGGCAACTGGCAGTTGATGAACACTGAAGGACAGAGTCACTTTTCTTTCAGAGTGTGGCTGCTGTTTGCACATGTGCTAGTGGATGGTTTTACAACCATGTGTGTACCCTCAGCGCTAATAGGACCCAGAGACTAGTAATAATAGTAGTATTAGTAGTAATAGGAATAATAATTGAGAGGGAGACAGACTAATTGAGCTGTGAGGGGAATTGAGGAAAGTTGTGAAGGTGAATGAGAGAACAAAACTTCATATGCGTGTATTTGCAAAGAGTAAGTTAAAAATATTTTTTAAATAAAATACAACAAGAAAATGGATACATTTAACTCATTAAAAGGCCTTCAAAGCAGTAAGTACTCTATAAGCAGAGAAACAGAGTTGAATGTCATATCAATCTGGTAATTCTCAACCCCTGGGGTTTTGTTGGTGTTTGCGGGGGGGATTGTTGAACAACCCTTTCACAGGGGTCGCCTAAGACCACAGAAAACATAGATATTTACATTATGTTTATAGCAGCAGCAAAATTATGGTTTTGAAGTAACGATGGAAATAATTTTATGGTTGGGAGTTACCACAACATGAGGAACTGTATTAAAGGGTTACAGCATTAGGAGGGTGGAGAACTACTGTGGCAATCAATACTTTGGATAGTCTTTAATCTCAAGGGATTTCTAGCCTACTAAAACAGGAATTAAAATGGAAAACTGATTGGACAATGATTGTAGAAAGAAAGAGAGGGTAGCTATATTTTAAAGACAGATATTTGGGATAAATGATAGGTCCAGCTTGGCAAATACATGCCTTTGGCCTGTTGCTGTAATCTTTCCCAACTTTGGTGATTCCAACAACTGCAATGTTTTTCCCAATTTGTTCATAAATATTTCACACTCAGGCAGTATATTTTATCTACTTAAAATGCAACAGTAGCAAAATGCCTATAAACACTTAATATAATAGCCATGTACATTATTAGAACATTTTATACAGTAAATATAAACATCCTATTCTTTTCTCATTTGAAACTCCTTTTAAATATCTCATATCACCACCACCTCAATGAAAATGGCCAACTGATATTGGCTCCTGTCTTTTGCATTTGATTAACAGTTTCGAGACAATAGAAATATGAACATTCAGGTGAGTTGTGCTATCTGTAACTCCCAGGAGATACTGGTCCTTGGATATTTTAAATATTTCATCACAGGCTATAGCAACATGCATTTTGGAGAGAATAAAGTATCCACTTCTGTGAGATATTTCTGTAGTTGTAAAAATTATTCTGGAGAAATTACATTTTCCCCCTCCTTATCATTTAATAGTCTGCTTTGAAGTACATCCACCCTCTGGAGAGATAGGCTTTCTCCCTAATCGTGCTGCTGCTGAGAAATGGCCCCTACTGAACCTTTTCATCAAACTCATACCAATTTTTTTCTCCAGACCCAGGTTTGTATTTTTTAAAAATTAATGTATGTAGTAGCTCTGAATTGAAAAATAAATGGTATCCAAGTCTGAGTAACTTAGCAAATCACTGATGCACGGAAGTTGCAGCTCCTTTCTCCCTTGAATTGTCTTATAAAATTGCTTTAATGACAAGAAGATGACAACTAAACTTTTTCCAGTTATCATTGTTCAAATTCAGTGTTCAGTAGCTGAGTGTCAAAGAGAGTGTCACAAATCCTTCAGGGGCCAGTAATTAAACTGCAGGAAGGAAGTATACATGACTTCACCCACTCTTTTTAAAATGAATCCGGTATTTCTTTATCGTGACTCTTTCCATTTCAAAATATAAGAACATGGCCCCTCCTTTGCTCCAATACATAACAAAAACCATATGTATTAGAAATCCGAGGACTGGAATGAATTTTGTTTTTGTCTAGCTAAGAAGATACACACCAACCTGCCAACAAGGCACTGGGGGACAAGAGAGAGATGGATTAAATAGGAACACTCCTGTTCCACATATTAGGCAAACTGCAGATCTCTGGTTCCTTTCGAAAAATGGAGTAATGATCACTGTATTCTACAACTTGAGTAAGGATCAAATAGAGAACATATGTACAAACACTGGTAATAAATATCAATACCTTTTTTTGCTCATGAGAAATGTCATACAGTGAGTCTGAATCTTCTGAACCGACAAAAGCAGAGCAATACAGTTTCTACCAAAACTTACCTGCCCAGATTTGTGGCATGTGGCCAATTTACAATTATAACTAAAATTGTTTTTTCTTGGGATATTTTTCCAAGGAAATTTTATAATTCACCTTAAGATTTCTCAGTCCACTGAAGCCCCAGGGGAAACTACCTGACATGGGACAGTTAGAAGAACTAGAACACTTTGTGGTTTATCTAAAGCTTAGGCCATTCTTCGACTTGTAAGTCTACTGTGGTAGATGCTGACTGAACTCCAAACCCTCCCCTTATCTGTAAGTTCATTATCTAACAATTTACAGGCTATGGGTCATTAACAAAAATTATTCACATATATAATTATTAAAACATACTTCTTTATATATTTATATATGTATTTGTGTATTAAGGTACTATATATATTTCTCAAAATATAGACGAAAAGTGAATGGAAATAGAAGTTCTGTTTTCTTCACATGTTATAGTAGGTCATCTTTCCTACTTCTTGAATATAGTATGTTGTTCCTGTAGACACATATATGGTGGTGAGGAGTGGCTGGCGTAGATTCCTTTCTTATAGATTGCTATAAATTTATAAGGCTATAAATTGACTATATTGGTCCTGAGCCAGATTTTTCGCATTTTACAGGCAGCCAAGCCAACAATTCTTTATTTTACCAGAATTAGAAGAAGGTGGGGTTTTGGTGGAGTCCTAGCAAGTACTTTTGCTAGCCTTCTGACTTTGTAGTCAAATATTACAATGTGCCCTTTGGGACTACAAAACTTCCTTGAATTCCCTGCACAGAGTCATGTACAATTTTTCATACTTCTTTAGGATTTTCTCAGCTTCCTGGGATGTTTGCTCTCCCATGTCTACCTCTGTCTCCATCTCTCCTGCTCATGTGAAGTTCTCCATTTACTTTTTTGCTGTCCCTCAGACAGAAGCTTTCTCTTCCCTCCTGACTACTCATCAGGGGCCCATGAGACATCAGTATTGATCCTTTTAACAGATGGACGAAGAATGTTCCACTATAGCACAGCACAACAGATAAATATTGTTTATGCTGTGATCTATGTTCTTAAAGATTCCCTAAGTCTATCTATCTCTTAGCTGCACTGTAGATGTCCCTGACCTTAGGACACAGTGATTTGTCTATCTTTGAAGATTATGCATATATCTGTCCCTCACTATGGTAAACACATTTTTTTAAATGTGGGAGATTATTCTAAGTCAAGGGAGGAGCAAAAACAAACTGGAGTAACATTACTTCAGATTTTTATTTCATAACACTTTGTATGAGAGCAAGTTATGGTATGGGATGCGCTAGATCCATATCCCAGTGTCTAATACTCACTGATAATGAGGTCAAATCTATGTCTACTCCCATAAAACAATCTGTTTTATGTCTTTGACTTGTCATCTAAACTGTAGATTAGGAGGGAAATGGAGCAGAGTTTCAAACAGTATATGGGGAATTGTGCATAAATTAAACATGTCCCACATGTAGAATGTGAACTACATGTAGATCAGGTAAAATTCCCCCAACACTGTCAGTAAGGATCTGTAAATGCTCTTAAAAACAATGAGTTCATTCAGAGACAAGAGCAGACCTTTATTCCTGTAAGATTATACATGTACTTTTTATACGGGTAGAAATAGAATTCAGGTGAGTGACAGAACAAAGCAGGTAAACACTGTTCAGTACTGGAAAGGAAGACCGAGGAAGCATGTCTAGCCTGCCCACGTGACACAGATATGCCTATGTGCCTCTTCCCAACTCTTCATGCACAGCCACCTGCCAGGGACCCTATCCTCCCCTGGGCCCCCCTGCTTCCCTCTGGGACTTATCAGCTTTCAGCCTGCTTCCCAAGGCAACTCTCTACACACAGCTGGAAACCCAAACCATTGCCCTCTCATGTCAGGATTCACCAGACCCCTTCTGGCTTTCTGGTTAGCCCCCCTCCCTTTGCCTTATCTAGCCTTGAAATGCAGAAACAGTCCATACTACAAAGAAAACATGTTTTAAGCTCCTTGACCAAACTGATGAAGGTAGCCGACTGCAGCTGACAGGCAGAAGGGTTGAGGAAGATTGTAGTTCCAGATACATTACAGATAGAGGAAATTGAGATTCCAGCTCTGCTGTGAGTTAGCCCCTTTCTAAAGAAAGAAAGAAAAAGAAAGGGAAAGAAGCCCCAGATAAAGAATTCAAAAGAATGATTATAACCCTGGTCAAACAACAAAAAGAAGACAAAGACATGAATGAAATAAGAATCCCAGACATGAAAATGCAGTCAGAGCTGGTGTGATGGCACACACCTGTAATTCCAGCACACAGGGAGGCAGAGGCAGGCATATCTGTGTGAGTTTGAGGATATCATGGTCTACAAACCGAGTTCAGGACAACCAAAGCTACATAGAGAAATCGAGAGAGAGAGAGAGAGAGAGAGAGAGAGAGAGAGAGAG
>OU015742.1:14456563-14458695 GCA_907169655.1 Acomys percivali | reverse complement strand
GAAGAAGAAGAAGAAGAAGAAGAAGAAGAAGAAGAAGAAGAAGAAGAAGAAGAAGAAGAAGAAGAAGGAGGAGGAGAAGAAGAAGAAATAGTCTGAAAAAAATTTCTTCGCAAAACTTTTCACAAGTATCTGCCTACCTTTGCTTCTCCAATGCTGGGATTAAATGGGATTAAAAGGGTATATGTGGGACCCTGCTGGATAAGGTTGAAGTCTGACGTCTCTGAATATCTGTTTTGTGCCCTGTCTATGAAAGCTGACTCTCTTTTCCTAGTGGGCTTCTCATTCCACCTGATGTGGTAAGCCCATATTTTGTAAGGAATGTCATATAGCTCTAAAGTACAATTATAGGCCTCATCATTTGCTTATAAGGAACTCCAACAAGCACGAGGAATTCCTGGAAGTACCCCACCCTATGCTGAGGTGATCCTAGCCTCCAGCAAATGACCTTTAATTGTACTTAGCAGTCATCCCCTCACACATAGGACAATTAAGTACTGTTTTCTCCTTCTTGTGATAGGACCCCTTGTTACTGCCTGCAAATGAGATACTGTACCACTGTGTGTAGGCATGTCCCATGAAAGCCTTCACTTACCAAGAAACTGGGACAGAGGGGAGGACATCCTATTGGGACTCTAGATGAGAGAACCATGGGAGAATAGCAAAGTAGAAGGATCCTGTGGGTCCTAGAAACCTAAAAGTAGAACATTATGATAGGCAGATTTGGGCCAAGGGGTCCCGCTCAAACTAAGGCACTAGCCAAGGACAATACAGGCTGTAAATTTTAAACCCCTATCCAGATCTAGCCAATGGTCAGAACAGTCTCCACACTTGAGTGGAGAGTGGGATATGACTTTCTCATGTACTCTGTTGCCTCACATTTGACTATGTCCCCTGGAGGGGGAGACCTGGTGGCACTCAGAGGAAGGACAGCAGGTTACCAAGAAGAGACTTGATACCCTATGAGCATACACAGGGGGAGGAAATCCCCCTCAGGAACAGTCATAGGGGAGGGGAATAAGGGGAAAATGGGAGAGAGGGGAGAATGGGAGGATACAAGGGATGGGATAACCATAGAGATGTAACAAGAATAAATTAATAAAATTTTAAAAAAAAAGTATCCTGGTACCCTTAGTGCTAGCAAATCAGACACATTCACCCTCAAAACCCCTCCCCTCTGCCCAAGGTTTATAAGTAAAGGCTGGCTGGCTTGCTGGGGGGTAGGGGGGGCTCACATTTATGCTCCATGGCTTTCTTGATCATCATTCCTTCACCATGACTGCCTGAGACTCCACTTATTCTTGGGGTGGAGGGCAGCCACTGAGCTCAGCTTGAAGAGTTTGACTGCCAATTAAGGAGATCAAGACAGCTATGGCAGAGCTACGTTGGCTGTTTCTCCACCACTGCTAGCTCTGTGCTGATTCCCAGTGAGCCTAGGAACCTGGCCTAGTGACCAATGCCTCAGGCCCCACCTTAAAGCACCCTAGCAACCCCTGAGTGAGAAACAGGCCCTTGCGACCCAGGCCACCCATCCACTAGATGCAGAATGACAGACATGTGCCACCACACCCAGTGCCAGTCAGCAGTTTTAAAGAAAACCTGAACTGACACAATGATAGGCATAAGAAACTCAATAAGAGAGCTAAAACCTCAGGAAAGAATCATCAATGGATAGGTCCCACTGGACGCAGAGAAACAGGGATGACAGGTGAGAGAGAGGAGTAGAATCACTCAGTAAAGCCACTGAGAAGTAGCCCTACCTAAGTGATTATCTGTGCACAGAAGTCGCTACAGACCCCACCAGAAAATCCCTACAGGTGAGAAACACATTCAACAAAGTAGCACAATACAACATTCAAATAAACAACAAGAACAACAAAAAACAGCAGCTGCCTTATATACAAATGACATGCATACAGAGAAATACATTAGGAAACAATATCATTCATGACTGCTTAGAAGTAAAGCTTGGGAAAAACCAGAACATCAAGGAAGTGAAAGACTTACACAATGAAACTTTGAAAGAGGAAAGAAAAAAGAAAAGAAAAGAAAAGAAAAGAAAAGAAAAAAGAAAGAAAGAAAGAAAGAAAGAAAGAAAGAAAGAAAGAAATTGAAGAAGGTATCAAAAGGGCTTC
>OU015742.1:14444063-14451563 GCA_907169655.1 Acomys percivali | reverse complement strand
ACTGGTAGTTGACATGACCATGATTTGATGAACTAACAATTAGCTTGTATAACTTAATTATCCTAAACAGCCTGTAATAGCACTTTCAAGGTATAGGAAGTAAGATTTGTATTATAACTGAGTAATATGGGTTCAATAATTCATATTAGAGTAAAATATATACAATGTGTATACAGAACAATCTTAAATTTGGGAAATGGATATATATCATATCCAATAAAGTAGATTAAATAATGAAATAATAATATAAATAATATAATGTAAATTGTAATATATAAAATGTAATTTAGTGTTTAATGATGATCACAAAGTAGCAAAAATCAAACATAAGGATATTATGTATTAACAAAAACATGTCTTCAAAGAATTCTTAGAAATTCTGAATGAACATTCAGTAATCAAAAGAACTGCTAAGGGATGGAAATAAAACTGATAGAATTGAAAAGAGCTCAGGGCCATAGTTGTTGTTGGAGACATCAAATCTGGGTTGCAGCAATTGGTAGACAAAATATAAAAACTCGACCACACTGTTAGCCAACAGGATATAAGTCACATTTGTATATCAGTCTTCTACTTAGCATTCTTTTCATGCACCAAAGGAATGTGTATCACTATCCTGGCCTACAACAACAAAAATCCAACAAATTTAAAATAACGGTGATACAGTATGTTCTCTAACCCCAAGATGCAAATACAACTAGAAAAAAAAAGACAGAAAAATCTCCAAACACAAAAGAAGAGCTTAAGTAACATGCCTTGATAAGACCTATGGGTCAAAGAGGAAGACTGAACAGAATTTTTAAATACTCTGAGATGAATTAAATGAAAATATAATACACCAAAAGTTATATATAGTCAATGTAGTGCTTAGAGGAAAATTTGAGTGTTGCATAATCAAGGTCCCCCCCCCCTCCTCAGGACACAGATCACTGTACTGCTGATGTTGGCTTTCAACTTGGATACATCTGGAATCAACTAAAAACCATGCTGCTGAGCACGCAGGTGAGAAAGTGTTCTGATTGGGTTATTTGAGGCAGGAAATTCTACTCTAAATCCAGGCTATAACTTCTGTAGCGGCCCACTGGAAAGGACATGGAAGAAGGAAGTTGTTATATTTTGCCTGCTTGTCCCTGATCCAGTCGTCATCTACCCTGCTGCTGAGGCATCCTTTCATTGGTCTTAACCTACTTTTTCATGATTCCAAATAGACTGAAGAGCAGCACCTGCCTAGGGATTCTCCTAGAACCTCCAGCACCAGACTGCAACTGCTGAGACATCTGGACATCTTACGTCCTCAACAACTACCAGGTTTTTGGCCCTTCTACTGGGAACCAGTTTGCCATTGCTGGACTACCTAGACCATAGCCTGTGAGGTACACTAATAAATTCCATATTTTTTCTATCTATCTTTCTTTCTATCAATTTGTATATATGTATATACACACATACACATATATACATTTGATTCTATTAGATTTTTTTCCAATTCATAAAATGGTGAAAAACAAATTAAGCCAAAAACTAGCCAAAGTGGGGGAAATAATAAAGATAAAGGAAGAATCAAATATAATTTAAAACAGAAAAAATTAATTTAATGAAGCAAAAGTTGACTCTTTGAAAGGACTGATAAAATCAGTAAATGTCTAATAATACTGAGAAAGTGTGGACCTTGGGGCACAAAAGAGGTTTTTATAAACAAATATAACCCATAAATGTGGCACCTTAGATGAAATGGACCAATTCCTAAAATGATACACCATACAAAACTCACCCAATTTAAAAAAAATCCTTGTAACTATAAAGAAAATTGACTTTGTAACTAACTTCTGTAGGCAAAATCTCCAGGCATAGATAGTGTTCCTCACAGCGCTAACAAATATTTAAATAATCAATAGTAATTCTATGCAATCTCTTTTGGAAAATGGGAGGACTCATCCTTCAGATTGCTACCCCAATATTAAAATTGCAGAGAGAAGATTTTGGCTTTCAAAAAATTATTACAATTGTTATTGTCACTGTACATGTATGCATGTAGGCACATGATTTGTGTGTAGGCACATGTGCCCCAGTGTGCCTGTGGAGGCCAGAGAACAACTTTGTGTCATTCGTTCTCTACTTCCACCAAACCTACGTCATCAGACTTATTCAGCAAATGCCTTTGCAGACTGAACCGTGTCACTGGCCTGAGAGTTACTTTTGCTTAAATATCTCCCATGAATATGATGACAAAAGCATCTAACACAATATTAAAGAAATCCAACAATATTTTTAAAAAATAGTAAACATGGTCAGTCAGTAATGATTCATGGGCTAGAAGGGTCATTGAACATCCAAATATAAATAATGGCAACTGTGTTAACATGGTGATGAAAACTCACACGATCTCATCAATAAAGAAGAAAAGGAATTCCACAAAGTTCACGACACATTTTATGAAAGAAAAATAGAAGAGCTACTAGGAAAGTAACAGAAAGGAAATTCTTTGAACTGGTCAAGTTTTACCTCCAAATTCCAAAGACAGCATCTTAGTTAAGAGAAGTTTCCCCACAGAGATGGAAAAGGAACAAGACCTCCGTTTCTGATGCTCTTGTGGAGTATAAAACTGCAAGTTCTCAGTACTCCATGAAACAAGAAAGGGAAGTAGAAGACATGGAGATAAGGAGAAAAGACTAAGAGTTTTCAATGTGCACACTGCCTGACCATTTACTTGTGTATATATTTTAGGTTTCGCTCCTTTCGGATAAGTGGAACACAAATGTGGTCCTCCACCCCACACTGCATCATTTCATTTTCTAAGGGAAGTTTTCACACAGCAAAATTTTTCAACTTAAATGATGTCTAGCCTAATTCTTGTTGGATCATGGAACTCAGCAAAAGAAGCCTTCTGAACACTCTTGTTAGAGACCAGACCCTCCAGGCACTCATAAGAGCCCCAGGGTGCTGCTCCCCTCCCTCTCTCCCCTACCACAACTGCAGGAAGGCCTGGCTCCCAAAGCTGCTGTGAGGAGCTTTACAGAGTGCTCAATCACACCCTCTCCTCACCAGACATACTCCATTCCTCCACCTGCAGTTGGAGGTAACCTCATTGCAGACACTTACCATAGACCACATACTGACTGAGCCAGGTGCCACACAGGGCAGGACCTCCCGACTCTTGAAATGTCTAAGAGTAGAGCTCTCGTGCTGTCTGGTCTGGTGAGACTTAAGCTTATGGCTTAGGCCCTCTCCCATAATGCTTGCTGAAATGCTTCATCTCTTACCAGGACATTCAATTCAATGCCTCTCTCTCATATGCCCCTTTTCTCCTCCCTCCCTAAAAACCCAACAATCAAAACATGGTCAACACGAAAGAATTATTTCACCAAAGAGAACATAAGGTATTCAACATGATAACTTCAGTGAGATACCTAATTGTATGCCCATCATAATATTTACAATAGAACAGTTTGATAATGCCAAACATAAGCGATGGTGCACTTAAGCTATCTTATATATTGCTGAATGGAATATAAAACTATACAGTGATCTATAAAACTGTTTGGTTGTTTTTTTATAAGATTGAACTTCTAATTTCTATACCTTTTAACTGAGTAGAAGATCCCTATTGTCTCTTAAATTATAATTATCTTTAAAAAGTTAAATTTGAAAAATATAAGTGGGTATGGTACTAGCATTTAGTTGAAATACATTAACTTTGGCTGGCTGTTTCTTTGATAATCATGATCAGGTGACAATAAACTTATTATTGGTCTTATTATTATTCCTTCCAATGTCTTCAATGTTCTTGAAGTTCTTAGAGTATATTGAAAATAGAACATTCAGAACATTTAGCAGAACTTTTCATTTCAGAAGGCACCTTTATTTTCCCCTGGCATTTGTGAAATTGACTTGAGTATGGAATTCTTAGTTCAAAATAATTTGATCTCTAATGTTAGGAGGCTTTGCTGTAACATGTTCTGGCTCTGCCGTTGCTGGTAAATAATAATAATAAAACAGAAAGTCAGGTATTCTCATTCTACTTTCATGAGAAATCACCATATTAGCTGTTTTTCTCCTTAAAAGTGTATGGGCATTTACTTCTTTAAACTGATTTCAGATATAATTTTTTTCTTCACTTGTGTAGATTTCATTGAGACTTTGGGGCAGAATATTAATATCATACTTGCCAATAGGAAACTTATTTATCTGACTTCTGTAGTTGTTCTCACCAGCTCTCCAACCCCCTGCCCAATTTCTGTTTTCTCTTTCTGGATCTTCTGTTGTGTGGTTGAGACTTCCTCAAATGACCACCGATAATCCCCATTGTTTTTTTAAATTAGTTTTCCTCTCTCTTTACAGTTTTGCTTTTAAACTTATTTCCTCTTCTTTTAACCAGCCCAGTTGCCAGGGTGAGCAGGGTGTAACATGTCAGGTCACAACTTCACACAACCCACCTCCTTCCTGTTTATTGGAATACAATGTCCTGGGAATCACTGTAAAGCTCCATAGGACCACTTCTTGGAAGTGCTCTGCTTTCATCTTCAGGATCCTTCTTTTACTATGGCACTACACAGCTTCTGTCCTTACTCCAGCATCTTGGGTCCTGCTTAAAAGAACTTGCAGATGCTCCCTTCCCCTTACTCTCTTGAGCCCAATCCTTGCAAGTCTATTCATATCTTAACTTCACAATGGGGTTAAGCAACAGAGTACCATTTCATTCCCAAATCACCTTCTTCTTAGAGTTCATGACTAATAATATTCTTTTCTGTCACCTAGAAACATATTATTGTCCTTATTTATTGTTTGTATTTCCTGTTGTTGCCCATTTCTCACAGACCAATTATTAAAGAATGAGATTTTGTGTCTACTTAGTGTAATCCAAGCACCCAGTACATAGTACCAGAACCATGTGCATAACAAGTTATCAAATGAGTTGAAGAAATAGACAACCTTGTGTGCTAAACATTATTTCTTTTTTGTTGTTCTTATAAGATTTTTTTTTGTAGAAGGGAGGAGGGGAGAGAAAGGGAGGAAGAGGTGTCCCAGGGGGGCAGAGGGAAAGAAGCCAAGGAAGAGACAGAGAGCTTTTATTTTTCAAGTTTACTTGAACTTTTGCTTTTTCTTGCCTTGTTCCTTAATTGCTTCATGCTTTTAAAGTTGAAAAATACCATTAGAGAACTCTGAACATAGTGAGTAAAATATTTCTAAGTTCTTTCATCTCTGCATTTTCTTAGTGAAAAGGTGATCCTAATTTCTAACTTGCCGAGTCAATTTACCTTTACGTTATCTGGCAATAGGCAGTTACCACATCTTATTTGCATTTCCAGATGCTTAAAACAAATCAGTTTTAGCAAAGAAAAAAGTTATTTTGAAACTGCTGAGTATCACTGAAAAGTCTGTTGGTTTTAGTGTGTTGGTCTCAATGGATGAATCGTGCATCTTACTTGCCATGGTTTAGAGAGACACTCTTATGGTCAGTGCTATAGTTTGCGTCTGAATTATCTCCCACAGGCTCAGATTTTTAAACACGCTGGTGGTTCTGTTCTTGGAAGTTGTAGAACCTTTGGGACACTGGCTTAGTAGGTGGAAATAGTGGTTGTGGGTATCATTCTCAGCTGCCTGTTGGGCCACAGAGTGAGAAATACCAACCACACACTGCTGTTTCTGTGGAATGAAGGCGCTCCAGTGGCCATCGCTTCCACATCACAATGGACCATGTACTCCTTTTGATATCTTAAAGAGGAAAAAGAAGACAACAAATACAATACCACATTTCATTCTTGCTTTTGTGATGTATTAAGTCCTAAGGGTGAGGACAGGAAGACAGGAGATAGAAATTAATGAGGCCGATTCAGAGTCAGGGATCCCAGAAAGTGAACTGTTCTGTTCTTCTCCTTAGCCTGAAGCAGGATGCGGTTCCTTGGTCGTCTCGCCAGCAATGCCAGAAGGGAGCTCATGTTTCTTATCTCCTTCTGAACGAACACCTCTGCCTGAAGCCTGTGTGTGAGGGTGTGAACAGAAAACGAATCTCTGTGGTGAACAGCTTTGGAATCAGGGCTCCAGATTTTCTTTCAGTATAAAAATCGGTTGTATCTATTCCCCATTTCTGGCCCATCTCTTGAATGGTTTTAGGGTCTTAACTCTTAAGGGAGGGCATGACCCAATAGCCCTGGAGGTCATTGAAGTTGAATATCAGGGCTCTGTTGAGGTCCATTAAGAAAAAGGGATTTCCTTCTGGTCAAAAGAATGGAATCTACCTCTGGCTTTAGGTGAGGGCATTTCACACTGATCTTTCCCAAAGATTATAATGTTATATATTATTGTCTCCTCCCCTGAGAGTGAATCCTGCCACACCTGTCCAGTTAACAGGAAATCACCCTTCAAGATTAGTTTCACCCAATGTCATGCTATGGATATGGGAGGAATAATTATCCTGTAAATGAAATTATGTGCTTACTGTTGCTTATCCATTTTTCTGAGTGACTCAGAAAGATGTAACTTTTAACTGTTCTTTCTCTTTTCCTGAAGTCTAAACTGTTTTTTTCCTGATATTCTGGTTTTTTTCACTCATTCTCTGAAACTACACCTCCCCCCTTCTCCTTTTGCCATACAGCTGCTTGTAAATAATACTATTTCCTCTCTTCCTCACCTAAGTCTTCCTTCTGTTCTGGCAGTAGCCAAGATTTACAGCTTGCCTTCTCTGTTGTTTTGCTCTCAAATTCTAACAAAGCTGCCATTGAGCTTCCTTCCAAGTGCTATTGTAAGCTCTTTCACTCATGAGAGCACAAAAGATCACATCCTCAGAGATATCCACAAGAGCGCAACAAAATAGCCACTTTACTATTCCTTTTATATTTTGAGATTGTAATATAACTACATTATTTGGCCCTTCCTTTTTCTTCCTCCAAGCCCTCAGCTACATCCCCATTTGCTCTTTTTCATCTTTCATATTCATAGCCTCATTTTACATTAATTGTTGTTGTTGTTGCTGTTGCTGCTGTGTGTTCCTAAAGACATAAGTACTACTCAGCCTATATAAGTTTATTTGTATGTATGTGTTCAGTGTTGATCGTTGGGTACTTGTCTTAGTTACTGTTCTTTTGCAGTGAAGTGACACCATGACCAAGGGAACTCTTATGATAGAAATACTTTAGTTAGCATTGCTTACTGTTTCAGACATTTAGTCCATTCTTATCATGGGGCGGAACATGGTGGCATGGGGTCAGGTGCTGGAACAGCTGAGCTTGGCATGTGTAACCAGTGCTCACTACTTCGTGGGTTTTTTTTCTTCCACTCTTCTCTACCCTTTCAACCTCCTACCACTAGATAGGAGATAAAAAAATGATAGAGAAGAAAGAGCACATCATTTTTCATTAGACTGCATCCTATTGATTAGAGGCAGCTAGGTCCTTAGGGGAAACTTTGACCTTCACCATCAAGATATCTCTTCTCTTCTCTTCTCTTCTCTTCTCTTCTCTTCTCTTCTCTTCTCTTCTCTTCTCTTCTCTTCTCTTCTCTTCT
>OU015742.1:14433547-14444053 GCA_907169655.1 Acomys percivali | reverse complement strand
CTCTTCTCTTCTCTTCTCTTCTCTTCTCTTCTCTTCTCTTCTCTTCTGTTCATGCAAGACTACTTGTCCTACTGTAACCGACAGTCTCCAACGACCCACCAGCCATGCCTATCCCCACTGTGGCTCTAGCATTTATTTATCCTCTGAAAAGTTTCCAGAATTCCAAATGTCACACACTAACAGAAATTATCTGCAACTGCCAAAATCATGCCCTTGTTAGATCAGGAGGTAAACCATAGATAGCTTCTATTCCAACACTTGGGATTAAACCAAAAACATATTCCCATAGCACTTCCGTGTGTTCTTTTCAAAGAAACCAAAATTACAAAATTTTCACTATAGGGATAGACTTCTGAAACATCATTTGAATAAGATGTGATGTCTTGATACTTTTGGGGACCAGAAAATCTTCCAGGGCTTTTTCTTTCACAAGTTGCATGATTGGCTTGGTTGGGTTTTGTCTCAACAGAATCATTCCCTTTATTCCATTTGCATCAGCACTCTCCTTACATATTTCAGCACTGGCCTTAGCTCCAATATTACATTTCCTGATGCTTTTTTAAAATCCCCTCAAACTATACACTTCAAATTTCTTTTTGTTACACTTTGTCCTTTTCATTTTAGACTTGTGTAATAGTGATTACCAAGAGCCACGTAGCACAGTCAGTATTAAGTTGTCTAGTAATCTCCTCTGCTGCAACAGGATTAGTCCAAAAACCCTTCAATTTAGCATCAGGAAGATCATTAGAATGAGAATAAAACCCAGACATTTTCTTTGGCAAAATATCACGAGATGGGTCTCTATCCCAGTTCCCAATAATGTTCTCCTCTGAAACATCCTGAGGTAGATCTCCATTATCCAAATCACTGTCAGTATTACTATCTTCTAAGTTACTACTAGGATGGCCCTTTAAACACTGCTTAAAGCATTCAAATGCTTGTCTAGCCCAAAGTCCAAGTTTAGATTTCTCTAAAAGCAAACATGGTCAGTCTTTGGACAGCAATACTCTGCTCCTGATACCAATTCCTAGATTTGTTACTTTTCTATGTCTGTGAGAAGATACTATGATGAAGGTACAGAAAATCTTATATACAAACAACTATAGGCCCCATTCCCAAGAGTAGTTGGCAAACACAAAACAGACTCCATGTTGTTGGGGTGCTTTCTGTTTTGTTTGAGTATTTTTTTGTTTTTGTTTTTGTTTTTGTTTGTCTTGTTTGTTTTGATTTGCTTTTTGTTGCTTGCTGTGAGAGAGGGGGTGAGAGAAAGAATATAAAGGTAAGTGAGTTTAGAAGTAGTAAGGATCTGGGATGAGCTGGGGAAAGGGAAACAGTATAATCAAAATATATTGTATAAAAATTAATAACATTTTTTTCAATGAGTGGAAATTGTGAGACTCTACTTAACCAAGCTTAAATCATGGATCTCAGGAACAAGCAGAGGATATACATGAGCAAGATAATTGAAGAAGGTTAGTAAGATATGTATTAAAAATTAGCATGGAAAACATGAGCAGTGGAGGACCCTGGGCCTAGCAGTAACAGCATGCAGCTATTATCAGTTCTCGTGACAAGTGTTCTCAGAATAAAGTTGAACTGTGAGCATAATTTATCAGGAGCCAGCCCTCCTTGCATGCTATGAGTTAAGGTGTTGAGATTCAACAATCAGGAACCAGGTGAACAAGTGCTCTGACTTTATCTTTTCTTTCCTTCTGTTACAGGAGTATATTTGGGTCTGGAAGGCAGCCACCATTTTTTTTCAGGTTCTCAAGCCTCTTAATAATGAATTGTACATATGGATAGTTACAGGAAAGGAGGAGTTATGAAAGGGGAAATTCAAAAGAGCTTGGAGGTGTTCCAGAAGTGGCCTGTGGCCAAGAGAATAAAAAGGAAGGGGTAAGGAGCTATTTGGCTTTTTCTGGGTCTCTTGTATAGTAAGTTTCTCCCCCAAGTTCTCTATTCCCTGAGATTGCTTCCTTGACTGAAGAGACCCTGGTTAGCTAATACCTTCTAGTTCTCCATGTGTTATTCTATGGAATCTCCTCCTCTGCCTCATTCCCTAGTGTCCTTGTCTCAATTTCATCCTGATGTGCCCCCAAACTAAAGCCAACAGGTGCTACACAACATGATGCCTCAGCTGACACATCCATCGTGGTCAATAGCCCAGAGGCCAAGGAGATAGCATGGTGGAGAAAGATGGGGATAGCTCCAGAGGAGTTAACAACAGGCATCACATCTGGAGAGTTTGCATTCCCACTCTTAGGCAATAGAGAGGAGCATCCATGTATTTACTCAGCTTGAGTCTAACTACAGACTGGGCGATCTGGGGTACTCAGGTGGAGTTGGTATGCTAGCTGATGTGCTGCCTGTCAACTTTCGGAAGAATAGCTTGTTCTTGTTACAAAGAACAAGCAAATGGAGTTCTCAGCTTCACTCAACATATACACTAGGTGCAGCTGTCAGCTCGGCTATAATCCTGGGATCCAGGCCATTGCAAGCCATAGTTTGTGCTGAGATCTTCCACAGAATCATTGGCATATTCTGTCCAGGAAGTAAGACACAATCTAGCCACAATGCAAGCATCAAAGCAGAGTCATCATTAATCCACTGTGACACTGCACTTACCCCTCCTCTGTGAGAACAAAATACTGATTCAAAGAGCATTCTGCCTCTGAACTGCAAACAGCATACACAACAGAAGCCACAGGCTCAGTTGGGTCTATTTCTTCATGAATAGATTCTTCTGTGTGGAGTGTCATGGGAAGTCCTAATTTGCAAATTCTCTCTGCTGCTCACCCTAGCTAATCCAGAAACAGTCTTCCCACGAATTCAGTTGGCCTAGCTTTTCCTCCTGGGCCATGATGATCTAAGCTATATCAGTGTGCATCAAGAACACCCATATCATTAAGTAAAGGACCCAAATCAAACTCCTCCCAAGCAAACGACTAGACTCAGGCTTTTGGTACTAATGTCTAAAAACAGATGATGGATAACTGATTCCACCACCGTATAACTCTGATGAGCTAAGTGACATCTCCAGAATATTGTAGTTCCACCTAGAGAAAAAGGTAATGGGGACTAGGCATGTAGCTCAGCAGTAGCATGTATGGCTATCATATATGCGTTTCTGTGTCTGGGTCCTAGCAAGGGGAGTGGGGGGATCAGAGACACAGGGAGGCATAGAAAGAGTGAGAGAGGGCGGGCAGGCAGGAAGGAAGGAAGAAAAAAGAACTTTCAATTTTCTCCTACTAAATGAAAGTTCCTCTTGGGGTTAGTGTAGCTGGTGAGTCATAGTATTTCCTACGTCAATTTATTTTCTTCTTGAATAAACAACATTTTGTTACTCTTGACTAATATTAGAGTCAGAATTCTAATCTGAAAAAATAGAATTCAGGGGTATTTCTAAAATAAACAAGTGAAACTCAATCTCGAATGACTTTGGTTAACTGTGAGTACATCCTGGATTGCAAAGAGGAAAATGCAACAGAGCTAATAAAAAACAATGCAAACAGTCAGATATTTGCTCAATAGTTATGGTAATGCATACTCATGTGATTGCCTATTACTGTATCAGTACTGTGTTATAAACTCCACCAAAATTTGGATTAAAACAATGGGCATATACAATTGTTCCTTGGTATGCAGGTCAGCTGAGCAGGTCTTCTGGTAGCTTCTGTCCACTCGGATGACCTGTCAGCTTGGTTTGGAAGGCCGTGTTCTCTTGATCTTGGCTGGACTGTCTAACATGCTCAGAGTGGCGAGCTCTAAGTTGTTCTCAAAAAGTTGGTTCTGCCGGGGGACTATACCTGCGTTCTGTAGGTTAGTCTGGGATAACTGGGCTAAAGCCCAAAACAGACATGCTCACTATGACGTCATTATTCTGGTTCTAAGCACAGCTGACCCCTTAATAAGAAAAGCGGCAAAAAGGCAATGATTGGATTTAGGAAGAGTAGAAAATTAGTGCCATTTTTGCATTCAGTTTAATATACTACTCTACCTTAACTTTCTTATAAGCAATTGTCAAAGAGTCATAAACATCTGCTAAGCTTCAGACATTTGGCCATTGCAACAGCAGCATGCTACTGCAATAGGAAAGCCAAATTTGTACTTAGAGGGATCTATAATACACGCCAACTATTTTTATGAATGTACAAGTTTGGCTAAAATGGTCTTCCTAGTTTCTGAAGCATCCCATTTGTGTTACTTGAATAACCAAAGGTGGTGCAGTAACTGTGGTATGACACTTTTCTCAACCATCCTTTCAACAGGATGATTTGTAAGCTGCTACATACTTTTACGGACCATATTTAATTTACAGAATTAGCATGCTATTTTCTGATAGCATCCTCTCACATACATCTTGCTTTTTAAAGGAGGACAGATATCTGTATTCACTGAATCTGGGAGCATAAGTCCTCAGACAGAAGGCATTTGTGTAGCACATTCACTCATATCACAGCTGGATAGGCCTATTGATTTTTTCCCTCCCTTGGTAGCTTCCATAGTGCTTCCTAGTACTATGAAAGTTAGAACAGAGATAGAGTTGTTCAGATTAGATTTAGCTCAAGCCATCTGATTCATGTGTCCTGTGTGGGGTCTTCAGCAACAGTAACTAACCTTCAGCATCAAAGGACAGCAGCTATAGCCTACTGTATCAGAAGTCACTTGAACTATTCTGATAACAACCGGAAAGAAAATTTTCATGCCTGGTATTATAATTTTATTAGATGTGTATGGTTCTACTGGGGAGCATTGCTAGCCTAAGTGGTATAACTATATATATATATATATATATATATATATATATTCACATATACTTATATGTATTATATATAATTCTAGCTAATATAAAATAATGTCAAACATCCTTGGTATCATAATCAATGGATCCAAGCAGATTTTAGAGAGTCCAGCTCTAACAGCTACATGTGTAAGAGGAAGAAATAGAAAGACTTTAAGAGACAGAGGACCAGGAAGCCTGCTGTGAGATTTTTGTCTCCTAGACAAAAGCTACACCAATAATACCTCAACATTATGGCTGCTTATATAAGACCTGAACAATGACAATATCAGTAGCCATACTAATGTGGGAGGGGCAAATCTTGCAGGGTCCCATTTTGAGTTGAAAAGTTTGTTTCCTTGTGTGTTTACATCAACTTGATATAAATAAGAGTAATTTGGAAAGAAGGAATCTTTATAAAATGCTTCCATCACATTGCCTGTAGGCATTTTATGGAACATTTTTTGCTTGGTTATTAATGTGGGAAGGTTCAGCTCATTATGGACAATGTCATCCCTAGACAGATCATCCTGGGTTGTATAAGAAAGTAGGCTAAGCAAGCTACAAGGAGCAAGCCAGTAAGCAGTGTTCCTCTGGCCTCTGCTTCAGTTCCTGCCTCCAGGTTCCTGTCTTGAGTTCTTTTTCCTGAATTCCCTTCATGATGGACTGTGATTGAGATATGAAGGCCGGAAATAAATCCTTTCATCCTCAAGTTGTTTTCAGTCATGGAATTCTAACACAGCAGTATAAACCCTAACAAAGGCATACATCTAGACAAAGAATTGCTGGTGTCCAATGCCTGATGAGAAAGGGAGAGATGATTTCCCTTTCCCTAAGGATGCATTCCCTAATTGGTTATCCAATACAAAGTGATCTTCCAGCCACATGTATACATGGTGATGGCAGTACTAGGGGCACAAAAAAAAAAGAAAGCCTGACTTAGGAGGAGGCTGTGTGTGTGTGTGTGTATGTGTGTGTGTGTGTATGCTTTGTAATAATAACAAAAGAGCCATTGATTTGAGAAGCAGGGAGGAGACATAGGAGTCTTTGAAGGGAGGAAAGGGGACAAGTGATATAATTATATTTTACTGAAACTGTTTGTAAAATAATGGGAAAATACAGATAAATCTATCTATCTAGAGGAACAAAGGGAATTAATAGGAAAAGGAAGGAATGAGAAATGGCCTGAAACTGAGAGTGATTGCACTTCAACTACATTATCTTCTCATTTGAAAACAGCTTTGTTGAACTCCAGGATTATATGCAATGATTGTACACCAATTAAAGATGCCTTATTTAAACGACAACAGAAACAACAATGGGAAAGAGCATAATCTTCCCAAATTCTGAGGTGCTTTCTAAATTAGAATTTTTCTGCTCATCCAATTAATTAATTATGATTGACAGAAAAGACACTTTTATATATGTCTGCTTTCACCTTCTTAAGATTCTCTCACCCCTTAGCTAGTTTTCTATTATTGTGACAAATACCATGACGAAAAGCAACTTGGGGAGAAAATATTGATTTTGGATCATAGTTGGAGTCCCTCATGAAGGAAAGTCACTGCAGGAACTCAAGGCAGGATCCTGGAGGCCGGAACTGAAGCACAGGCTATAGCGCAGTGATTCTTAACCTTCCTAATGCTGTGACCCTTTGATACAGTTCTTCATGTCCTGCTCACCCACAACCATTTGCTGCTGTTATGAATCATAATGTAAATATTTGTGTTTTCCGATGGCCTTAGGCCATCCCTGTGAAAGGGTCGTTTAACCCCCAAAGGGGTTGCAGCCCACATGTTGAGAAGCACTGCCACAGAGGACCATTTCCTGCTGGCTTGGCCCTGTGACTTGGTCAGCCTGCTTTCTTATACAGTCTAGCACTATCTGTCCAGGGGAAGCATTGTGCATACTAAGCTAGATCCTCCTATATCAATCACTAGTCAAGAAATGGCCTCCATCAATGTGCCTATAGGACTATACAATTGAGGCAGCTCTTCAGTTGACGTTCCCTCTTCCCAGATATGCAGATGTTTACATCCAGTTTTAAAAAAAATTGGCACAGAGGAGAATAAAATTAAAATATTTGAATCAGCTGTGTTAAGTGTAGGTTAGGAAGGCAAGGACAAGAGAGGACTTTCAATCCATGAAGGAAGCAAAAGGGACTCTCACCCTGGAATGAATGCAGCCAAATGTCCCACAAGAGTTCCTTTTAAGATGAGGTTAAGAGAATTCTCAATGTATCTATACACATCACAGGAAAATACCAACAACTGAGGCTATGCTATGCTAGACAAAGCAAGTTTATCAAATGATAAAAAAAAGAGAAAAGTATGTGGAACAAACCACCATACAAGAACTGAAAAGCATATTTATAACAAACTTTGCAGTGAATAATTATACTTAGATAATATATGAGTATATACAAAGTAACACAATTAAAGAAAATGTCCTGGGACCACAAAGCAATTTGTCTCTAGAAATAGACTATTTTAATTGGTTTCATTAAAATTTTACAAAAGTCTTTGATAAATGAGAGACCAAAAATTAAACACATAAGGTTAGTTGCCATATTTATAAACGCAAAGCCTCAAATGTTAGTAATGTACAAACGTGCAGAGTACTCTTTCTCTGAGTAGCATTGGTTATTGTGCCCAAAATATAATCAATTCTCTAAACATTTAGTGGTAATAAAGAGGGAAAGCATTAGAATAATTTAGGTTTTTTAAATGTAGAAATTATATTAGTTGCCTTTTTCATTGCCATACCAAATGCTTGAGAATAACTTGGATGGAGTATAGTTTATTTTGGCTCATAGTTTTGTGGCATCACTTGGCTACAGGGAATAATGGTGGGACAAATAAATGGAGAGCTGTTGCCTTAAAGAGTGACCAGAGAATGTTAGTGCTTGCCTGGCTCTCTTCTTCTTCCCATTTTATCCACCTGGGCCTCCACAAGACTCAGGGTAGATTTATAATCCTCAGTTAATTTTCTTTAGATAGGTCTACTGAGACTTACTATATACAAAGATATGTCTAACCCATCTCCAAGATAATTTTAAATCCAATCAAGCTAACAGACAAAGGCAATCATCATAGAAATTAAGAGCTGGCAGCAGCTTTATGGATATGGATAAAGGTTCTTGCCACACAAGCCTGAGTTTAATGCCCAAATCTACACGAAAGCAGGAGAGAGTGGATGCCACAAAGTTGACCTGACTTTCACATGTGGCACCCAACCCCACTAACACATAAATATGTACAACCTTTTCCTATGGTCTGATCTTTATTTTCTATTCTCATACCATATGAAAATATATTAAATAACAGTAACTAGGTGATTGATGCATTGTTTACGGCACTGTCAACATGTGGTTTTCTGGTTCATCGTCAATAGTCTATAAGAGTCTAGTAAAGCGTTGCATGATATCTCATTACATACAGTGTAGCTTACATATTCTGTGCAGAATACACATCTCAGGAAATAAGGCTTACTTACGGAACGTGGGTAAACGCACTATGATTATTTTATGTATAACAAAAATATGTTTCTGGTTTTGTCTATTTGGTGTTTTATATGCCTTTTTATACTTGGATGAGTTTCTCTTTCCCTAGATTTAAGAAGTTATCTTTTTAATTTAATTAAAAAGATTTTCTAGGTCTTTCAAATATAATTCTTTTCCTCTTATGCCTATAATTTGTAAATTTGATTTTTTAAAAATATTGTACAAGTGTCTTATATTTTGTTCATATGTTTTTAAAGAAATTGTCATTGACTTAATTATCCAGTTTCTCTACTTTATCCTCAAGCCCTGCTACTCTATTGTCCAAATGACCCATTCTATTTTCAAGACTTTCCATTAAGGTTCTCATTTGGTATATTGAAATTTTCATTTAGGATATCTTTTGGATTTAAAAATTGTTTCTATTTGTTGAATTATATTTTCATATCTTACACTGAAAACTTTATTTTATTCAGCTTAAAAAAATCATTCTGGAAATTACTCACATGTTCGGTTTGACGGCATTCACAAATTTATCTGTGTCCTTTGTGAGATCTTTGAACATATTTATATTCTTTCTTTGGAATTCTTTGTCTGGGCCTTCATATAAGTCATTAAACAAGTAGTGATAAGTGCTAATATTAAAAATATGAGTTATATAAAACAACAATCTAATCATGCACCTCAAGGCTCTCAAAGAACAACAAAAAAAATTAATCAATTCTAGACATAGTAGGTACTAAGAAATTAGAGAAATGGTAATTGAAATAGCAATATACAAAAATCAACCAAACAAAAAGTTGGTTCTTTGAAAAAGTTAATAATATTGACAAATCCTTGGCCTATCTGACAAAAGAAAGAGGAAACAGAAAATAATTATCAAAATTAGAGATCAAACCAAGAAGAGACTTGATACCCTATGAGCATATACAGGGGGAAGAGGTCCCCCTCAGGCGCAGTCATAGGGGAAGGGAGTAAGGGAAAAATGGGAGGGAGGGAGGAATGGGAGAATACAAGGGTTGGGATATCAATTGAGATGTAATATGAATAAATTAATAAAATATATTAAAAAATTAGAGATAAAGAGGGCATCATTACAAGACATTCTAATGAAATACATAGAGATTATTATGAAAATCTCTATGCTAACAAGCTGGACAAACCAGAAAAAAGAGAATAGTTTCTAAATGCATACCATGTGCCAGATATAATCCAGAAGATAGAAATAACTTAAGCAGACCCATTACAAGAAATGAACCTGAATCTTCAAATAAAAAGCTTTCCCTTAGCTGTCCAGTGGCACACTCCTTTTATCCCAGCACTTGGGAAGCAGGGGCAAGCAAATTTCTGTGAGTTCAAGGCCAACCTGGTATACAAAGGAAGTTCAGAATGGCCAAGGTTACACAGAGAAACTGTGTCTTCAAAAACCACACAAACCAAAAAGCTTCCCCTCAAAGAAAAGCCCAGGACTAGATGTTTTCACTGCTGAATTATATCAGACTTTACAGGAAGATCTCATAGCCATTCATCTTAACTTGCACCGCAAAATAGAAATAGAAGGAATAACACCAAGTTCACCCTCAGAAACTAGTATTATTCTGATATTAAAACCAGGAAAGATACAACAACAACAAAAACTGAAGTACAGATCAATGTCTTAGATGAACATAAATGAAAAAGTTCTCAACAAAATCCTTGCTTACTGAATTCACTAATACATTAAGAAGCTTATGCATTAGTATCACACATGCTTTATCCCAATGTATACATACATATATACTAACCATACATAACAACGTATGTAAACCAACAAGTATAGCACACCTTATCAATAAACTTAAGTACAGAAACCACACAGTCACTTCAATTGATGCTGAAAGGCATCTGATAAAGTTCAGCATGTCTTCATGACAAAAGCTCTGGAGATGTTAGGAAAAAATACAATACACAAAATAATAGAGCCTGTATACATCGAGCCTGTAGCCAACATTATATTAAATGGAGGCAAACTAAGAGTACTTCTGAAATCAAGAAGAGGATAAGGATGCCACTCTCTCTCATTTGATGCGGTGCCTGAAGTCTTAGCAATAGCAATTAGATAGAAAAGGGCATAAAAGGAATAAACCATGGGAAGAAGGAGGAGGAGGAGGAGGAGGAGGAGGAGGAGGAGGAGGAGGAGGAGAAGAAGAAGAAGAAGAAGAAGAAGAAGAAGAAGAAGAAGAAGAAG
>OU015742.1:14381842-14423581 GCA_907169655.1 Acomys percivali | reverse complement strand
GAGAGAGAGAGAGAGAGAGAGAGAGAGAGAGAGAGAGAGAGAGAGAGGTCCTTGAATCTAATTTCTTTCTTCTTTGAGGACTAACAACTTCTTTGAATGACCACCAACTACCAACCCCACCTATTGGAACCCTAGCATTCCAATATATATATTCTTATTTTTGTATAATAGTCTCAAAAGTTCCTAGAATTCCAAAGGTCACACAATTGCAGAAACCATCTGCAGTTGGCAAAAAACACCCCTCTGCTTGAGCATGAAGCAAATCATATTTGGCTGCTTCGGACAGGTCAAAGCAGCCCCACATCCTCACACGTAGGATTAAAACTAAAACACATTGTTATAATAGTTCTGTTTTTTAAAGAAACCAAAAATTCCAAAATTCTCACTACGTGTGTGTGTGTGTGTGTGTGTGTGTGTGTGTGTGTGTGTGTGTGTGCACGCGCACACCACGGTGTAGGTGTGTAGGTTAGAGAGCAAATTTGGGGATTCATTTCTGTCCTTACCACCACATCCATTTGGGAATAGAACTCAGGCAGTTAGGCTTGCTGGCAAGTGCCTTACCTGGCTAAACCATGTCACCAGAGGCTCTTCTTCTTTTCTAGAAACAGTCTCTACAGTAATCTTTATGTGTCTAGTCAAATGTAAACACACAGATACAGAATGTTTCCATCATGCTCACAACTTCCCCTTTTGCCTTTCATGCCAGTTTTTGCTCACCTCCGGCCACAGGTACCTACCTCCGTGTTCCCACAGAATACCTTGTCTAGTCTACAGATCCCCCAGACAGCATCTTGGTGTACACTCTGGCTAGTTTCACTAAGCTTAAACTTTGTCCAATCATGGATATGTTCTTGAGTGTCTGTCCCTGCTCATGGTGGAGTAGTATTCTAGTTTGCGGAATGTATGCATACTAAAGTTGCTTTCTCTAGTTGTCCGTTGTTTTACGTTTACGATTTCAGTTGCCTATAGTAACATTGCTGGACGAGTCTGCGTAAGCATGTTTTCCTTTCTCTTGAGCAAGAACACAGGGGTAGAATTTCTGGATTGCGTGATAAGCAAACGTTTAACTTTGAAAGAAATTAATTTCTAAAGTGGATTTACCACTTTATACCCCACTCTCCACCCCTATGATGGATGAAGATTCCAATTGCTCCACAATCTCTCAAACACTTGACATTATCAAACTTAGGAGTAAAGACAAACATCCCTACACCTTTTTTTTTTTCCCTATATGACCTGCACCCTGCCCCATGCCCCATGCCCCACACCTTTCATCTTCTTTGGTAAATGAAAACTTTGCTTCCCCCAGCTAAACTTTTTTTTTTTCTTCCCAAAACACCATTTATGGGCCATCCAGACTAGCAGGCTGTCAACTTCTGGCGGGGATAGGTTTCTCTGGAGTTCTGATCTAAACCTCTGAAGTGCTTCCCTATATAAATAATAGCCATGGCTGGAGAGCACCCGAGAGAAGTAAAGCCTAGGGCTTTCTCCCCAATTCTCTGCAATGTCCTTCTTTTCATACAGGTTAGGATCTGATTAGGCAACAGCCAAGCTCCCTGAAAAGTCCCCCAAATGCCGGAGCTGGTACGGGGTACCGGGCATGCTCAGAGGGTACGCAACGCAGGCGTCGGCTGCAGTAGGGCCCGGGAGCCGGGAGGTGCCGCTGCGTCCTCGCTTCCTGCCGCTGACCCAGCGCGCAAAGTTGGGCAGGGAGCTGGGGGAGGAGGACCAGGAGCGAGGGTGGCGGAGCAGGGGCGGGGGGAGCGGAGGGAGGAGGGGACCGGAGCGTGTCACTCGCGCGTTGCTCCCTCTGTGCTCAGAGGATGTGCTGAATGGTGCACTTCGAGGCGGCGGCTGAGCAGGATCTGGCGGCAGGCGGCTCGCACAGCCCGGCTCTGCTGCTCCCCGTCTCCTGAGGCTCTATAGTCACCGTGGGCTCCCGACCCTGAGTCCCGCTCAGGGCATGGCAGGCTGCTGCGCCCTCGCGTGTCCCGCTTACTGAGCGGCGCGGGCTAGAGGTGCGGAGGCCAAGAGGCCGGGAGGCCGGCGGGCAGCGGAGCCCAGAGCCTGCTGAACCGAGAGCCGAGCCCGCCCGCTCCCGGAGCTCCGCGCCCCGTCTCCGCTGCGCTCGCCCGGGCCGCCCGGAGCCCCGATGAGCCCAGATGGCTGGGGCTCAGCCCGGAGTGCACGCCTTGCAACTCAAGCCCGTGTGCGTGTCTGACAGCCTCAAGAAAGGCACCAAATTCGTCAAGTGGGATGATGTAAGTGAGGGGCGGCCCGGTGGGGTGCGGGCCGGGCACTCGAGGGCGGGCTGAGTGGGGGTGGGGCGAGGGGCGCGTTATGCAATGGGGCGCTGGAGCGGGCGCGGGCAGCCTGGGGCGCACAGGTTGCCAGCTGCCTGGGTGGGTGGCAGAAGGTGCCAGCTTTGCGCGCTTTCTCCTCTTCCTAGGGGGTTTAGAGTTGACATATTGCTGGATCTGGCGAGTACCTCCTGAGGGATTTAAGTCTTTGGGGCCAGTGGAGACAGAAGGACAGGTTTTACCCAGTGACAGGTCCTGAGAGTTTGGAAAGAGCATGAAGTTAGGATCAGCTGGATAGCGCTGGAAAGAACTAGACGCACCCCTGTCGCCTGACTGAGGCGTCCCGTTACCTCCTTTGCCCTCTTTTAAGAAGGAGTACCTACCATCCAGGTCCAAACCTTGCCAGTTCCCGCTAACCCTTGAGCATTTTTATGCTGGCCACGCGGCAGAGGATACAGCGGTACAGCCTACAGGTGGTCGTTGATGCCAAACTTTAGCGCCTGGCTGCAGAATGAGGGGGCTTGGGAAGGGCTGGAGAGGGAACACTAGAGGCAGATTAGTGAGCAAATGAGGGATAGTTTAGAGCTGAGGGACGCAGAATGGGCCTGCGGAGAGGACCAGGTTTTGAGAAATGAGCTTGCTTAAGTTAAGTCTTAACTTGGAAATAGACCCACAACTTCAGCCTCTGAATTACTTACACCCTTTGCTGTATAGGACAGATCCTGTCCAGCCTTGAGATTCCAGTGTTTCACCTACGGTCCAGAAACCAGGACTTCGGTGATCTCTCTGTCCTCTACCCTAGTAACCTTCAGAACACTGAAAGAACTCTTACTGAAACCGCAAATGGGATGCACATTATACTATCAATTTACCTTCCTGGGTGTCATCCAATGGTTTTGATAAGAACAACTCACCCGAATAAACCTGAGCTATTGGATCTAAAGAAATTCAAGTCCTAATGATTAGCACATCTCTTACCAGGAGCAACAATAGGAGAATGAAATAGTCTTCTCCCAGAGATGATTTCCACCTCGTAAATTACAGCCTGTTATCCTCCCGGGTATTTTACTTTAATCTTCTTAAGCCAATTTTCAGTGTCCGAAAACAATTTAAATATTCCAGGTAGTGAATCCAATTACTTAGCTGAGTGCATCTGTGTCTATATTTTGTCCAGTTGGAAGCACAAACGGAAGTTGCAGTATGAGCCAACGCCTCCTTGAGATCTCACGCCAGTTACGAAGTGATGTGGGCAAGGGTGTAAACACTTTACATGGGCTTCGCACTCCTTTCAGTCCCAGACTAATCGGGCCAGACACTGTTATAAATGGAATAGAATATAAACAATAAATCCAGGCACAGATGAATCGTTTTGTGTGAAGAAAACAAAAGGAAAGTGCAGTTCAACAAATAAAATGCTCTTACTCATCCTTAGGCAAAGAGCTAATAAAAGGCTGGATCTGAGGAAAAGAAGGAAGGGCGAAGCAGGGGGAAGGCGAGAGGAGAGCAGAGCAGAGTTCTAGAGTGAAAGGGGGAGATAGTTTTGGCCATAAGCTCTGGAATTCTTTACACTGATGATTTATAAACTATATTTTTAACTATTTCCCTGTAAATTCTGGTTTTTGAGAAAATAACACTTTGAGAATGGAGGTTATAGATACCCAGGTGGGTGCTTCGTGTTACATGTATTTATGTAACAAACGTTCTGTGCTCAGTTATCAGTGCCTGTCTTGAACTACATTTTGGGGTGATGGAGAAAGTAGGTAAAATCCCTCCTCTCATAGACTGTTATGCTAAGTTGAAGAGACCAAAATCATCAAAGCACAGATGAGGGAGACCAAATGATGCTCTGGGAATAATGGAGCAGCCCACAGTCAGCCCTAGGAGAAGAGGGAGGTGGACAGAGTCCTCCCATCACTGTGGCCGTGAGTCGCTGGGGAGGCTTGTGGGAAGGAAGCCAACACTCAGGAGAGAGCCTAGAGGTCTTCTTAGAGAAAACAGACAGCACCCAGAGGACTAGTTAACTGGACTTTGGAGAAGTGCCCTGTAGCCATTGGCTCTCTTGATCTCTGTGATCAGTGCACTAGGAGGCACTCAGACATTCTCAGTGTCAGTGTTGAAGTCTCCGAGCACCGGCCTCTCCAGCATTCCTAGTTTGTGTGTCTTCTTTTAGAACCAAGCCAGTTTAATCTGTTTGTGAGGCTGTGCCTTCAAGACAAAGAAAACCCAATCTTGAATCAAAAGTCCGGGCTCTCTCACTCAGCAGTGTGGCTTTAGACAAACCTGTTGGACCTTTGTTGTCTCTTGTATAAAACTGACATCGCTGTGTACCCTGTACATTTACTGTGGTGATCTGTGGGAATCCTCTGTGATCAAGCAATATTCCCCCACTTCTCCTGTCAGAAGCACCAGGAAGGGCATTTAGTCCTGGGGTTGCTGTGTCTATCCTGTTTCTGATTCAGCTCTGGGGTAGGGCTTGAGAGAGTTTCTCACAAGTCTTTAGGTAATGTGGCGGCAGCTGCTGGTCTGGGAAACAACACTGTCTATGACCAGGGGGAAGGTTTGTGAATGAACTGTTACTGTAGCTTCTTAGCCTACATAAATGTTCACTGGCTTGTGAATTTAATTTTGTCTCTAGGCTTACATTTTGAGAAATTTGTCATCTAGGAATTGGAAATACCCTAGTGGCAGCCTTGTTAGATCCTCTGGGGTTATTTACTGACGTGTCAATATTCAGATGGGAATGAATAACTCTTGATAGGTAAGGACTAAATCATTTTTATATCTCCTTCTTTCCTTCATTCCTTCCTTCAACATTCCCCAGGTTTGAGAGGATCTCTGGTTTGATTTTCTGTAACCTAACTATGGAAGTTTCTCTCTTAAGTTTCAGAGGAATGCTCTCTGTTTCTATCTAGCCTAAGGGAACATTCCATCTTCTCGTCTAGAAGAAAAATAAATGCTACAAGCACTTGGTAAGCCCTCTGTACACCTACTTTGCTGTGAAAACAGTAAAATCCTGCTTTGTAGTCTATAAAGAAGGAGTGTGGGGGAAATCCCAGAGAGTTTACTAGTATCCTAGTAGACAGCACAGTGTATATTGAGAATTTGAAAGTGCTATGTCGGGGTTATTTAGGGTTGTAAAATGCTACACAACATAATCGCTAGTTCTGTTTTGCCGACCACAGTATGGCATGGGCGATGTCACCGAGACAGCGCTAATGCCGTGCACGACTTGTTGGTTCTTTGGCAAAGTCCCTTTCAGGTTGTTGATGTTCTAAGGATGATTGACAGTAATAAAGGCGCTCAAGGGTTGAGGACAAGGATCAAGTGGCAGAGGGCAGGAGCTGGGGTCTGTAGACACTCTGCAGCACCAAGCCAAACACTTGTACCATCCTGTCATGGAAGATCTGGAAGCCCCTTAGAAGTTGAGGAGAAGGTTTAGAATCTTGAAATATTTTAAAACTAGCAATTGTGAATATGATCCTGTCATCCTGAACTTGATGTAAAGAGAAGAAGCTGACCTATTGTAGCTAATCTGTTTACTAATAAAATAGCAAAGCAAATTACAGCCCTTTGCTTGTGTACTTGCATATGATGACCAGATTAATGGTGGGACAAGGTCAGTCCTTTGTACTGTGGGTATTACAGGAGAGTTGTGTTGAGGTAGACAGTGGGTGGTAATTTACTACTACAACTTAGTTAGTGAGCCTTTTCTCCTCTGAGTTTTGACTTCTGTCTGGATTGGTATTGTGGGACGAAACTTTTCCTGGGAAGATCCTTCTCACCCCATATAAGAAGCCCATGACAGACCCGAGTATAGATAACCCCAAAGTCCAACTTAGTGAATAATATGTTTCATTGGGGTTACTTACAGGAATATGGGTGACGGGTTATTCGCAGAATCAGAAATGACTCAAAGACATCATCAAAGCCCATCCAAGCATGGGTGACAGCTCACAAAAGCTGGGGACCTGAAGCACACTGTGTGGCCTACAGATAATTCAACAGGTTGGAGAATGTCTCTCCCAAGGCACCCAGTTGGGCTAAATCTCTTCTAGGCAGTTAAGTTGGTTTTTTCTTCTTACAGGTTTGCCCTAGAGTGACACTCAGCAGTCTTTATTGTCTACTCTAGGCAGTAAGTGGCCCAGTGAATTTGGTCAGTTTCAGGGACTTCCTGAAGCCATTTTGAGTTGTTTAACTTCTGGCTTAAGATGCTTCCCTGCAGGATGGAATGTTTTAACCTCAGAGGAAGCTGGTATTCAACAATTGGACAGGAAAGAGAGAAGGAAAGACTCCAAATGGTGCAACAGCCCTCCACTAGCCTCTGACCTACAGGTGTCTCAAACCTAGGACCTATTTTATCTTCCAACCTCTGGGAGTCTGTCTGAATGCCTTTCTTTCTTTCTTTCTTTCTTTCTTTCTTTCTTTCTTTCTTTCTTTCTTTCTTTTCTTCCTCCTTCCCTTTATCCTTCCTTTGTTTCCCCTCTTCCTTTCCTCTTCCTCTTCCTTTTACAGGATTTCTTCATATAACAGCTCTGACTGTTCTAGAACTTACTTTGTAGACTGGACTAGCCTCAAATTTTCAGAGATCAGCCTGCTTCTGCCTCTAGAGTGCTAGGATTAAAGATGTGCACCACCAGCCCAGCATCAGCTCTTTTTATTTTTTCACTCTTGGTTCCCAAAATTATATCACATTGTGGGCAAATTGCCTAATGTATCCCAACCCCACATTTCTGAATTTTACCATGCCTGCTGTATTTCTTACATCACAGAAAGCCCCTGGAGTTCATATGTATTTCTCTGTATTGTATCTGGCACACAGGAACCCCAAATAAAAGGGAGGTTTAAAAACCAAACAAACTATAGAAATAGAAATGGAGAAATAGATTTTAGGATGGTAGTCAGTACAAGCAAGATACCACTCTTTCTTTCCAGAAATTTCTTATTTAATATGTGTTTCAATTTTATATTTGGAAATGTAAAGAGAAAAACATCTATTTTTGCCATTTTAAAAAATTTTAGATGTTCCAGAGTAAGTGAGTCTACATAATTCAAAACAGGATCTACTCTCTACAAGCAAGCTATTCTACATACCATCCAGAAGTTTGATTTCTATGTGCAGTACAGACACATCACAAGTGTGTACACATGGACACCCACACATACATGTATAGTTTCACATGGTGCAAGCTAATTTTGTAAGTGCCAAGCATCTAGACTGAGTTGGTGGGACCATCTGAGGAAATGTAGGCATCTAGATTTATGTTACTACCCCCTCCCTGATTTGAAACAAGTTGTATACTCCTTTACACCATGCCCACCCAATGAAAAAGACCAAAACAAAAACAACAAAACAAAACAAAAACCAGTCCACAGCTTGAATTAGCTAGAATTCCAGAATCGGTTTCGGTTTCTCTAATGATGGCAGGTAATATGACAAGATTAATGAGAGGGCCAGGGTGGAGGGTGCCATGAAGCTGAGAGGCAGCAGATTCATGTTGGAAAGATTATGGGCACTGGAAGAAGCAGCTGAATTGACAGCAGGTGGATCTAGGTTGGCACAGCACCAGAGGTGGATCTTTTTTTTTTAATTTTTCAAAAAATTTTATAAATGCATTTATATTATCACACATATATAAAATAAACTACATATAGCATGAAGAACCACAAAACTATCAGGAAATATATTAATGTTATATGCATAGTGTTTTGGCTATTTATATTTGGCAACTGTGAAGAAACCATCCTTCCTATCTTGGTGAGTCTAAAATTCTGAATGTAAATCAATATCATATCTCATCTCTATCAACTTAAAACATCGATCTAGACCTAAAAACATCTTAATCCCTAAACAACTAAGCTTAATTATAGAACTAAACTATCTGGTCTTCAACCCTATCAGAGATTTTAGAAGGAATAAAATTAATTACCTGAGTAAATAGGAAGTGCAGGTTAGCAGCTTCCCAATTGAAAAAACAAAACAAAACAAAAACAAAACAATGACAGAGACAGTTTGCTGCCTGAACTGTCACCCAGAACTCTCTATAACAGTAGAGCATCATCTTCAGCCTTCTGGTCCAGTATATCTGACAGACATATTTGTGAGGCAGGAACTATTGAGGACTTGCTTATCCTGTCTTGTCAGACCAGAAGGCATCAATTATTCTCTACAGAGCCACTTAAACAATCCCACAGGGTCTGGGCGATGTATCATCAGTTAAGATGCATAGCTGTTCTTGCAGAGGACCTGGGTTCAGATTCTAGCATCCATATGGTTGTTAACAACTGCTTCTTACTCAGTTTCAGGGGCTCTGATACCCTCTTCTGACCTCCATAGGCTTCTGAATGTATATGATGCATGTGCATACACTCAGGCATGTACACAAACATGTAAAAGAAACAAATAATTAAAAATAGAGGATTGTTTTAATTATTCTGGTTTTTGTTTGTTTTTCCATACGAAGTTTAGAATTGTGTGCAGGGATAATGATAGAGCAGAGATTGAGGGCATGTCCAAGCAGTGCTTGGCCCAACCTGAGATCCACCTGATGGGAGAGAGCCAACTCCTGACATTATTAACAATGTTCCGCTATGCTCATAGACAGGAGCTTAGCATAGTTGTCTTCTCAGAGGTTCCACCCAGCAGCAGATTGGAGCAGATGCTGAGACTCAGAGCCAAACATGGGGTGAAGCATGGGGAGTCTTGTGGAAAAGGCAGGGGGGATGGATAGAAGGACCCGGAGGTGACAGGAGCGCCATAAGAAGACCAACAGAGCCAACTAACCAGGGTCCAGAGGGGACTGCAGAGACTGAAGCACCAACCAAGGACCATGCATGGACTGCACCTTGGCCCCCTATACAGATGTAGCAGATGAGTAGCTCAGGCCCACGTGGGTTCCCTAGTAAGGGGAGTGGGAGCTGTCTCTGATATGGACCCTGCTGCCTACTTTTTGATCACTTTGCTCTAGTGGGGATGCCACGAACAGGAGAAGAGAACATGTAGAGTCCTGTTAGGACTTGATGAGTGGGGGTAAGTGGGTGGGTGGGGGGACTCCCCTTTTCTGAGGAATAGGGAAGGGGAGAGGGGGAAGAGGTGTGGGACCAGGAGAGGAGAGGAGGGATTGGGATGCAAAGTAAACAAACAAACAAACAAACAAACAAATAAATAAATGATTTTGTGCCAAAAAAAGAAAAGAAAAATTTAAAACATCTGCATGTCATTTTATTTATTTGTTTGTTTGTTTATTTATTTATTTATTTATTTATTTATTTTTGGTCTGATTTTTTGCTGGCAACCAGTAAGGACTATAATCTAAATAAATACAAGAATATGGTTTTCTCTATGTGAGAAAATAATGGTGAGCTAAGGTTTTCATCACAGTGTAACGGTCATGTCAGAAAACAAATAAATAAATACAAGTCATGTGTCCTGAAGCATCAGTTTCCACAAAGTAGTCAGTCACTTGTCACCAACACATTCTCTAGGGACCTCATTACTAGCCAGCCTGAAAAAAATCCAAAGTCCGTTCTTAGCACCATCCCTACCCTCTGGGTAGCTTTTGATGACGGGCAACTCTATGGATGGTTATGCCTGCTTTTAATCTACAACAGCTATTTTTATTTTGAGTAGAAACTAAACCAAAACCTCTTCAGCCTACAGCAATTTTATTATTGCTGAAATTGGCCCTCTCTTCAGCAGTAACAACCAAAGTCATGGATCTTTAGTGTAGGTGACCCGTGGGTCGGTCCTTATCTGTCCTGAGGCTGAGTGTGGAAAAGTGTAACAGGTGTGGAGAGTGGCCCCACAGGAAGAAACACAGCTCCAGGACTTTAACCAGAGAGAGTAATGCACAGAGGCAGCCACAGCGGCAGCACAGCAGGTTCATGAGCACTGCTGTCAGGGTTCACTGTGCCTCCTTCATTTTTTTCCTCACCCATTTCATTTCTATAATTGTGCTGAAGGTTGAGTCCAGGGTCTCTGTATATACTAACTAGACACTGCATCAGTTGGCTGTTGTCCAGCCTTCATTTTGACTTTAATTTAGCATTCTATTTTTTATTATAACATGTAAAAGTTAGGGAAGAATCCACATAATACAAATTTACCATTTCAAAGGGAAACGTTTGGTGTCACTCTGTGCACCAAAGGAATTGCATTAACGTCAGTCCATTCCGCCTTCATAACACCTGATGCAGACATTATCTGCCCCCAGGGCGCTAGATTAATTTATGCTGTCAATTAGGATATCTTGAATATTTCCCTTGAATTTAGCCTGTCAAGAAACAGCTTCAAATTTTACTTACCTGTTTTGATACTTAAATGGAACAAGGGCAGTCTGCTTTTTTACTGCTACCCTGGTAACCTGTAGTTAAGCATTTCTTTTTCAGAAGTGTCCCATGTAAATGTGGGTGGGAACGTTCAGTGGAAACGGAATGGGATCAATTGTTGGTTGTTGACTGATGCCATGGGTCTCCACTTAAATACAAGTCCTTGCTAGCTGATAACATTAGTTTTCCTGTTCCCCAAGCTAACATTAGCTTCCTGCAACCTTTCAGGTCATATCACAAATTCCATATGCACTTCAGATTTATGACATTGGAGTCCCTGATCAGAACCGGATGGCCTATGTTTCTGAAGCAAACGTCCTAGAGACACATGGCTTAGCATAGGACCCTAAGGAAACATTCAATTCTTGTGAAAACAGAGCTGAAGTAGGAAATGAAGCATGGCTGGCTCATCAAGAATTTTTCAGGGCCCCCTGATCCCTTAGAAGGTCTAATATTTCAATTTTTTCTTTTTTATGTGTTATTTAAAAGTTTTAAATGTTCTATTCTTGAAAAATGTTTTGGTATATGTATTAATGGATGTTGAACAAATGCATACCTTTACCAAGAAACTAAATGGTTATACATTGGGAAGTAGACTTATATAAAATGAGAACAGTGGGTAATTGGTATTAAAGGAGAATTCAAAAACATCCTACATCTGTTTTCTATTCCCAGGGATTTTTTACTTCACAGTGTTTTGTTTCATTTTATTGCATGGAAGTTTTATGAGCACGTCCACGGGAAAAGGGATTAGAGAGCAAAGGAAACATTGTCACCTGGACTGGACATGGGGCATATCCATGGACAGCACTGGTGCCTGGGAGATTCAAAGAGACAGCTACGCTATTTTAAAATTTTAGACCTGCCTACAAAATGAGTGTCAGAAAGTTAATTTTAATTCTTGTAATTGGAAGGACTATATAAGCTTAAACGAGAGCAATTAGTCCACAGAGCAAGTCAGCAGGTAGTCCCAGCTGATTGAACAAAAGTCACCGAAGTAAACAATGTGTTTGTGATATTGGATGTGGTTGCGTTTTCTATCCATCTCCATATGCTCTTAGTAGGACTTCCTGTCACACAATATCTGGGCATCTAAACTATATGCCTTGGGGCTAAGATTCTGGCTGCATATTAAATTAACAGATATGAATGAAACTTGGCGAGCAAAGGTGTAAAAGAGGCCAACTTCCTACACTGTTGTGTTGTTTCTGCACTTCTGTGAGATGCTGAAAAGGTGGCACATTGAGTGAGAGCTTGTGATAATGCTTAGAAACCATTCTTATTTTCAGCTTACCTTTTCCTTTTGCCTTTAACTTGGTGTGGTGGGTCTCTGTTGTTTTTCTTGAGTTTGAAAGGTGCTGGAGCCATTCATGGAGACTGATCTGCAACTTGCTTCTTTGGGCTTTGCAGTGATTCTGTCAAGTGTTTACTGTCATGCACTGTGTCATGCACTGAAGCTCAGGCTTGCGTTGAACTCACTAGGTGGCTGCTAGTAGACTTGAACTCATGGTCCCCCTGCTTTCTCCTTTCCAGCTCTGGGCTCACAGGCACCTGCTACCCAGGCTAGCTTGTATTTTTGACTGTCACCATAGGTTCCTGCTTCTTAGAAGAGATGCTCATTTGTATAACCAGTGAAAACCACCCTTAAAGGAATTCCTAGATGTGAGAAATAAAAGACTGATTTATATGAAAACATTCTGACATAAGAATGATTCACAGACAGGAAGTTATATTACCTGTATTGCCAAAATGAGGAAATAACAAATATAGGCCTATTGATCTACATTTCTATTTAAAATCAAATTTCCAGTTGCATCAGTTATTCTGCACAAAATGCAGTAAAGTCATCAGCTAACTAAATTCCCTTCCCACTCCTAGTTCAATGTGTACCTAGACCAGCTCCCACCTTCCTCTAAGCTCCTGCTCCTAGAAGCACCCCCACCTTCTCCACCTAACAGCCATTTCTTTCCCTAGGCATCTTAAAGTCCTGGTTTCATTATTTCCACCGCACCTGTCCTTCTGACTATATCTGGTTCTCTTTTGTGGAATCTTGTCTAAAAACATACCATACCAATCAATATGCTTGCATTAGTCAGCTCTCCATTATAATACCAAATATCTGTGATAATGTGATCATATGCTTACTGGGGGGCGGGGAATTTAGTTCTCCTCAGAGTTTCAGAGGTTTCATGTGTGATAGGTTGGTCCTATTCCTTTGGACAAGGCAACTTGTATCATATCAAGAGAAAAACTGGATCTTAAGAGAGAGAGAGGGAGAGAAGGAGAGAGGAGGAAGAGGAGGAGGAATATGAATGAGAATATGAGAGGTCCTATAGTCCTGGGCATCTTCCAATAGGTCCCTCCTTTCTGAAGGCTCAGTCAACTCCTCATAGCCCCACTCTGGGGCTACAGATCTTAACACATGAGCTTTTAGGTTACATTTACTATGCAAACTATCGAAACCTTTAGCAGAGTTTGCCCTTGAACTTCTGATCCTGTTGCCTCTAGTTCCTGACAGCTGGGGTTAGGGTCGTGCAGCACAGTTCTCGATTAACGTTGTGCTAGGCATGCTAGGCACGTGGTCTGCCAACTGAGCTGCATCTCCAGTCCTAAGGGTGCAGCCGCTCTTTTCCTGAGAAGGTAACCTGTACTTTCCATCTCTTTTCTTACCACCTGCTCGGTCCTTCTCAGCACTCCAAAGCCTGGTTTATGCTTTGGTTTGAAATGTTTAATCACTGCTTTGAAGTTTTTCTTGACATGGCTTATCACAAATGCAGGTTCCCAACCCCAACTGATATTGTTTGGAATCTATCCAGCATCTTCTTCTGCCATTTTGCATATCCATTCATACAGTTAATTTTATGCTTTAAAATATGTTGATACATATGAAAAGATATTCAAACAATATTATACATTTATGATGATAAATGCTCCTTTCTTGTCCGGATGGAGTTTATATGCAAGTGGAGGAGATTGATATTAATCCAGCCAGGGTATCATTTTATTCTAATTGTGTTGTTACAGAAAAAAATACAGATATTTATAAGAAGTATTGAAGGAATTTCTTTTTGAGAAATTCTATTAATGAGAAGACCAAGCTGCTACTTAGGACTCAACATGACAACAGGATGTGTTTCAGCCATGAAGGAAGATGTGGAGATGTTACAAGGAGTCCAAAGCACAGGATTTTGAAGGACAAAGGCAGAATAAGCAAGTGGAGAGTGTGGCTCGAATATTGCTGTGTGGTATCAAGAGTCTGGCAGTCTGGTGCTTTGGCCGGGCAAGTTTTTACAACATAAAGTCAACAGGAAGCTATTAAACCCATGGTTCTTAGTGTGTACAATACTGACATTTGGGGCCAGAGACTATTTTGCTGTGAAGTTCCGGCCCGCTTGTATTGTAGGATTCCCGGTAGCATATCTGGCTTTTATCCAGTAGATGCTGGAATTGTGATGTTCAAAACTGTTTCTAGATATTGCCAGGAGTCCCCTGAGTTACAAAACTGCCCCACGTTGAGAAGCACTGACTAAAATAACATGCTCTGCTCTTAACAGTTTTAAAACGTATCAAGCCCCTCTCCTGCCTCTGTCTCTCTCTAAATCCCTCCGGTCGCATCGTTGCTAGTCAGTAAGTATACTAAAAAGATTCTCAACATCATTAATTCGAAATCATGGTGAATTAAAGTCAAATAGGATGCTTACTTGATATCCACCAGAGCTATATTGAAATGATTAGTTTTCCCATCTAATATATGTGATTCATAATAAGCATCTAGGTTGATCAAAGGGGTCTAGGCTTTTTGTTTGTTTGTTTGTTTGTTCCTTAGTTCAGTGTCTGACATACACTGCATGGTGTTTAAAGATTCTTGCTTCTGCTTTTCCTACGTGTTCTGTCAAAAGGAATGTTTATACTTCTCAGTGAAAAGTAAGTTCTCCAACTCCCTTCTAAACCACCAGCGCTAGGTGGGAGAGGAAGAAGCTGAGTAGGGATGGGGGATGAAGACTTTTTCAGACTCAGTTTCTTGGGGTGGTTCTACTCTTTGTCATGAGGATTCCAGTGGTCCAGATAAACTGCAAAGAGCAGCAGCAACAGCAGAACAAATCAGAAGTAGCCTTCTCAAAGAGTCTTCTGGAGCTTTTCTCTCTAGGAAGATCTTGAAGTGACTTCTCTCGTTCTCTCTGGGCTCCTATTTAGACACTCTCAGAGTCTGCACAAAGGCTGTTTTCTAGCTGCCAAAGACCATGTCCCTTACCTCATGTCCCACGCACACAGGAGGTAGTTCCCAGCTGACAAAGATCACAGACCCTTTCACGAGGCTGTTAAAGGCGGTTTCACATCCCAACACTTGGCATCAAAACAAGAACCTGTTTACATAACATATCCAAAACTTCCACTACATTTCTAAAACATTTTTTTTCTGTGTAGCCTGAGCTGTCCTAGACTGGCTTTGTAGACCAGACCAGGCTGGCCTTGAACTCACAGAGATCTGCCTGCCCCTGCCTCTCTGATTGTTGGGATTAGATGGTGTGCACCATCTGTCCCTGGCTGCTTCTCTACTCTGTAGCAAAGCTTCTTAGTTTGCTACATTCCGTTATTTGGAGAAATTTCAACCCTGGAGGAAAGGACTCATCAATGATGATGTGCATGGAAATCCTGCTTCACTGATGCTAATTCAGCATTCTGCTTTCTCATCTGTTACAATTTGACATCAGATATCCCCTACAAGCTTATGTGCTTGACCATTTGGTCCACAACTGGTGGTGCCAATTGGAAAGGTTGTGAAACCTTAGGGAAGAGACCTCCCAAGATTGAGTGGATCAATATGAGATGGGCATGGAGAGCTATACATCTGCTCTCCTGCCAACTGCTCTGTATCTCTCTGTTTCTTGATTATCTGAGATATGGGCATTCGGGTACCATACTCGCTGACCACCACAGATCTGATAGCCAAATGCTTTCCAACTGTAAAAAAAAAACTGTCTTTGAAATTCAATGAAAATGAAGGAACAACATACCTAAATTTGTGGGATACATTGAAAGCAGTGTTAAGAGGAAAATTCATAGCACTAAGTGCCTGTAAAAAGAAATTGGAAACATCGCACATAAGCATCTTAACAACACAACTGGAAGCCCTAGAAAAAAAGAAGCAGAAAAACCCAAAAGGACTAGACGTGTGGAAATAATCAAACTCAGGGCTGAAATTAACAAATCAGAAACTAAGAAAACAGTCCAAAGAATCAACAAAACCAAAAGCTGGTTCTTTGAGAAAATCAATAAGATAGACAGACCGTTAGCCAAACTAACTAAAAGGCAGAGAGACAGTACTGAAATCAACAAAATCAGAAATGAAAAGGGAGACATAACAACAGACACTGAAGAAATACAAAGAATCATAAGATCCTACTTTGAAGGCATATATGCCACAAAATTTGAAAATCTAAGGGAAAAGGGCGATTTTCTTGATCAATTTCACTTGCCAAAGTTGAGTGAAGAACAGATAATCAAGCTAAATAGTCCCATTTCCCCTACAGAAATAGAAGCAATCATTGATAGTCTCCCAACCAAAAAAAGCCCAGGGCCAGGTGGTTTCAGTGCAGAATTCTACCAGACCTTCAAGGGCAAGCTAATACCGATACTCTTCAAGCTACTCCAAAAGATAGAAATGGATGGAACATTACCAAATTCATTCTATGAGGCCATAGTCACGCTAATACCTAAACCTCACAAAGACTCAACAAAGAAAGAGAATTTCAGACCAATTTCTCTTATGAACATCGATGCAAAAATACTAAATAAAATTCTTGCAAAACGAATACAAGAACACATCAAAGATATCATTCATCATGACCAAGTAGGCTTCATTCCAGGCATGCAGGGATGGTTTAATATCCGGAAATCTATCAATGTAATCCACCATATAAACAAACTGAAAATAAAAAACCACATGATCATCTCTTTAGATGCAGAGAAAGCATTTGATAAAATCCAACACCCATTCATGTTTAAAGTTTTAGAGATATCGGGGATACAAGGCACTTTCCTCGACATAATAAAGGCTATATACAGAAAGCCAATAGCCAAAATCAAAGTAAATGGTGATATACTCAAGGAAATTCCTCTAAAATCGGGAAGAAGGCAAGGCTGCCCACTCTCTCCATATCTCTTCAATATAGTACTCGAAGTTCTAGCCAGAGCAATAAGACAACAAAAGGAGATCAAGGGTATCCAAATGGGAAAGGAGGAAGTCAAATTATCCCTATTTGCAGATGATATGATAGTGTACATAAAGGACCCTCAAAATTCCACCAGAGAACTCCTACAGCTGATAAACACCTTCAGCAATTTGGCTGGATACAAAATTAACTCAAAAAAGTCTATAGCCTTCCTATACACAAATGACAAGCTTGCAGAGGAGGAAATTAAGAAAGCCACACCGTTCACATTAGCCAGAAGCAATATAAAATATTTAGGAGTTACTCTAACTGAGCAAGAGAAGGACTTGTTTGAAAAAAATTTCAATACTCTGAAGAAAGAGATTGAAGATGACATGAGAAGATGGAAGGATCTTCCTTGCTCATGGATAGGGAGAATTAACATAGTAAAAATGGCCATTCTACCAAAAGCAATCTACAGACTCAATGCAATCCCTATCAAAATACCTACACAATTTTTTAAAGACATTGAAAGTTCAATTCTGAACTTCATATGGAAAAACAAAAAACCCAGAATAGCTAAAACAATCTTGTACAATAAAAGGTGTTCCAGAGGAATCTCCATACCTGATCTCAAACTGTACTATAAAGCAATAGTAATTAAAACAGCATGGTGCTGGCACAGCAACAGGCTGGTTGATCAGTGGAATTGAATTGAAGACCCAGATATGAATCCACACACATATGTCACTTGATTTTTGACAAAGAAGCCAAATCCATTCAATGGAAAAAGGATAGCATCTTCAATAATTGGTGCTGATCTAACTGGAGGTCTATGTGTAAAAAAATGCAACTGGACCCATATTTGTCACCTTGCACAAAACTCAAATCCAAGTGGATTAAAGACCTCAACATAAAACCAGAGACTAAGTCACTTAGAAGAAAAAGTGGAAAAGAGCCTGGAACATATTGGCACAGGAGACAACTTCCTGAACAGAACACCAACAGCCCAGGCCTTAATGTCAACAATTAATAATGGGACCTCATGAGGCTGAGAAGCTTCTGTAAGGCTGGAGACACTGTCAAGAGAACAAAGCGACAGCCTACAGACTGAGAAAAGATCTTCACCAACTCTACATCTGACAAAGGTCTAATATCCAAAATATATAAAGAACTCAAGAAATTAAACACCACCAAACCAATAACCCAATTGAGAAATGGGGCTTGGAACTAAACAGAGAATTCTCAACAGAGGAATATCAAATGGCTGAGAAACACTTAAAGAAATGCTCAACCTCCTTAGTCATCAGGGAAATGCAAATCAAAACAACTCTGAGATTCCATCTTACATACATCAGGATGGCTAAGATAAAAAATTCAAGCGACACCACATGCTGGCGAGGATGTGGGGAGAGAGGAACACTCCTTCATTGCTGGTGGGAATGCAAACTAGTACAGCCACTTTGAAAATCTATCTGGTGCTATCTCAGAAAACTGGGAATAGGGCTTCCTCAAGACCCAGCTATTCCACTCCTTGGAATATACCCAGAAGATGCTCCACCACACAACAAGAAAATTTGCTCAACCATGTTCATAGCAGCCTTATTCATAATAGCCAGATCATGGAAACAGCCTAAATGTCCCTCAGTAGAATAATGGATAAAGAAACTGTGGTACATATACACTATGGAATACTACTCAGCTATTAAAAACAAGGAATTCCTGAAATTTGTGGATAAATCGATTGAGCTAGAAATGATCATAATGAGTGAGTTAACCCAGAAGCAGAAAGACTCAAATGGTATATACTCACTTATATCTGCATACTAGCCCAAGGGGCATGTCCCATGAAAGCTTTCACTTACCAGGAAACTGGGACAGAGGGGAGGACATCCTATTGGTACTCTAGATGAGAGAAGCATGGGAGAATAGCAAAGTAGAAGGATCTAGAGGGTCCTAGAAACCTACAAGTAGAACATTATGATAGGCAGATTTGGGCCAAGGGGTCCAGCTCAAACCAAGACCAGCCAAAGACAATACAGGCAGTAAACTTTAAACCCCTACCCAGATCTAGCCAATGGTCAGAACAGTCTCCACACTTGAGTGGAGAGTGGAATATGACTTTCTCATGTACTCTAGTGCCTCACATTTGACCATGTCCCCTGGAGGGGGAGACCTTGAGGCATTCAGAGGAAGGACAGCAGGTCACTGAGAAGAGACTTGATACCCTATGAGCATATACAGGGGGAGATAATCCCCCCCAGGAACAGTCATAGGGGAGGGGAATAAGAGGAAAATGGGAGGGAGGGAAGAATGAGAGGATACCAGGGATGGGATAACCATTGAGATGTAACAAATATAAATTAATAATAATAATAATAATAATAATAAAATTTAAAGATACAAAAAAAAACCTGTCTTAACTCAAACCATGAGCTCAAATAAACCTCTTATGTTACATCTTGTTATGTATTTAGTCATGGTAAGGAGAAAAGCAATGTGTTAAATATGTTCTTCTTTTATTTCATATTCAGAGTTGTATTGATTACACTTCGTATTCTGTCTCCATATTCTCCTTTCTTTTGCATAACTTTTTTTACCCCAGTGTACATTATCATCATTTTTCTCTCTACCACCTCCTAATATAAATCTTGGGCAATCCCTGTTGACCATTGCATTTTTTTTATTTTATTTTACAGCATTTGCAAGTGCACTTGTCTAGTCTCGTGTTCTTTTGGAGTAGCATGAAAGCATGAGAGTCACCATTAAGACAGAGCTGTAGTCGACCTCAGTCAACACACCTTAGACATGTGCCGAGGAATGAGCTTTGGGGTCTGTGGCCTGGTGCCACATGAGGCTAAGGGTGCTTTTCCTGTCAATTTATGTGGGCTTCCACAACAGAGTAGCAGAGATTTTCAGCAGAAACCTCCCTCCTGGTTCTAGAGACTGGAAGTGTGGAATTTTAGCAAGCTTATTTTCTTCTTTCAGCCAGAGGGAAGGGTTTATCCCAGGCCCCTCTTCTGAGTTTATAATAGCTGGTTTCTCCATCTGTCTCCTATATTTGTGTCTGTGCCTCCCTGACCCAGGTAAAGAGTAGCTTACAAGCATGGAAAATCTCCAGTGGGACTGTCAGAAAAGAAAACCAACTTTCTTTGGTGTTGCCATCAGTATTTGCAGCTGTACTTCTCCTAGAAATATATTATGATCACATGAGACTTCTTATGTGTCTATGGATAGATACATATGTGTGTGACAGATAGAGATAGATCCATGGACTCACGAGCCATCCAGCTTGATCTTCTTGGTAAGTTCAAGGCCAGAAAGCCCTCCCCCCCCCCCCCCCCCCACCTGAAATAGTGGGCAGTACCCAAGGAATGTCACCTTAGGCTGTCATTGTCTTCCTAACTCAGAACCTCACCACTGTGGTTCTCAGAGTATGGGCCAGCAGCATCAGCATCTCTGTGAACTTATTAAATGTGTGGATTCCCAGGCTACATCTTGCACAAAGCAAAAAAGTCCCTTATTAGTGACTCCATGAAAACAGTCCAGCAATCTATTTTTTACAACTCAGTACATCTAGTGTTCCTGCACATTTAAAAACTATCATCTTATGGAATTCCCATGATGTTGATATTGATGGAGGAAGAATAATAATTAACAAAATCCAACAACGCTGTGTTGGTTGGTGTTTTTAGATGCTAGATAGATACTGAATAGATGTTAGAGTCATCTTGAAAGAGAGGATCTCCACAAATTTCGGGAATTCCTTGTTTTTAATAGCTGAGTAGTATTCCATAGTGTAAATATACCACAGTTTCTTTATCCATTCTTGTACTGAGGGACACTTAGGCTGTTTCCAGGTTCTGGCTATTATGAATAAGGCTGCTATGAACATGGTTGAGCAAATCTTCTTGTTGTGTGCTGGAGCATCTTCTGGGTATATTCCAAGAAGTGGAATGGGGAGGCCTGGTGGCACTCAGAGGAAGGATAGCAGGCACCAAGAAGAGACTTGATACCCTATGAGCATATACAAGGGGAGGAGGTCCTCCTAAGTCACAGTCATAGGGGAAGGGAGTAAGGGGAAAATGGGAAGGAGGGAGAAATGGGAAGATACAAGGGATGGGATAACAATTGAGATGTAATATGAATAAAAGAATAAAATATATTTTAAAAAAAGAAAGAGAGGATCTGTGTGACATTTTCTTAATTAATGATTGTTGTGGGAAAGCCTAGCCTATTGTGTATGGTCCCACCCCTGAGCAGGGGCTCTTGGGTTATAAAGCAAAGCAAGTTGGATGAGACCTAAGAAGAAACACAGTAAGCAGCATTCCTTTTTGTCCTCTGCTTCAGTTTCTACCTCCAAGTTCCTGCCTTGAGTTCGTGGCTTGGATTCTGTCAGGAATGGGCCGTAACCTGTAAACTAAAAAACCCATTCCTCCCCAAGTTGCTTAAGTCACAGTGCTTATCACAGGGACAGAAATCAAACTAGAGCAGAAATGCGTTAGTAAAAAAAACTATGATACCTTCTGAGGGTTGGCTCAACTCTAGTTAGCCAACTAAGACTCATACCGCACCCTTCATTCCCTTGGGACCATGTATGTCAGACATCACTCGTAGCCACATATTCTGACAGCTGACATGTAACATCTTGGCTGAGTAGCATGAATACAGACTTTTGCAGTTATGTAGCAAAGGGAACTGGAAATTAAGATCATGCCTTGAGTGCCAAGAATGCTGAATTCCACTTGGTCCTGGAGTGTTTGTGGTGATTATGGGGGAAGTGGACATGAAGCAGAGACAAATGATCACTAACTGACCACCTGCACCCAAGTATGGGCTCAGGGAGGGAACAAATAAAGGAGAATGGGCAGTATCCGACTTAAACCATGAGGCCTAATACAGAGACCCAGCATGTAAATGTCATCTTTCAACTTTAATATTTGATTTTTAAGATTCTCGCAATCAATTGTCATCTTTATATTGGAATCTTGTCCATTGCTCTTGTAGGAAGAGGAGTTGACATGAAAATGATGTTATACCTTCACGTTAACTCCAGTTTGGCCTGGGAGTTAGAGGAAGTCCTGTGTGCAGCTCACCAGGATTTTTGTTTTGCTCACTTTAAAGAGAGCAGGTGATGGAACACGGCTGCAAATGCTTCCGTGAACTGTCAAGCATGTAGTCTCACAGATGCCTAAAACATTTTGAATTATTCCTGCACTTTAAGATCAAATTCTATTTTCAAGTGTCTTCTGTTTTTGACATTTAAATTTTAAGTAATTTGAAATTTTCCTTCCGAAGTTGTGTGCATCAGTGAAATTCTTTTAAAAGATGATTTTTAAAAAAATCTTCATTTATTTTTATTTTATGTGTATTGGTGTTTTGGCTGCATGTATGTCAGTGTGAGGGTGTCAGATACTGTGGAACTAGAATTTCAGAGACTTATATGCTACCATGTGAGTGCTAGGAATTGAACTCGCATCCTTTGGAAGAACAGCCATTACTCTTAACCACTGATCCATCTCTCTAGCCCCTTAAAAGAGGATGGTCAAGCTGTATGTTAAGAATGTGTGGAAAGAGGCTGGAGAGGAGGTTTTGTGGCTGACAGCACTGACTGCTCTTCCAGTTTGATTTTCAGCACCTCCATGGCTGCTCACAACTGTTGGAACACCAGGACTAGAGCATCCAATATTGTTTTCTGACCTCTGTGAACAATAAATATGTAAGTGGTTGACAGACATACATGAAGACTAAACACCCGTACACATAATATAAATACACATGTAAAAATTTATAAAAAAAAAAGAATATGTAAAGAACACCAGAATAAGACAGGATGGTGAGTGCCTCAAAATATTAAGTATGGACCTACCACATAAGCTAGCAGTTCCACTTCTGGGTTTCCACTGAAAACAATTAAAATTAAATTCTCAAAGATATATCCATGGTTCTTTATCCACAGTAGCATTATTCACAGTTACCAATGTAAGCAACACAAATTTCCGCTGAATGATGAGTAGATAATTAAAAATGATGCATCTATTTTATGGAGCCTTAAAAAGAAAGGCTACTGGACAGTGCTACAGTGGGATGAACATGGAGGACGTTTTGCTAAGTGAAATGAGCCAGGCAGGAAAGAATGCCTTTGAATGCTGCCATTTATAAGCATCACATGGAGTAGTCAAATTCCTGGAGACAGGAAGTAGAATGGTAGTTGCCAGAGCTGTAGAGGGAAGGAATAGCATGCAATGTCTAATGGTTGTGGCATTTCCATTAGGGAAGGTGAAGTGTTTCTGTAGATGGTGGCACTGGCATAATAATATGAGTGTTTGTAAATGCAATGCCATTCAACTATGGGCTTAACAATGGCAAATTGTGTGTTATATCAGTTTTACTCAAGAAAATGTACATCAAGATAAATCTACATTTAATCTTTCAGTACATTTTTATTTGTGTGTGTGTGTGTGTGTGTGTGTGTGTGTGTGTGTGTGTGTATGTGTGCGTCCACACATACATGCTGTTAAATATTTACCTTGCTAAAGCTCAGTGTCTCTCTTGGCTAGTACTTTAGGCTAGCTAGCCTGTGAGCTTCTGGCCAGTTCTGTGTCTTTAACCTCAAAATAGGCATATGAGATTACAGATTTGTGACACTGCACTCAGGTCTTCATACATGGGTTCTGGGGATGTGTGGGTTCCCGGGGTCACGCTCAGTTCCCCAGGCTTGAGCAGCATGCACTTTTACATCATGTCATAGGCCAACATTTGTTTTTAAGTGTGCCGATATTGATAGCAAACATCCTTATATAGCATGAATATGTTTGGATAGGCGCTTCACTAAAATCATCCTCTTTGATTTTTGCAACCTTCTTGGATGCATATCTTTAGTACCTCTGCCTTTCTATCCATGCACAGTGAGTACCTGAGAAAGGGGATGGGGAGGCATTAGAAATCAAGTGGGCAGCCTCCAGCACTGACCTCTTAAAATTAAACTTATAGGGAAATGAAAACCTGTTATTGCTAATCTACCCACTATGAACAAACAATAAGAACTTGCAAAGTTCTCTCTGGAAGTTCTCTGTAAGATTTCATTACAATTTCTTTTGATTACATAGAGGTTAGGATTTGATGCAGTTAGGATATAAATGAAAACTGTTTTGTTTCTAAGTGGAATACAGCCAGGGAAGGAGACAGGGTAACTGCCGATCCTCACCTATTCTCCCCTCTCCTCCAGATCTCATCTCTGGTCTTGTCTCTAGCTCTGCAGCAGACAACTTACTGAGGCTACTCTTGCCCCATGTCCCCATCTCCAGTGGATTAGGATTACATAGCTCTTTCCCTCCTACCTTCCCTTCTCTCCACTCATTGCTTTGTCCCTGACCCTAACTCCAGCACACATTCCCTAGAAACACACAGGAAAAGCAGGTAAGCCAACTGCAGATTTTCCCTTCCCCCCATTCCTCAAGTCCAATCCCCCTTTCTCATCCCCAGCTCTGTAGCAGACCACCTGTGGTAGCCTATCCTCACTCTCTACCACAATTCCAGGGGACTATGCAAATGCAAGTGGAACACCCTGATTTCTTCCCCCCTCTGGATCCTCTCCGTCTTCCCATTCCTAAGTGTCAGCTCCCAACACCTAGAAATACAGTTTCCCTGAAACCGCCAGTAGCCATGCCTACCAGGATCTCAGAAGACTTTTCTATCAGGGAACAAAAGTCAACACACTCTGCTAAGGAGCAGAGAGGTACAGAAACCAAGGAACAAAACACCCACTCCAAAAAAACCAAAGCCAAATATCAGCACCCAGAATTACAATCTTCCCAAATGCAGAGGCCTAGACACCAACATAAAAGCACAATCAATGACAGCTAGGACAATATGTATGCACTAGAGCTCTGAAACCCTGCCACAGCAAGCCCTGAGTATTGCAACATAGATGAAACGCAAAAGAAAGACCTTAAAATAGCTTTTATGAATATGATAGGGTTACTTAATAACAACAGAAACAATAGAATGCTTGCAAACTCATCGAAACTTAACAGCTCACTCCTCAATGAAAAATAGGTGAAGGTAGAAATGAAGGAAGAAAGACTTCCTAGAACGAATAAAAATGAATACACAACATACCTAAACTTATGCGACACAGTGAAAGTGGTTCTAAAAGGCAAGTTCATAGCACCAAATGCCTACTTAGCAAAATGTGAGAGATCTCATACTAGAGATCTTTTAGGTAGAGCACACCTAAAAGCTCTACAACAAAATGAATGAATCACAACCAAAAGGGGTAGATGGCAAGAAACAATCAAACTCAGGGCTGAAATCAATAAAATAGAAACAACAAAAACAATACAAAGCTTTTTTTTTTTCGAGGAAAATCACAAAGATTGATAAAACTTTATCCAAGTTAAATAAAGTCAGAGAGACTATTCAAACTAACAATTAGAAATGAAAAAGGAGACATAACAACAGACACTGAAGAAATCCAGAGAATCATAAAGGCATAAGTTAAAAATCGAGATTCCACCAAATAGGGAAATCTTAAAAAAAAAAAAAAAGGTACTTTTCTTGGTATATACCACTCACCAGAGTTAAATCATATATACAATATATATATGTATATATATATACACACACATATATATTTATGTATACACACACATACATACACATACACACACACACACAACTGACAAAAAAGAGGCATGAATTTGAGAGAGAATGAGGAGGCACATACGGGATAGTTTGGAGGAAAGGGAGAAATATTGTAATTAAAATACAATCTTAAAAACAAACAACAACAAAGTGCCAGAGAAATCATTTCAATCCTACAGACAACTAAGGATTGTTGAGAGAGATCATAGTCATCGGGGAAGAAAACAATGAGTGATTCAGGAGCAGATGATCAGCCCTGAAAATATACATTTGAGTAACATTATTTAGACCAAGCAGCTTATATTTAGGAATATATGTACATGTATGTAAATATATGCATGTACCATAATTGATGAAAAAAGAGGACATGAATTTGAAAGAAGAGAGCGGAGGGGTATGTGGAAAGGCTTGGAGGGAGAAAAGGGGAGGAAGAAATGGTGTAGTGATGATCTCAAAAGAGTAAAAAAAAAAAAAGGAAAAATGTATTTTTGGCAAATACCAGAATATTTTAGTTTACCCATAAACATGCTTATGTGCGAGGGGGACCTCTCAGGGGACCACACCTCTATGCAAAGAACAGTGGGTAACTAATGACTGCTCAGAGGGGTAGAACTAGTCTTTCCCAGGGAATGAGCCCCTTAATTGGTTATCCAATACCACGTGGTCCACCCTGAAACCATATACACACAAGTAACACCAAATGGACACAACGGGTTGTATATATATGTATGAAAGGAGGCCATGAATTTGAATTGGGATAAGTTGGAGTGAAGCGGTAGAGAAGGGCTTGAGGGGAGGAAAGGGAAGGGCAAATGATGTAGTTGGACGTGAAGTTTATAAATCCATATTTGATGTATTTATGTGTGTGCAAAAAGTAATTCTTTTGAATATTGCCAGGAAAACAGCACACATCCCAGCAATGTCCGCTGTTACGGCAAAATGCACAGCACCTTGCTTCGTAGACGCATGCATTAAATTCAGAGCAATATTTTGTCTATGATGTTTTAGGCTAATATATGGAATTTAAATCTTCAACCGTTTCATATGAACCTTTCCAAATATGTAAAAGATGGCCTTATTTACTGCTACCTTGGAAACAGCAGTGCACAAATGCTATGCTTACTCTCTTTGGTACAATTAAAAATCATTTTATGGAGCAAATGTAATTTAAAATATTATCCTCAAGCATGGATTTTAATTAACCTTAATTATATGAAATACGTGATGATGGTTAGTGTTAACATTATTTGGGGATCTAAATATAGTTTTCTAACAGAAAGTGTGCCAAGTATTTCAACTTAATAAATGCATGCATTACTCTCCTCCTTTTCAAGTTAGGTAGCATATTTGCTTAACTCTGTCAGTTCTGTGCCTGATGATCTTTTGGTGCATGTATGTGCATGTGATTGTGTGTGTGCAAGGGTTTGCATGTGCCATGGTGTTTGAGTGAGGTCAGAGGATAGCACTGGAAAGCCCTGCCTCTCTTCCATCTTTGGAATAGGACTTCTTTGTTGTTTCCCACTATTTATACCAGGCTTGCTGGCCCAGAGGCTTCTGGAGATTTTCTTGTCTCTACCTCGTGTATTGCCTGAGGAACATTGGTAATACCGTTGTCTATTACCATACTTAGGTCCCTGTAGGTTCTAGGGATTCAAACTCAGCTCCCCGTGAGCCATCACATCAGTTGTCTGATTAATAAATCAACTAGCCTGGGTCCATAGGGCTTGGACCACCAGTCAGAGAGCATGCATAGGACAGACGTAGGCCCTCTACACATACGTAACTGATGTACAGCCTCGGTCCTCATATTGGGACCGCTAACAGCAGCAGCAGCAGCAGCAGGGGTTGTTTCTGACTCTGTTGCCTTCGGATCCCTTTATCCTAACTGGACGGCTTTGCCTAGCCTCAATAGAAGAAGATGAGCCTAGTCCTACTACAGTTCGATATGCCAAGGCAGGTTGATATCCATGGGAGGGCTCCCCCTCTCTGAGGAGAAAGGGAGAAGAGCATAGGGGAAGAGGGGGGACTGGGACGAGGGGAGGAAAGGGAAACTGTGATCTGGGTGTAACATAAATAAATTAGTTAATGAAAAATTACCATATCTACTTTGAAACTTTTTCTTAATAATTGATAACCTTGGAGAATCACTTATAAGTTATTGGTTCCTCAGTAGCTTCCCACGGGGACTTGAATTGATGTGCATGCTTTCTTCTTTCACTTTCTAGGACTCTACCATTGTTACTCCTATTATTTTGAGGACTGATCCTCAGGGATTTTTCTTTTACTGGACAGATCAAAATAAGGTAAGAGATAAGATGTCTTTCTTATAGTATTGTTGGTTATTTACCAAATATTGGTTTACCTTGTGTGTCTACCCATGTCACAGATGACCTTTTGCAGGGTATGTATTGATTCTGCTTCCAGAGACTTAAGCTAAAAGGCCTTTGGACCTTTTATAGATGCTTGTGTGAAGTGGTGGATTCACTAGATCCTAGAATAATTATTCTTTTCTGTTTAAGTCAAGATGATGTGCTTGTGGATTGCATTTGATGGCAAATATGATTTTTTACTTTTATTGACTTAATCCCCTTTCAGTGCAGAATGAAGAAAGATAATGAGAAAATTCCTTTTGACCTTAACAACCAAAGACTGAACAGTCAGTCTCCCCCCTACCCTCTTCTCCATGGGCTATAATTAACAGTTCTTCTAGTACTACCCTGATTTGTTCTTGATAATTTTTTTCATGTTTGTGATGGCTAATTGTGGTTGTCAACTTGACACATCTAGGAGAGGGAGCCTCAGATGAGAAATTGCCTCCTTCATTGTTCTGTGAACATGACTGTGTGATACTTACTACTTACAATTGATGTAGGACAGTCAGGTCTACTGTAGGCAGTACCATCCTTATGCAGGTGGGCCTGCCAATGTAAGAAAGGTAGGAGAACTTGAGCCTGGAATCAAACCAGTAAACAGTGTTCTTCTATGGACTCTGCTTTAGTTCCTGATTCCAGATTTCTTCCTTGAATTCCTGCCTTGGTTTTCTTCATTGTATACTCTAAACCATAACCCAAATAAACCATTCCCCCCCCAAGTTGCTTTTGGTCATGGTGTTTATCACAACAACAGAGTGTAAAGCTAGAACGGAATTAAAAAATTAAAGCTAATTTCCCTTTGACCTTTTTATTGAGTTTTCAAGAATCTTCCCACATTAGCTTCTAAGAATTCAGTAGCTCAAATCTTATAAAGCCAGTTGACAATACCACACTGAATTATTAAACACCATCTTCAGACCATAAGATTTATTTGAGGTTTAATGGGCAGTTAGACAAGAATATTCATAGGAAGTGGTTATTATTTCAAGAATCACTGGCACCTAAGAGGCCGAGCACATAGAATATTTTGGCCTCTTAAGTTCTGACATCTGAAGAAGTAGACTGTTGTTTTCAAGATTGCTAAATACGTTTATACATCAATAGGATAGCTATACCAGTAGAATACTAGTAGACCAGCTAGAGACTCCCCAGTTACTGTTCAGTGGGGTTCAAATATTAGTTTTCAAACACCGTGTTAGATTCTAAGTATCCAAAGTCCTAGAGTAAGTGATCTTATGGTGTGCTTTGGGCAGCCTTCTGCACTTGTGAACTCAGGTTGTAACTGGCCTGGGCAGCAGCATCATGAGAGCTGTGGGTCCTCTCTGAAACGTTTCCTTGCTGAAAAATTAATATGTAGTGTCCAGGCCAGCCCTGAATCAGCCAGCTCACAATCTCTCAAAAAGCAAATTCTATTCTAATGGTGATGATCCTAATGGTCCTGGAGTTACATTTACTATGTGTGTTTTGCTCTGGAAGCTTCGAAGGCATAGATGTAAGAGTAAAGTATAGAACTTAGGCCAGTGTCAGAAATTATATGTGGGTAAGATTTCATACTTAATGTTCATGTTTGTTACTGGGTGTGTGAATCACATTGTTTTTGTCATTTGTTTGGTTTCCTGCTGTTATGTATAAAACAATGACTTAAAAGAGCTTTTTTTTCACTCCTAAATATTATTTTTAGAACAGTCACAGCTATATTTGTGAAAGATTTATTTATAATGCCTAGAGCATTTCCAAAGGTTGGGTACTTGTACAAGAGACCAAACTGTCAGTTTGATTTTTTTCAACTTGTAAATCAAATTTCCATAAAAGCACCAGAAGATATTTTGGGGTTTTTTAATAATTCATGGCAACTCAGTTAAGCTCCACTAGATGAATGATCATAAACATTTCTTTTCCTGAAGAAGAAAAGGGGGTCAAAAGGCTCTTTGATGTGTCTCTATTGGTTTTGGAGCCCACTATTTTAACCCAGGTGTATTTTCAGTGGCGTGAATGGCTTTGAGTGTTTTATATCAGCCTTTTTCTCTTGGTCACAATGCTGTTTATAACCAACAGGACAAATAACGGGGTAAAGAGGAGGGCTTTTTTTTCTGTCTTTTTATTGCTTTTCCTCTTACAGATATTAATCTTAGTCAAAACATGGTAAAATTTACTTTTTCCTTCTTAGATCTCTAAGTCATCCTTCAGTCATTTATCAGTTTGGAAGTTTATTTTTTGGTCAGTGATCATATATCTTAAACTCGAAAAGATGAGAGGATTTAAGAAAATAATAATAAAAGAAATTGAAACTTACCACATTTTCAAGTTTGTCATTTTCTTTCTGGCTTTCAGCCCAGTCTTGGAACCAGATCAAGTGATGTATCCACTTTTTGGTCTTGGACGACTGTAAACAATGCAGTAGAGTCTATGCTGGCCGGACAAACTGTGCACACAAACAGAGGGCAGCATGCCAGGGTTTTAGTTGAGTTTGTGCATAAGATCCTTTGAAGGAGCCAGGGTGAGTGGTGAATCCATAATGCTCCTCCAAAGAATACTTGTTTAAAGTTTTTTTTTTTTTTTTGCAGCAAGACTTCAGAATTTGCCATCTGGGTTATAGAGACCTCAGAAAACAATATGATTCTTTCAAGGTTACCATTTGAGTTCATGTATTTGTTTTCCATGATTGGGAAGCTTGTGTTGGTATTTATTATAAGATGTCTTGTCTCTCTGAGCTATTTCCTCAACATACATTACCTCTGATCTATGAAACATGTGTAGAAGCACCTTGATTAGCAATCAGAGGAAGCCTCTTGTGCTTACAGGCCAGATGAGTGCTTTAAGAGCCCCTCAGTAAAGCCTTGTTATAAGAGCTTGCCTTGCACAGCTCTGGAATCCCTCACATTCATCGTGTCTAATGTACATCCTCTTCTTGTCATGGCTGCACCACACCTGTACCAGAGCCTTTGTTTTCAAGCTCTTGGCTTCCTCTCAGCAGACAATGCAACACTGCCTTATGCAACCCACTCCTTTGACTTGTCACCATAGAAATGATAGGTGACAAAGAAGACAGACAGCACAGATGATAGATTCCAGAATTGAAAACCAGAACAGGCATTTTTAGAGAACTGAAATGTGTTTAGTGAAACATTGACCCAATATTTGGGTTAGTGGAAGCAGATGAATGTGAACATCACTTTTAGAGATAAATGTTCATACTTTGTTTCATTCCCAGAGTTATTTTGACCATTTTTCTTACTGTTGGTTCTATAAATCCTTTTGAATATAATTAGCAAAAACTAGTTACTGAATATGATTATTTTGTTCTCATCACAGTGGCTTTTCTGGTATAAGTGTGGAATATGTAAGTACGATGTATTTATTTATAAGTCATGAGTGAGAAGAAGTTCCTGTCTACCCCAACTGCCAAAGAGGTTATCTTCATTCGGCTCTGCCACATGGATACTGGCAGTCATAACAGGAAGTGCTAACCAAGAACTCCACGTAACTATGAGAATCTGAGAAAAGGGTCAGCATAAAAGAGCTCTCAAAGTCCTGTCTAGAATGTGCCACAGGATGCCCTGATTCTGTGCCAAGTTTGGTGTAAAAATAAAACCAGTTCAGTTCAGATCTGAGAAGCTCAAGAAACTTCAATAAATTCTTCCTTCTTTTTCTAAAATAGGAGCCTTGGGGAAGGGACAGTAAGTACATTTGGTTTAAGAAGGGGAACCATGCATCTTCAATGAAGGACTCTTTACTACCGTATTTTGATGCACATTTTTAAAAATGCAGAGAGCACCTACATATTTTCTTTTAGTAATAGAATTAAGCAGTATAAATGTCTTCAACATGATCTGACACTCTCAATCCTAGTTGTGTGTTTTGCTTGTTTCTTTCATTTTTCCACCAAGAATATATAGCATCTTTCTGGTTTATTCCTGGATTTCCTTCATGGATTGGAAATGCACAACTATGAAAAGATTGCATTTTGTTTTGTTCAAATCCATTTTATCCTGTTATTGTGGTTTTCTTTTTTTTTCTGTTTCAAAATTTGCCTTTGACTTGCCAAAGTGTGTTAGAGATGTTCATGGATGAATCTACCTACAGAGTAGGTTGGAGATGTTCATGGATGAATCTACCCTCAGAGTATGTTAGAGATGTTCATTGATGAATCTACCTACAGAGTATGTTAGAGATGTTCATGGATGAATCAACCCTATTTTTAACTTCTGCTGTTGTCTTCTCATATTGGATTGCAAACTTTTTCTTCATGATAAAGTTCCCATTGACAGAGTCTTGGTGTTTGTTTCTCATTTGGGGCAACAGCAAACCTCCTACTCATGGCCAGCCTAATGCTTTGTCTTTGTGGTGTGCAGATCAGGGGTTCTCTAAGAGAAATACAAGTACCATTGCTGCTTGAAAGTTATAGTCCTTGGTTGCACCATTGTTAGCGCCTACATAATTTTATGTGAGCGAGACTGTTTTCTCATGCCCCAATCAACACTGCTAGGAAACATCTCAACTTTTGCCTGAGTGATGCAACTATTGTATCTATGTTTTAATCTACCCTAACTGGATTTGCCAGGAAACTGAGTGTATTTTCAGTCATTCCTGGCCATTTCTGTTCTGGGTTATTTACTACATGCCCTACTCTTGTGTTGATGCTTCTTGCTTCTTTAGCTGTAGTGAATCTCGCAAACACATTCTTCTGTCTGCGGCTTGTCTTGAATTCCCAAACATCTAATTCAAGCATAACAAGAGATAGCTTGAAGCCTGAAACTCTGATGGAGTCATTTTTCAACTTTTCTTTGTTTCATTTTTTTTCCCCTGATTCATTGTCTTATTGCTATCGTTACTATTCATTGAGGTTTGGAATCCACATGTGATGGATACTGATGAATGGCATGAGACAGAGTTCTTCATTTGATTTCTTCCTATAGGTTGCTCTGTGAATTTGTGGTTCTCTACACTTTCTACCTATAACCAGTGGGTAGCACCCCACAGCACTGTTTGCCCCGGGGCCTTCTTTCTGGCTTAGTGTTTGAAGGGCACACGGGACTGCAGAGGCAACTGGGCTGAGCTGACACCCTGTAGTTACTCCTGACCTAAATAGCTTGAAATGTGAGTGCCTATGGACTTCTTGGTTACCATTCGCTGCTTCATTTGCAGTTACCTTTCTGGTTGAGCAAGCACCCTCCTCCCTTCTGTTTGCCCATGATGTAGGTTGGAGGCATACATTTATATGTGCATACTCAGTCATTTCTGGGAAGTTGCCTAGGAGGGATTTGACTCTGCTACCTGCTCCACCTGCAGCTCTTTCATCCTTTAGAACTTTGTGAGACAGCCGGTGAGCCCCTCGTAGAGCGTGCTGACGACTGACGCGTCTATAAATGCCAACTGTAGATGCCCTTCTCTTGTAATCTGAGATTTCTATACAGAGTTCAAATGAAAAGTTTGAAAGTTAAATATTTACATAAGCTGCGGTGATATTTTTAAAACAGAAGTCCAGAGCTAAGAAATATTTTGGATGATGAATCATAAACCTCACAAAAAGAACCATGTGATCGCCTATGAAAAACCAGCCTGGCCTCCATAAAGAGTGGTGGGCACATGCTTCAGGATGAGGCACTTGGCCATGGGTTTCCTCTTTAGGAGACATGTGTCTAGGGCATGCCAGAAGTATCATTTCTGACTTTTCTTTCACCAAGTGCTCCAGAAGTGATGGCATGCTTGAATATAAAGATGCAATTATAAATTAAGGGCTGAAGTTTGCTCGCTTTCGTTTGTTGACTTTTCAAAAAGGCTGAAACAGTAAATGAAGTCACCTTACCGAGCAGCACAGTTGATGTGATGTAGTTGTGTGAGCACTGCCATTGTTCCCCGGCCCATCTGGAACAGGGCAGTCTTCAAGCAGACCAACTGATAACCCTACCCTACGGCCAGTTCTTTCCTCTCACCTCTGCCTTTCCATTTCTGCTGTCAACGAGACAGAAGGGATCAGTTCCAAGTATACCATCTACTCCCTCCCTTCCATAGGAACCTAATCTGTGTCCAGCCAGTATCCCCACCTAACCAACGAGATCTGCTGGGTACATAGGACACATATACCACCTCTTTAGGCAGGAAAACTCTGAGGTGCATGATGACTTTTAATCTCTAAAACATTTCTGTGGAATAAAGCCCACTTGCCCACTCACTTCATTGTTGACTGATTTGAAGAAAAGTATTGCTGAGTTAGGTAGGGTGGGTCTGGAGGTTCCCTGTGAGCAATAACATCATGGCTACCACTCTGTGAACACCCAGTCCTTTGTGGTGACTTTTGCTGTAAACAATCTCTGGTTGCACAGTTGTTCCTAATGCATTGTTAGGGACTGTAAATGTTCTGCTTTGAAAGCCAAGTGACCATTTATGTATGTTTGCATTTTTTGTTCCCTTTCTTCTTCTTGGTAACAGTGACCTGTTTTCTATTCAGGCTTACTGTGCTCCTTTGATCTAGACCACTGAAGCTTGGGGCTTGTTGGGCAAACAAGATGTTTGTTTATGTATTTCATAATGTTTTGGGAACAGAGCCATGGAAGGCGAAAGAAGAGATTTATTTGCAGGAAGATGTTCCCTCTGAGGATATTCACTAATAAATGCTCCATCATAGGTGGAAGGTTTTAGACCGTAGGGGATTTGAAGCATCTTATGGAATAAGCTTTAAGATGATTTAGAGGTCTTTTATAAGAGAAAGTAGTATTATTATCCTCCAGGAGACTCAGATGGTGCACTATTGCCTGTGTCTTTTTCCTAAGATAATCATTTTAGGATTATCACAGTTATACTGGTACCAGGAATCATTTCTCATCCAAACAGCAGTTAGGATTCTAGTGTTTCTGAGCATAAGAAAACACCAGGAGTCAGACTGCTAGGAACAGGCCATCTTCCTACTCATCGGTGTAATTTCTCATTGGGTTCCATTTCTATCAACACTATCTTCTTACCGCCAGGTCCTCCCCTCAGTTTTCACTTCCATAAACACTGGCTAGCACAGGAAAGTCAGGTATTACTTCAGCTTAGCGTTTGTAGACCCAGCTAAAGTGTACATGTTGTTAGAATGGAATCTTTTACAAAACCTTGGTGGGTGCTGAGTCACGACCTTTTGATAGAATTGAAGTACAGTTTCTTGAAGTGTATTTTAAAGTCACTGTAGTTATGGTGAAATAACATCCTTATAGTTTCTTTGCAGTTGCTTTCCAGTATTATAGGATTGTTATGCCAGTGTTACTGTGTGTCTGTGTGGGAATAACAATAGCAACACACACGTGAGTGATTACTGAAATCTAGAAATATGGTGGCACTCTGGCCTCAATTCTAAATTCAGTATTCTCTTAGTAATAAAATGCTTGGTTTTATGTGTTGCTTGTAGTTAGCTCTACTCAGTCTTAGAAATGAAGTGGGATATTTTCCATACCATGAATATGAAGCTATTAAGAGGGGGGTCAATCCTTTTTGATAGAAATATGATTTGAGGTATTGAATTGGAAGAGTATGTGGAGGAAATACATCTGTATGATGATTACAATTTCCTTTCCTTTCATGGGGACAGTCATTGGCCTTGCTGTGCCAGCCTGCTTGAACTGCAGATACCTTAGATACACTGAATGCTCTTGGTTCTTTTGTGGTTCATTTTCTTGCCAAGGCAAGATTGTTTGACCCTACTCATGGGCTCCCTCAAGCTCTTTCTACAGGGAATCAGCAGGACAAGCCTCTCTTTGTATTTTGGTAGAATGAAATTTAGATCTTCATGTGGAAAGCATTTACCACCACATAAGACTAAAGCAAGTAACGTAACTTTTGTTCCATTGTTTTCATGTTTCATTATTTTTTATTTTATTTAAATAATTTAAAAGGAAATGCAATATTTGAAGTTTATTGAGAAACCATTATTCACATACAAAGTCAAGTCTGGGGAAATGTTTGTTTTAAGTATTTTTATTTGCTTGTATCAATTCATTATTTTTATTGCTTTCAATAGCATCAATAATAAGAAACACAACTGTGATATTATACATGTGTAATATAATAGAGAAAATAGAGAAGGGAAAATATACATATAATATGGAGATTTATTTTTTACATTATTATATATTTAAATATATAAATATATAGTTTTCATACTATGTATTTATGGCAAATACAGAGTATGCATTATGCTCCATTGAACTTTTATGATTTGTATATATGCATAAATGCATACCCATAATATGTACTATAATATATATATATAGTATTACACAATATATTATATGTTCTATTATGTGCTATGATATTTGTATATTATGCAATAATATAATACTATATTATACATGCACTATTTTACAATATATTATTTTATGTAATATAATGTTTTATCTTTTATATAAACATTTTGTATATGGAAATATGTATTTTGTATATATTATAATATACAAACATTACAAGCTATGTAACTGTTCTAATAATTTATAAATTATTTAATCATTTCCATAAGCCAGTGAAGGCCAGTGCTATAATTATCCCCATTTATAAGCAAGTAAATTTAAGTGCACACAGAGGTAATGTACTGACCTTTGGTTATGTGTCAGAAATAGAATCAAGGCAGGGCAGTCTGGCCATATGGCCTAAATTTGCACACTTTATGTTTTAAAAAACTGATTAATGTGTTAGGTTGTTTATATTTACGACTTTCCTCCTCTGATTTGTTTGACTAAAGACTCTTAATAGGAATAGTGCATTTGACAAGAAAAGGCAGTGAGTGTGAAGAAGAGTTCTCAACTTAGGCTGAACATTAGGAATTGTTGGAGAGTTACAAAGAGCACGGTTGCTTGCCCCCACCCACAGGCTTTCTGCTTTCCTGAGATGTTATGTGGTGTGCACTTTATTTTTTTAAAGCTCCTCATTTGTTTGTATCACACAGCCCAGAAGAGCATCACCAATGAATTCATCAAACTTAGAGGTTGTGTACACACTGCTTTGGCAGTCTGTGCCATGACCTACTTTTCATCAGGAGCAAACCTTGGCATGAACAGTCACCCATAGGCCTGGCAAGATTCTGCATTATTTTAATATGATTGGATGATATTCCTTATATTGTCTTTATTAAAACAGGAAATTACTAGCATTTTCAGAATGTTTCTTAATATTCAAGATCGAATCAGATTTTTTGTTATAATTAATTAAAATGAAATAGCTTCCTATCCCCTTTAATCCTCAGGTGTTATCCCTGTGCCCTGTGCTTTCTCAATGTCCTCATCCAAGCCTGTGCATGCTCCTTTGTGTTCTTTTGCTAGATTAAGGGACATAATTAAATCAACTTCCTTTTTTCCCCCCAATGGAACTCTTCTTTTTTGTTGTTGTTGTTTTGGTTTGTGATTTTTTTATTTGTTTTTTTTTAAGATTGACTTATTATTTATACAGTATTCTGCTCACACGTGTGCCTGCCTAACACAAGAAGGCACCAGGTCTCATTACAGGTGATTGTAAGCCACTATGTGGTTGCTGGGAATTGAAGTCAGGACCCTCGGAAGAGCAGACGGTGCTCTTAACCTCTGAGCCATCTCTCCAGCCCCAACTTCCCTTTCAAAGAAGGAAACGTGCTATGAAGAGTGCCTTAAAGAGCACCGGCTATAACAGTGATGAAGTACGTGTTAGCATATTACAAGATTCTCATCAATATTTAGCACACCTAAATAAAAAACCAAACCAGTCCAAACCAAACCAAGCCAAACCAAACCAAACCATCAAAACAAAACAACAAAAGGAAAAGACAACCCAAGCCCTGTATAATTATTTAATTTTATAACTGATCTCTTATCTGCAAAGACTATTTCTTTATTAAATTGCAACATTGTATCACATCTTGTCAGTTTATAAGGATTTTCTTTTTCCTTCCATACACGCGCAACCAAGGAAGACATGGAAAGTTGGGTAGCTTTCATGTGTGGTAGGAAGCTTGCGTTTTAGTCATCTTTAGATGCTACAAATGGGTGGAGCGAAATTCACATTTCTCTCATAGGGGTTCTTTGCTTTCACTGCCTTCTGCGAGGGATGTTGACAGGATGAGAGTAATTCTGCATGAGATTTCTGTCCAGCAGTGTGCAGAACCCCGCTTCGGCTCCCTGGTACGGAAATGATATCCACACCATGGCAAGCAGTGCACCTGTGTGAAATGAAGGCTTCAGTGAAAAGTTTTATGAGGCAGAACTAGTTGCTATACTAAGAAACTAATGACTGTGCTGCTGTACATAATGGATTCTATTTTTAGACGAACATTTGTTCCTTGTGCATGGCTTCATTATGCGAGAGAGGACAGCAGCTTCAGTACTATATTTTGAATATTGAGATATTAGAATACCAGAGTCAACGCAACCTTAGATATGTGACTCCTTTCTCATAGGCTTGAGCCCTACATGATTCATAATTAAAGAGAGAGATGGAACAAAAAACACCAAAATGCTGAAACAAGCTTCGCTGTTGACTGAATTCCTCCAGCTGTCAACCTCAATCTTTTATTCAGGATGGCCCTTTGAAATATGGACATGCAGTGGGGAAGTGAGGTAGGCAAACAAAGGCAGTCAGTATGAGGTAAGCAGTTGAAGAAGCAAGAATTGTAGCTGAGAGATTCCATTCCTCGGGGTGAGGGAGGAGAACTCTGGAGATTGCACAGAGAACCAAATCTCAGATGTCAGGGACCAGCTCTTCCCGGGTATTGTCCCAGGTCTAATGCCAACAACTCTTGTTCCAGGGCCATAACTCATGCACATTTCAGGCTTTGAGAAAGCTTTTCTACGTAGTTGAAATTGAGGCCTGTCAGTTGCTGTGTGTGGGTATGCACTGACACTATCAACAGTGGATGCTATTGAAGCTTTATTTTTCAGTTACTCAAACTTTGCATGTCCATGTTATAGAAGGTACACACTGGGAGTTGAACCCATTCATAAACAGATTTTTCTTAGTCTGCACAATGCCCTTACATTTCAAGATCTAGGGAGTGTCTATGTAAATCTGGATTTCTCAAACAGACATCGCAGTAGTAATATCCAGCAGGCTCCTACAGCCACATTTGGTCAGAGTGGAGCAGCAGATGCCTGCCACAGCCAGGGCATGTGTATACAATCTGCCAGTCCCCACCAGGCCAGCCTGCTTAATTTACAAGAACCTGTATGCTCATTAGGTCATTAGCCATAAACATCAGGCCACAAAAGCAATAATATCCTATCTGGAATCTTCAATGAGTTAGTGACTCTGAAGCTTCTTGTGGAATGCTGCTAATTTGGTCTCAATGAGCCATCAGAATATGTGGCATAAAGATTGAATTTCTCAGTGCAGAACATGGATGAAGGTCAGCATATTTCAGCCCTGCCCAGAAGTGTTTTAAACAAAACAGTCGTTTCTCTAAGCCTCTGAAATATGGATCTGAAGTGTGTGTGCCCTGGGGTCCTGCTCCACTTTAAAGGACTATTACTCCAAAGTGACTTTCACGTGGCATTGCACTAGGTAAGATTTATAAATATGACTCCTTGGCAAAGGATTTCAAGCTGAATCGCTCCATCAATCTAAAAGGCGGTAAGAGTGGTAGGCTCAGGACATCAGGCAGAATGACTTTCCTATGTCACGAGGATTAACTCCACCTCATCTTAGTGAGCATTGACTGGATTGGGCTGTCTGATACAATATTCCCTGGGCACATGTGGCTTTTAAATTAAATTTAATAATTAATTTAAATTAAACTTTATTTCCTTCATCATGGTACCCGTATCTCAGTGTTTTCTAGCAACCTATGGACTCATATTATTAGGTAACATTCCCATTATGGTAGGAAATTAAGATGGACATTGCTGGATGGAAAACGGATTTGGAATAGCTTTTCTGCTACATCATGGGGTATAGGTACTGATAGTGGAACCAGACTTGGTTATTTGGTTCCCATGAAGGAGATTTGGTGATCACTCAAGACATTACTTTTGGGAGTCAAATGGGGAAGCTAATCGTGCAGAAAACAGTGTCCCAGTCAGTTCTGTGTTACCATATAATAGTAGTCAAAGCTCAATTGTGACAGCTAGTGCCTTCAAAGAGTGTGGCTGTGTATATGGGGTGGCCTTACTTTATACAAATTAGATTATGTGATAATTTGTGATAATTAACTCAATCTATGCAAGCTAACTGTGGCAGTTCTTTCCTTGGGAGCTGCTTCTAACTCTTGTGGTTTGGAGTGGAATCTCTCTTTGGTGCTACAGGAACACATGATTTTCTTCACCTTAGTACTTTCTGTGATGCATTAATTTTGTCTAATCCCCCTTTGTTTCCCATTAGATGATGAAGCCCTTGACTTCAAGGATATTGCCCAATTACCATTACCTGTTTCTAGCACACTGCTACTATACAGTAATTGCTCAATCGGTCTATTCCAACTGGCTGAGACTCAGGAAGCCCATACAGTAGCTTGTCTAAGGTTAAAGGTTGCTAAGTAGTAAAAGGCCCATCTGTCACTGTCCAAAGCCAAGGTTTGCTCCTTCTGCTACTCATTCATTAGTCTTCGTGATTCAGCTGCCAGCTGCTTCCCTCAGCATTTTGTATGACCTCCAACCTTCTGCAGAAGAGAGAAAATGGGGACCTGTAACAGGACATTTCCACCAGCTTCCAAGCCTGGAAAAGCCTCCTTCGTCTCCTTCTCCTCCTACCTGTCTCCTTTCCTTGGTGATCTCTCCCCTTCTGGGCCACGTGCCTGGCTTCTCAGTGAATTTATAATAAGGCTTACTTCTTTGTGTGATCAATGTTTCCACTGTAACTAGATCTGGACCCCCTATATTAACCAACAGATGCCTCTTTTCTAAACAGAAGAAAATTCTCTTCCCACTCTGCCCTCCCCCACTAAAATCGCACTTTTTTTGTCTTTTCATTATTACCAAACTTCTGCCCATAGAAATATTTGCCTAAACACCCTTGATTCCTTGCATTCATCTGCTTCTTAATTGATGTTCACCGGGGCTCTGACCCCATTCTTCATCCTTCCTCTAGTCACATCCTTAGTGCTTTGGGTGCTTTTTTTTTTTAATAGCTCAGTGTCTTGCAGTACTGACTACCCCCTCTTCCTTGAAATGTTTAGCTAATTTGCTCCTCTTCCTGTGATGTTTCCCCACCTCCCTCACTGCTCATCTCATTTAACTTTGCTGGAGCTGAACAGCAGCCCTTCCTTAATTATGTTTCATGGATTCCACATCTGCACTTTATTCTATACCCGGACATGTGTCCTTTGGTCTTATTTCCTCATTCAGTGCCCTCACCTGAGTGAGACTCATACTGTACTCTCACTCGCTTCATGCCTGCCATCTTCATGCTGTGTTTTCAGCAGCACCTTTCCCAGAGTGAAGTCTACCTTGCTTAACGCATTCTTCTCCACCTCCCTAGGGCCACTGGCTCCTTGTCTTTTGTCCTTCAGCCACAATAACTGCACTGGTTTTGTTCTATTTAGCAGGATGGAGAATGTTATTTTCTATTTGACATCATCTCAAAATTTTCCTCTTGGTTAGCCACTGTTTTGTCTCTATTTTAAATGGGTGCCATCTTGTTTTGCCATACATTTCAATTACAGTAAAGTAATTTTACAAATTATTCTGTAATAGTCACAGTGACCAGTTCCTGTATTGATTGCTGTTTTGATCCTCAATAAATCATTATGAGGATTTCAGGCCATAGTACCTTGTGACTGAAAGTGGATTTGGGGAGTCCATTTGGCTACGCTGCCATGCGTATGCTACTATACAACGGACACAAGTGCATGTCTGTTCCCTTCACTACTGTTCTCATGGCTCAGGGCTGTGCTTGGTACAGTGCTGGTACCCAGTGACTATTATTTGGAAGGAACGCAGTGTTTTTATTCTACTGAGAAATCTGATCAAAATGGTAATGCTTCAGATAAGAGTCACAACTATAACCCCCACAGAGACA